>CM052801.1:59038294-59072889 GCA_028533885.1 Nasua narica | reverse complement strand
AATAGAGCTACCCTACGACCCAGCAATCGCACTACTGGGTATTTACCCTCAAGATACAAATGTAGTGATCCGAAGGGTCACAGGCACCCGAATGTTTATAGCAGCAATGTCCACAATAGCCAAACAATGGAAAGAACCAAGATGTCCATCAACAGATGAATGGATAAAGAAGATGTGGTATATACATATACAATGGAATACTATGCAGCTATCAAGAGAAACGAAATCTTGCCATTTGCAACTACGTGGATGGAACTAGAGGGTATTATGCTAAGGGAAATAAGTCAGTCAGAGAGAGACAATTATCACATGATCGCTCTGATATGAAGAATTTGAGAGGCAGGGGAGGGGGTCATGGGGGGTGGAGAAGAAAAACGAAACAAGATGGGATGGGGAAGGAGACAAATGATAATAGATTCCTAAACTCACGAAACAAACTAAGGGTTACTGGGAGGTGGGGGGGGTAGGGGGTAGGGTTATGGACATTGGGGAGGGTATGTGCTATGGAAAATGCTGTGAAATGTGTAAGCCTGATGATTCACAGACATGTACCCTGGGGCAAATAATACATTATATGTTAATAAAAAATTAAATAAAAAAAATGAAGTACTGATAAATACTATCGCATAAATGAAACTTGAAATAACATTATGCTAAGTGAAAGAAACCAGTCACAAAAGACCACATATTGTACGATTCCATTTATACTAGTTGCCCAAATTGGAAATCTATAGAGATATAAAACAGATTAGTAGTTGCGAGGGGCAAGGGAGCGGGAATGAGAGGATTGGGGTGTGACTGCTGATAGGTGTGATGTTTTTCTTGGAGTGATAAAAACGTTCTAAAGTTGATTGTTGTGATAGCTTCATAACTCTTTGAATATACTAAAAAATACACACTGAAGTGTATATTTTAACAGTGAATTTTAATGGTATATGGGTTGTATTTCAATTTTTTAAAAATAGTATTTTTATCCTTTTATTCTTTTAATAATTCTGGCCATTACTATCTTTTTAATCAAGGAAGGTAATGAGAAAGAAAAATCAACTCATATATAAGAATGTGAGAGGGGAAAAAGGATCCATGAAAAGAAATCAAGCTGCATCTATGTATAGAATACTAACTTCACTGACAGCAAGAACCCCTTGATCTATATTTGCATGCATTGCAGTGACTCCTATGATTTGTTCACAGTCAATACCTATAAATTTTGCTTATATATACAAAAGATCTTCCTTACTAACCACCTTTGTTACTGACTCTACCCCTATCTTTCCTATCTTATTTCCTTATTTCTCATTTGAATATTGGTCTTCTGACTTGAAGACAGAGGACCTATTTTCCTCTCTCTCTGATAGGCTAGATCCAGCATTGTTGAGTCAAAGCAGAATCAGAGAAACAAGGCTGGATAGCACTTTTAATGTAGTCCACAGATGCTCATCTACTCTGAGACTTAATTTCAACTAACAGAAAACCTATTACCTCACAGGCAGCCCATCTCATATTAGGGAAGTGTAATTTTTCCCAAGTTTTTTTTTGGAAGACTAAATGTCCAACAAAACATAAGAATGAAGTTAAAGTGGCAGGACTGTGTCATTATTGTTTCTTCCCTACTTTCTAAATATTGAATCACTTATTTACTGGACATATTCCATTCACAAGGACTAAGCTAGGCTGGCTAGGAGAGTGCAAATTGAAGCAAAGCTTATATCCACAAGTTAAATGAATTCTTTATGAAGCATTTAGAAAATGCCTGATACTTAGTAAATGCTATCTTTGTTAAATAAATAAAAATAAATAATTCATGGTCTAGTAGGGAAAACATACATGCAAACCATTGTAACAGAGGCATGTATATGATGCTGTTGGAATACACAGGATAGATGGAAAGATCAAAGACGTCTTTACCAGGATCCGGGTCTTACAGGCTGAGAAGAATCTTAGTGAAGTCAAGAAGACTAGCAAGGAAACCATTGTGTCTTCTGTCATATTTGGCTGCTCACCAGCATTTAAACATGCTCTCTACATTTTAATACATCCTCAGTGTCAGTCCCACCTAACCAAGGAAGAATCCATAAAAAAACTATATTTGTCAGACTCCCTTATAACTAAGAGTACAGACATGTGGCTTAGTTTCCACCAACGAAATGCATTTATAGGATGTGTAGATTCAGAAATGAACTATGTCAAGAAGCAGGCCACAAGTAGGCCATCCATTCTGCTGGCATGGGTGGCAATACAGGAGGTATGGTTATGGAACTGATGGCAGCAGCTGCATGTTTTTCATCACGGCAGTTTGACCAAGTAGTTCTGGGATGGCAACAGCTCCTACATTGGACCAAATTTCAGTTGTGTGGTTCTGGAAGTTATTCCTGTCATATTACCTGAAGCCTGTTTCTGCAACCCTCCTGATTCAAGAGCTACCTGGTATCTCTAAATAATAGTTATATGTAACTAGCCAGAACAGATTCTCTTATGTTCAAGAATTTGGGCTACAGTAGTAATTCCGGTGACTAGTGTGGTTAAGAGCCTGAACTAAGAGAGATGGTAATAAGACTAGACAGAGGTTAATAAACTCAAGAACTATATAAATGTTATCTAAAGGCATCATTCTCTCCTTCAGGCTAAAGTATACCTATCTTATTTTCATTTGACGTGGCTTAGAGTCCATATTAATGCAAGCAAGGAAAGGACTACCACTTCCATCATCTTGAAATACTGAACCTCTATTAATTCAACCTCTGATTTTATGACCCTACTGGACAGCACATCATTCTGCTGACTCAGTGTTTTTTTCCATCAAAACCCCTAAGCACTGCTCAGATATGCTAAGCTAGGTTTCTACAGCCTCAAAACATTCTGGTTAAATTATAGTCTCCTACAAATGTGGTTAGCATGAATCTGCATCCCCCCAAGAGAATCACCTCTGAAATGCTAACAAGATTGAGTGTCTGTATCTGCATACCTCATAGCTAGGCCTAGGAGTGTGGTAGTGCCACCTGTAACAGTCTCTAGGTAAAGAGTTGACTCTCCTTCCAGTGGTATGTCCACACTATAATGAGCCTCCATTCAATTTTTAATGACATACAGTGCTAAGATCAAGCCATCACAGTAGAATCATGGATGTAGGCAGGATAAGGATATGAGATTATAAACCTCAAAAGAATGCTCTCAGGTTTAAGTGTGATCATACACATTAAGCCTGGTATATATTAACTAGCCTTCAAAGAATGCTTTATTTTTTTATTTTATTAACATATAATGTATTATTTGCTGCAGGGGTACAGGTCTGTGAATCATCAGTCTTACACGATTCACAGCACTCACCATACTCCCCCCAGTGTCCATAACCCAGCCACCCTATCCTTTCCCCTCCCCACCTCCCAGCAACTCTCGGTTTGTTTCCTGAGATTAAGAGTCTCTTATGGTTTGTCTCTCTCCCCAGTCCCATTTTACTTCATTTTTTTCCCTCCCTTCCCCCCACGACCCCCCCCCACCCTGTCTCTCAAATTCCTCATATCAGAGGGATCATGTGATAATTGTCTTTCTCTGATTGACTTATTTCGCTTAGCAAAATAACCTCTAGTTCCACCCACGTCACTGCAAATGGCAAGAGTTCGGGGTTTTTGATGGCTACATAGTATTTCACTGTGTGTGTGTGTGTGTGTGTGTGTGTGCATATGTGTGTGTGTGTGTGTGTATCTCACATCTTCTTTATCCAAGAATGCTTTATTTTAATAATGCAAGATTGTTTGTAGTTTTCCTATATATACTATGCTATTACACGTTTCCACTACTTTGCTCATAATGCTATTCTCTCTGCCTAGAATGCTGTCATCTTCACCACCCTCCCCCATCTTATCCCACCGACTCCACCTAAATCCTTATCTGATCAACTCTTAATGCTTCCGATTTACCTTCCCCTAAACTCTAAACTAACTTGAAGGCAGAAACTGGATTTTTTTTTATTTTGTACTCCCAGCAAAGACCATAATTCCTGGAATGACTAAGGATTTAATAAATATTTGTTGAACAAATGTGGTGTTTAGGAGTTTTTCTGTAAATGTTTTAATTTGCTTTGCAGCTACTGACATTTTTTATACCTATAAATTTGCCACATACATTGACTGGGAATAGGTACCACTCATATGAATAGAAAAGACCACAATGACTCATTCTATTCTTATAGAAATAAGATGCATATTGCTAATTAGGCAGCTAATATTTCCAAATCATTAACTCCAACCTTATAATACAATCATTAAACTAAACAGAGCAATACTCACAACTCAATATTAATTCTATACAACATAACTGAATATGAAACTCTTCTAAACTCACTAGTTCTTATAATACTCAAAACACAAACACAAGTTTTCAGTATAACAGTACTTCTACAATACATGAGAATTTTGTAGTATTTTGTAGTTTCAAAAAATGTTCTCTGAAGTCTAAATAATTGACCACTTATACTTTTAAAGCCATATTTGTAAACACGAAACCATTTTTTTCTTCTTCCATACAAGCCATGATGCAATGTTTCCATTATAGATAAATTCACTTCTTCAGCAAATAAACATTATATTCTTAAAGTTATTTCTGAGAAGCCATATGAGAATAGAGTCAAATGAGGCTAAAAGTTAAATCACTCACCTATTCATTTTCATATTTATTCATTCATGTATGCATGCATTCAGTCATTCATGCATGCATTCATTCTCTCACTCTCCTTTTCCCATCCCCTCTCATTTTTGCTCTCTTCCCTCATAAATTTTAAAACAAAAGTATAATTTTGAAAACTTTCTCCTTATATTCCAACATCATTTTTCTTTTAACTCTTCCATTTTTTCTATTTTGTATTATGAGAAGTAAATGTCAACCTTTTACATTTTTACATTTATTCTTCCCTTTAAGAGAGAATACTTGTTCTTTCTTTCTATAAATGTGCTATAAATTTCTATGTATGTTCTATAATCTGTTTCTATTTCTGCAACATGTCTTGCTCCCAGTTTAAAGTTCTATTTTCCACTTGCTCTTTTAAAATCTGAACTTGACTTCAACATCAAATGCTTGCCTTCTTCCCTGTGCTTCTCAGTAATTATTCCAATACTCTTTAACCTCCACATTGAGGGGAACTGTACCCCTGAATGGAGTGATCCAATGATATGCTCAGTACCTAAAAATATGCCCCAGCATGAATGATTATAGTTTTGATTTTATAGTACTTTTTATTTATCTTTTCTAAATATACATTCCATAATTCCTCTAACTTCTGTGAACTAGAAAGGATAAAACATTTCTAAAACTCCAATAAAATTATCAAGAATTTGCTCCATAATTAAAGTTGGCCAATTCTGGGTGCCTGGGTGGCTCAGTTGGTTGGGCAGCTGCCTTCAGCTCAGGTCACGATCCCGGAGACCCGGGATCGAGTCCCACATCGGGCTCCTAGCTTCACAGGGAGTCCGCTTCTCACTCTGACCTGCTCTCTCTCGCTCTCTTTCTCTAATAAATAAATAAATAAATAAATAAAAGTTGGCCAATTATACCTGGCATTAAATAACTACCTTATGTTTTCAAAAGATCCAGTTATTTTACCTTTACAGACTCCAGTCATATAACATATAAAAACTCAGATGGAAAACAAAGTTAAGGGGAAAAAATTGTCTAAATACACTATCTCTGCAAATAGTATAAAGACAAAAGCAAGAAAAAAGCATGATATTGAATGAATGTTATTGAGTATGGCACAAAAACTCTTCATCTATTTCTGCTTTCAGGTCTTACTGGAGAGATGTAATTTTAATACCTACATACACCACTTTACTACCAGGAGGGTAAATTCAGAAAATATGTTGGATATTAGAAAACACAAACATTATTTTTACTTTCCCATAATTCTTAATTCTGAAACAGTGGTTTCCAGAGTCCAGAGACTACATAAAGGATCCACTGCAATTTGTGAAAGATATACATTTTTTATTCAAAAAATACATGAAAATAAGGTTTACTATTTAACATGATACAATGGAATCATCAATGGATCCACAGGCCCAAATGGTACATGAGGTATCTTAGGGCAAGAGTGGGGTATTCATAATGCATATCTGTTCACTGTAAATATACTGCAACATACTGCAGCTTCCATGTACTTAGCTAAATGGATTTATGCGTTATTTTATCTAGTTTTAACTAAATATAACATCAAATATAACAGAAATGGAAAAGTGGTATTCAAAGATTCCTGCAAAGACAAAAGATTGAAGATAATAGCAAAAATGTAAGCACAAAGAAACAAGAAAATGCTAGACTGTTATATACCCCACTCCTAAGTCTGAGCCTTTCATTCATCATATCATACGATAAAAATAACAAAAACCTAAGGCTAATAAGCTGATCCCACAAAATTAAAAATTATTAATCTAGTCATCTGAAATATGGATATACATCATTTTCAATGATGACTCCCATTTTATGTGCATACTGTACCTTAAATATTAGCTAATGATAGTACAAAGCCACCTCAAATTAGCAGACCATTTAAAAAGCCAAGCATTCAGAGCATGAAGAGAGCTTTTTCAATTTTCTCAGGACTAATTAAAATCATGTCATACTCAACTTTAGTAACATATGTTTAGAAGCCTCTTTTGAACTTTTTCTTTCATTAATAGCAAAAGACAAAGGTCCAGTGACATTGGGGAAACTCTTGGTAGAAGCTGCTGAAATACACGCAAAACAACATGGCATTAACTAAAACACATTCCTGTCAAATACTGTCAGAAGACCCATAGAAATCACTGCTTAAGATTTACTAAAACAAGTAAAGGGGCGCCTGGGTGGCTCAGTGGGTTAGGGCCTCTGCCTTCGGTTCAGGTCATGATCTCAGAGTCCTGGGATCGAGCCCCACATCGGGCTCTCTGCTCAGCAGGGAGCCTGCTTCTCCCTCTCTCTCTGCCTGCCTCTCTGCCTACTTGTGATCGCTCTCTCTGTCAAATAAATAAATAAAATATTTTTTAAAAAAAGTAGAAAAATAATTCAGTGTGGGAAATTTATCACAAAGTTGAATGGAAATTGTTTTATTTAAATAATTTAGCTTATATTATTTGCTAGATTATTTCAATAATGAAATACAGAAGCTACTTTTCTTTGAGTCAGTAATGGAACAAAACAAAACATATTACCAATATAAATGATTTACTTTTAAAAAGATGTTTTATGAAAAAACTATAAGTGGGAAGGATTCCTGAATAAGGTTACCCCACATGTAAAATTGAAGCCATTCCAATAAAGAAAATTGAAACCAAAGTACACAAAGTGCTACAGAATCAAGAATGTAGTTCTTTTTATTTAAAGCAAGATATTTCAAGTAGCGTAGAATATTTATAATATCTTGAAATGAGATAGGAAGTGAGCATGAAAACATATTGTACCTCACTGATATTTCTGGTTATCTCGACAAAATGTTTAAAAACTGCTGAAATTTAGCAAAACAGGCATTTTTTTATTCATAAAACACTAGTAATCCCTTAAAAATTTAACAATTAGTAAGAAAGTAACTGCTTTTCAAATAAACGTCATTAAAAAAAGAAACACATTGGCAGACCCAACTTCCCTATCAGTTTCCTTCACCTCTGCATGACTCACCTCCTTCTCCTTCCTGGCAACATTAGCTGCAATGTCTAGAGCAGACATGAACAGACCAAACACGGAGGTGAGGGTCTCTACATTATGAATGTGGAAGTAAAAATGCAGAGTCCATGACCCTTATGAAATTAGTTGAAGTCCATTTTTTAAAGCGCATTTTGATCCATTTATTTAAAAATATAAAAATGTAACGCTCCAAATTACTTACAAGAATAACTAACTGTCATCAAGGAAGATGGAAATTTACTGGCCATGGTTCAGCAGAAAACCTCTGCTTGATTCATAGACTGGACTGAGAAAAGTTAATACTATGATTTAATAAGTATTGCTAACGATGTTCTTGTTCCACTTGGACCTACATATTTCTGTAAGATTTGTGTTTCACCTATAACAGACATTAAACCAAATAACCAAATGAAATGAACCTGGAACTAAACCTTTTAATTACTGCCTTTTTTAAATAAGACATAAAAAATAATGACACACTGACATTGCTCTCACTAAAAAGTTAATCATAACAGCAAAGGCTTTTGTACCATTAATAAATAAAATTTTAAATCATTTTAAAATATTGTTAATTTCATGTTTTTCTCATTATTATGTCTGTATTTACAAGAGACTTAGTACACACGTATATGTATAAAATTTTTAAATAAAATACATTAGGGTTACTTGCTCAAACACACATATTTTTTCTAACAAGACAGTAAATCAAGAAGTTCAGAAACTATTACACTAGTGCAGAAGTTGACAAATTTTCTCTATAAAAGACCGGACAGTAAATGTTTTAGGCTTTGTGGGTCACAGTGTCTTTATCGCAACTATTCAACTCCGCAGTTGTAACACAAAAGGAGCCACAAATGATACATAAAAAAATGGCTATGGCTGCATTCAAAAATATTTGCAAACACTGAATTTCATATAATTTTCATGTGCCCTGAAACAGTCTTCTTTTGATTTTTTTTTTAGCACTTTAAAAAATGTAAGGTTAAAACCTTTTTTCAAATTATTCATTCCTTTTGAGCCACACAAAATAAATCTTTGAGGCAGGGATAATGTATTTGTCATCTTTATGCTCCCCTGGACCTAACAAAGTATCTGGCATTCAGTGTAGAGGTGTCAAACTTTCCCATTTTCTTTTTAATAATTACATGTTATATCCTTCTATATCACCCCTATCAGAACATGAGCTTCTTGACAGCAGGAGATTCCCTTGAGCTCTTCTCCGCTTTTTTTCTTCAGAGCTTAGAACAGTATCTGGCATACAGAAGGCTTTGGACCTTGATAAACCAAATTGTTCAAGCTCTGAGAATGCTTTAATGCCAAAAATACTAGAAATTCGTTAAGTGACATGGGGTTTCATAGTATATTCAAGTCTTTCCTGTTTCCTCCCCGAGCTCCTACACAGGATTAAGCACCCACAGTAGCCTATTCACAGGTGTCCTACTACTATTGAAACCATTTTTGTACTTTCTTCTCTCCTTGACCAAACTCTGAGTTCTATGAGGGCAGTGGAAGTATTGCATTTATCTTTGTATCTCCAACATGTAGCAACCTGGAACACTGCACATATTAAAAAAATGGTTGTGGAGGCACCTGGGTGGCTCAGTCAGTTAAGCATCTGCCTTCAGCTCAAGTCATGATCCCAGGGTCCTGGGATCAAGCCCCACGTAGGGCTCCCTGCTCAGCTGGGAGTCTGCTTCTCCTTCTCCCTCTGTCCCTCCCCCGACTCATGCTCTCTCCCTTCTTCACTCTCTCTCTCAAATAAATAAAAAAATCTTTCCAAAAAAAATCTCTGGAAATACATTCATAGAATAACTACTAGAGGAACCTTTCAAACAAAGAATATATTTTGGAAAGCATTTCTATGTACAAACCAAGAACAGAGGCAGTAAATTGTGAAGTTTACCAGCTACAACAGTTCCAAAACCTAGTTCCTTTAATTCTTCTTCCTGGGACTCCTACCCTCTACTCCCTAAGTTGTGAATCTTGGTGAAAATTATATTTGGTAAGCAAATTTAAAAGTGACTCATTTAGTTACCTTTTTTAAAAAAAAGATTTTATTTATTTATAAATAAAGAGTGGAGAAAGGGGCAGAGGGAAAAGAAGAGAGACTCTCAAGCAAACTCTGTGCTGAGCACAAAACCTAAGGCGGGGCTCAATCTCAGGAGCCTGAGATCATTCTTGACCTGATCCAAAATCAAGAGTTAGACACTTACTGATACACCCAGGCGCCCTTTAGTCACCTTTTAGACCTGTTTACTGGATAAGTTTTGCTCCTCATTTATAAGCTCTTCTTAGAATCTATGTAAGAAAATAAAATATATTATCTAGAAACGATGCTAGTGTTCTCTCAGTCTAATAATATACAGTAAGGACACTGGAAATGTAGATGTAACCAATGGAAATTACGTGATCTAGATAACTTCTAAGGCTCTAATCATTTCTGAAAACTATTTCCACGGCTTATTATTATAGATTTTAAGATTTATTTTACCTATATTTTATGGTAATTTAACTATCAATTCAAATTACTAATGCTGATAGCAGTAAAACGTTTTCATCCAAGCTAACCAATTCCTCAAAGACTAATGTGAGATAATAAAGAAACCCAGGAGAGAGTCAGGGGAGAATAAGTACACTTGGGTTAAAGTATAACACCTGGGGTCCAAAGTCACAAATTCTCTCTAAATTGATGAAAGCCAAAAGTGAGAGAACAAAAACTAAAAAGCTTTGGGATTATTTACAGCAGTCCTAGCAACAGAATATGGGCTTGATAACTTATTGTTTATTGTATATAACCATACTGTCATTAAAATATGCCAAAATGCAAATTATGTTAATATAAACTGCTTAATAGAAACAAAGCACAAAACAAATTTGCATGTGGAATCATATAGTAAAATGAGGTTGAAATGAAGTGTGCCTACAAATTAATCAAAAACCATCACACTGAAAAATTAAAATAAACAAATTTGGGGAGAAAAAAAACCATCACTAGCTTCATCTTTTGCATATGACAAAACTATTTAATTACCTGTTAGAACATATCTATATGAATCCAATGTCACCAATGTAAGCTGGACCTCCACTCAAAATCCTTCTGCTAGCTAATATAAGAAATCAAATTCCTTGAGTTTGATTTGAGTTTCCAAGAAGTTTGAGTTTCCAAAACTTGAGTTTCCAAGAAGTCTCTATATGTCTATTTTTTAAGCTTAAAGTGGAAACCCCTCTCCCTCTACTCCTCAAAAAAGAACAACTGCGTACAAAAGAGTAATACTCAAAAGGAAACACAAGTGTCCAGACGTATCCCTCTCCTTGTTTTAACTGCATTAATTCAGTTTGTACAAAAACAAGTTACCACTACTAAATATTTAAGTCCTTAGGCAGTATACTCAGTGTGCAAAAACCAGTTCAGTTATCCTCAAAGGCCATGAAACTCACAGGCCTTGTAAGCTCAAAGGCCATGAAACTTAGAATATTGAATACTCAATTACACCAGTATTAATTTACTTATAAAGTGGAAAGGAGGATATATTTCACCAATCTAATTTGAAGCAATACAAAATGCTTCTGATTAACATGAGAAAGGTTATAAATGGAATCTCATTCAAATTTGAATTTCAGGTTAAAGATGATATATAATACTACTTTAGTTCAGTCACCATTTACAGTTTAAAAAAAAAATGTAGTACCAGTATTGCTATTTTGGTCCTACTAACTATATCCACTTGTGAAACATTTGAAAACCTGACTCTGGGCAGAGGAGGGGAAAAAGAACCTTAAAGAGCGAGTATAATTTATTCCTGCTGCTATTATAAAAATCATATAAAAACAGGTATTTTTCATTCTTGAAAGTTTTAATAGAAATGCTTCCTAATTTTCAAGTAATAGTGACTATAATTCAGTCTTACAAACTATTGAAGACATGCTGCTAATAAAGAGCATGTGCTTCATTAAAGAATCATCTATAACTTTCAAATTTGGAGCTTTAAAATCTGTCAGCAATAGCCATTGATACCATTATGCAAAATAGCTGTCTATAGTTGTTTCACTGAATATCTACTGAATTTGAAATTGAATTTCACTGAATATGAAAAGCCAAATACCAATGCATAAAATAGATGTCAGAATCAATAGAATGTTAGTAATTTACGAATACACTAGTAAAGTAAAATCTAACCACTCAGATCTTTGAGTTAACTGAAATTGTTGCATGAGTTTACTTAGCAATAAAGAGTCAAGTGATTTTTTAAAACAAGCTATTAATAATGAAATAAGTTATAGTAATCAGAGTTAATACTTAAAAAATTATGTCCTATACTAATTTCAGATTTAACCCAATATCCCCTATTATCTACATCTACAAGCCTGTACACTGAGAACTGCTGTTGATAGATATGATCCTCAAGCATAGCAAGAGTTTCAATTATGAGAGTAAGACAGGATATTTGAATATTGCCTTTTATTTAAGCTTTTCACCAAAAGTCTTACCAAAATATATCATTACCCAGAAATTACAAATAAGAAATTTTATTAGCAGTTTTAAGGTAACTTATTTCTTGTCAAGCATCTCATATATGATTGCTGTGTATAATATTGTGCTATTTTGTACAATTATTTAGAATTTTTTACACCTCAGTATATATCCTAAAACACATATTGAGTGTTTAGGTCAAATGGCCTAAATGTTTGTTTGTAGTTCACTAAAGTGTAAAAAAGCTAATCAACAGAAATAGCACAATAAAAGGTGAGAATCAAGAAAAACAAGAGTATCATAATGGCTATCAAGTAGGACCAGAACATCTATTACTTTAGAAGGACACCTACAAAGAGTGAAATAAAAGAAATTTCATGCTGAGAAATCTACTTATCTTTTAGAAACAGAACCACTTTACTGTCTTCTCCCAATCAATTTAGATGATGGCATTTTAACAGTTTTCATTATAAATTTTCGGCTCTTTCTTTTCAACTGATGCTTTGTAAAAAGAGATTACAGACAACTTTACACCATCAGTAGGAAATAATCCATTCCAAACTGGCTTTGCCTACTAATCAATTATACTTTTGAGTTGCCTTCTATTTCCACTGAGTATGTGTGCAAGGAAAGTATATTAATTTTATATTTAGCTTAAATGAAACATTATTAAAGATAGGTGCTACTAGGGGTGCCTGCATGGCTCAGGTGATTAAGCATCTGCCTTCAGCTCAGGTCATGATCCTGGGATCCTAGGACTGAGCTCCATATCAGGCTCCCTGCTCAGAGTCTGCTTCTCCCTCTCCCTTTGCCATTCCTCCCACTTGTGTTTTCTCCCTCTCTCTCCAATAAATAAAATCTTTAAAAAAAAAAAAAAAAAAGGCAGGGGCACCTGCGTGGCTCAGTTAGTTAAGCCTCTGCCTTCAGCTCAAGTCATGATCTCAGGGTCCTGAGATCAAGCCCCGCATGGGGCTCTCTGCTCAGCGGGGAGCCTGCTTCTCCCTCTCTCTCTGCCTGCCTCTCTGCCTGCTTGTGATCTCTCTCTCTCTCTCTGTCAAATAAATAAATAAAATCTTTAAAAAATAATAATATTAATAAATAAATAAAAAAATTTTTTTAAAAAGCAGATGCTACAAAAAGGCCATTTTTTTACATTTTTATGTACCTAAATTATGTTCCACCTCACCCACTTACTAGCTTAGACAAATTACAGAACCAATTTCTTCAGACTCTCTCTTAGCTTTAATTTCCCTATCTAAAAATGGAGTAAAACTATGTCACCTACTTTGTGGCATTTTCATAAGGATCAACTGAAATAATACATATAAACTATTTAGTTACATGCCTGGCTAGTAAGTGCACAGTAAATGAAAACTATGATAATTCATAAAATAGCTTTTCACTGTAAATTAATTATGGTCAAACTAAAGATAACAGAAAATACATAATGTTCAACGTACAAGTAGACTTCTCTCAAAGAAGAGATATAATCCTTAAAAAATATTAATTGATCTTTTGGTTACTTTTAATCAAATCATATTTACCTAACTTCCTATTCTGAAATTCCCAATGGAAAGAAAAATTCCCAATAGAGAAAACGTGGCTCTAAACTGTACCTCTCTTTAAATCACATTTATGAATCCACAAGCAAATCTTTTTTAAAAACATCATGCATTTAAAGAGGAAAGTGGTAATATTATCATTAAACATTAGAATATTCAAACCACAAAACAGAAATGTTATAAAAAGTTTTAAAACACTGTAAACACTGTACACAAAAATTTAGAAACTAGCAAGAATTATTTTAGCCTAGGGCTACAGTTATGATAAAGGCAGGTGAATGTCTAAAACAGAGTAAGCAAATGGGAAGAGTAGCATAGGAAGATATCAAAGGAGGTAAGGTGGGGATCAGATCATATAGGGCCTTATAGGCTATTATAAGTGTACTGGCTTTTGTACACCAAGTGAAATGGGAGCCATGGGAGAGATTTGATAAGCCAACTGACAGGATATTGTTCAGGATTTAAATGGATAATATATCTGTATTGAAAATATACTGTAAAGGGTCATGGTGAAACATGGGAGACCAATTAAGAGTTGTAGTAGTCCTATAGTCCTACTGCTATTGTGGCAGCCCAGGTAAGATTTCAACTAGTGTGGGACCAGTGAATCTCATAAGAAATGGTCAGTTAGTTCAAGTATTTTACTTTGAATAAAGAGTTAATGGGTTAGGGACGCCTGGGTGGCTCAGTTGGTTGGGCAACTGCCTTTGGCTCGGGTCATGATCCCGGCATCTTGGGATCGAGTCCCGCATCGGGCTCCTGCTCCGCGGGGAGCCTGCTCTTCTCTCTGCCTCTGCCTGCTTGTGTTCTCTCTCTGTTAAATGAATAAATAAAATCTTTAAAAAAAAAAAAAAGAGTTAATGGGTTACAAAATGAATTAAAAGCTAAGAGAAAAACAGTAAAAGACAATTCCAAAGATTTTGGCCTGAGTAACTGGATAGATGAATATACCACCAGCTGAGAAGGGGAAGACATCAGGAGGAGTAGGTTTGGAGGAGAATATCAGCAGTTCAGTTTTGAATATATTACTTTGGAGAACTCTACAAATCATCCAAGGTGAGACATTGATTTTGAAATTTGATATATGAGTCTAGAGTTCAGACATGAGGACTAAGCTGGAGGTAAATTTGAGAATTGTGAGCACACAAATGGGATTTAAAAGCTCAGTATTGGTTGTAATTACCAAAGAAGATAATATAAAGAGAAAAGATGTTCAAGCACTGATCTCTGGGCCTCTTCTTTAAAGGACATGAAAAGGAATCAGCAAAGAAGACTGAAAAGAAGCCACCAAAGCAGGAGGAAACCAAATCAATATTGGGGGTATGGGATGGAGGAAGCATTTCAAATTGGAGAGAATGATTAACTGTATCAAATGTTACTGCTAGGTCAATTAAGATGTTTTATCTCTGTGATAAGGCTGTCACTGATGTCTTCTATTCTTTTCCCAATCCCAGTGAGTATCCTTATGATCGTTGCCTTAAATTCTCCATCAGGCATGTTACTTACATCTATTTCACTTAGATTTGCAGCCGAGGCTTTATCTTGTTCTTTCATTTGGGATAAATTCCTTCATCTTTGCATTTTCTCCAAGTGTCTTTTTCTCTGTGTTAGAAAATCCAGTTATGTCTCCTGTCCCTGCAAGTTATGGCCTTATGAAGAGGAGATCATATAGTATCCAAGGCCTAGAGCTTCAGGGAGTGTCTTGGTGTATGCTACATGTACTCTGCTGTTGTTTTGGGGCACTCTATCCTTCAGGCCAGTATTCTGCAGAGATCCTCCTTCCTGCTGTGCCAGTGTTTGGTCCCTGGCCTGATTGTGGTGAGTTTACCCAGGTATGCTCTCGTCTTCTTATAAAATGAGTCCTGTCACCACCTCCACTGAAACTGAGGCCCTTCAAAATTCTCTGGTCAGGAGATGTGGTGAGGTCAGATGTTTATGCTGGTCTTCTGGAGGTTAGGCCCACCATGCTGGTTCTGAAGCAAGCCTGAGAAGGGTAGCTCCAATGGAGCACAGGGGGGGCTTGGTGTAAGCAAATTATGCAGCCAGTGTTGGTGCTGTGATGCTTCCAGCAGCTGGCTCACTTTTTATGTTATGTATGGGGGAGGGGAATGGCTCCAGCTAGCTCCTTTGTTCCCCGAGAGGTATCTCAGTGAATGTTGCCTCTCAGGGGCAAGCTCAGAGGATAGCAAATAATTCCCATGCATTCCAGGAGCTCTTCACCTTGGGTTGTTGCCTGCCTTCTCTCCAGGAACAGGGTAGTGCCCTCAGGGCTCTATCCCAGCCAAGCTTGCTGACCTTGAAAACTCCAGGCTTTAATCCCTCCTGGTTGCAAGAACTCATAAAACTCAGCCCCTCTTGTTTTTCAAAGCCATGGGCTTTCATGAAACATTTTACATGTACATCCCCCCATGTGCTTCTCTTTCTGTCTCTCTCTACCCCTTCTCCAGACCAGAGCTCCCTCCCCTCCTCCTCAATAGCTTTGATCCATTTTTCCCCTAAACTACATCTCTGTACTTCCCACTTTCTTTGATATGGTCTCTTCTCTCCCTTTATTTGTAGAGTTTATTCTCCACGTCTATTTCTGAGGTATTTAGAATGATTTGATAATTATCTACTTGTGTTCATGGGACGAGCTGAGCCTAGGGTCCTCCTATTCCACTATCATCCTCCTTCTCTTCCGAGGCACTGTTTCTCCTAGATGTTTTTTTGTTATTGTTGTTTTACCCTCTGTTTTCTCAACACTATTTCATATACCCAACATGATACCTTGTGTTGTTTCCAGCAAAGTGAAATTTGGCCTGTTTTACTTCACAGAAACAGAAACACAAATTTGTTAATTAAAAAACTGATTCAATGTGCCTGAGACTACAAATACTAGAGAAGACAAATAAAAAAGAGAGCCTCTGCTTTTTGGAGCTCACTATAGAAGTAATAGGTTAGAATGTTTTAGTTTAAAAAAAACAGGTAATTCTGAAAATAGTTCAGTTTTATCAACAGGTTTCTGGTCTCTCTTTTACATGATATAAACACAGTCCATACAAACATACCTACTTAAAACCCCATGCTACTGTTGACACACAAATTTTAAAATTACAACGAAAATAGGGGTATAACTTACCATCATTTTTTCAAAGAGATCCAGTACTTCCTTTTCTGATAAATTCAAAGATCGTTCATCATATAATGGCTGAGCTGCTGGAAACTCACTCATTGCAACTTGAGAATCAATAGGGTGTTGAATAAGAGGTTTTTCTTTTTTGACAGTAGATTTTCTAAAACTTGTAATCCGGTCACGCTACAAAGAAAAAAATAAGAAACTCTAAGAGAGAAACCTCGAATCACAAATATGAAGTACTGAAACATCAAAGTATCACCTAATATAATACAAGAAACATCAAAATAGCACTTAGTATAATATATATCATTATTGTCTTCTGACAAACTCTTAAGCAACAAGCTCCAGTTAGAGATTGTACAATTTTGAAAACCTGTAGCAGTTCTTCAGTCTCTGAAGTCTGAGGTGTGAAAAGCATTTCTCAAAAGTAAACCTTAGTCCCTTATTGCTGTTTTATACAGTAAGTAGGTAAAAAAAAAAAAAAAAAAGTCCTGCATCAAAGTCATGTGGTTGTTTAAGGGAGAATGTAGCTTTCATGGCAACTTTTGAACTACAAGAAATAAAGAAAGGAAATAAAAAGAGCCCCAATGTTTCCCCCCAATTCTAAGGGAGGAAAATACAGTAATGTTTCTCTCTTCAAAGTGCCAAAAATTGTGACAAGTATCTATGGATACTTTGTCAGCATGGTGGTTGAGTTTAACAGTTAAGAACATAGATTCTGAAGCCAGACTACCTGAGTTTGAATATGCCCTTTACTAGCTGAGGAACTCTGTGCAAATTACATGTGCTGTTTCCTAATCTCTAAAATATGGGTAACAAGGGACATCTGGGAAGCTCTTTTGGGTAAATGTCTGACTCTTGATTTTGGCTCAGGTCATCATCTAGGGGTCATGAGATTAAGCCCCACAAAGGGCTCCATGCTCAGTGGGGAATCTGCTTGAGTCTCTCTCTTTCTCTAAAATAAATAAAGTCTTCACAATACAGATAACAAGGGTGCCTGGGTGGCTCAGTGGGTTAAGCCTCTGCCTTTGGCTCAGGTCATGATCTCAGGGTCCTGGGATCCAGTCCCGCATTGGGCTCTCTGTTCAGCAGGGCCTACTTCCCCCTCTCCCTCTACCTGCCTCTCTGCCTACTTGTGATCTCTTTCTCTCTGTCAAATAAATAAATAAAATCTTTAAAATATTTTTTAAATTAAAAAACTTTAAAAAATAAAATACAGATAACAAGTACCTATACCACAGTTATTCTGAGATTTAAATAAGTTGATATGTTTAGTGCACTTATCTATTTATTGTTATTGCTGCTGTTACTCTTATTGCCCTTACTTTTTTTTCCCTAAAAATTGGGAATAACAAGACATAATCTTTTCCATTTAATGGCAATGTTAACATACACAGAAATATCTTATTCCTACAAATACTATTATGAAGAACTTGATGTTTTACGGATATGGACTCTGAAACTTTGATTCTATGCACAATCTCTAATAATTAGCTTGCTATTACACATAAGGTGTATTAATGAGTCCAGGTACATGTAAACAGTCCAATCTGCTTTAAACCACAAAACACTAGACCTCAGAAATTAGTAATGTCCATAAAACTGAATGCAACTCAGTTTTATTCTGGTTTCTGTTAGAAAGCACATGCATACCATCAATTCATGTTAAATAAGCACACATGTTAGATGTGAGGACAGTAATCTTCACTGCCATGTTACTGAGTCCTTATAAATTATTTCAATATTACAATTATTACAAACTGCATCACAGAAGTTACTACAACTTAATTTTCTGTTGACTCTCCCAATAGAAAGAACATATTTTTCATTTTGATTCAAGGAACACTTTTTTTTTTAATTAAAAGCTGTATTTTGAAAGAAATATGAGCAGTTTTATGCAGCTTATTTAGGATTACAAAAATGATTTTAGTACATGATTTCATACAAAAGAGATTATATAAATCATAGTGTTTTAGAGCTGGGAAGAAATTTGAAAAATCATCTACACCAACTCTCATTTCACAGAAAAAGTGACTCATTAAATTTATAAGTCCTGGTTCCAATCCCAATGTTCACATTAAGATTCATTTCTTCAAATTATCTTGGACTATATTCCAATTTTCTTTTAACTCTTAGAGGAAAATTAAGTTGGTTTAGATATGTATTACATTTTCAAACAACTCAAGAAAAAGTATTAAGTAATCCCAAATAAGCTTGAGTACATATTCAACAGTCAAATTTTGCTAAAAAATATGGTGGACATAAAAGCATTTAAATATGCAATTCACCATTAAATCAATGTTTCTCCATTCCTGTTACTCCATGTCACTTCTGCAGTGCTTTTTACTGAGCAGCATTATTTACATATATACTTGATCTTCCATTATACCCTTCATTTCTATCCAGAAAATAGGCTTTTGCTTTCAGCTATACCTTAATAAGAAAATAAAATTAAGCTATATAATTTTAACTCTTGAATCACTAATATTTTACATTATTTGTAATTTCACAAAGAAAAAAATGGACACTGCTTAAAATACTGTATTTTAAAAGTTTAGCTATAAAAGGGCACACTTATATGTTAAACCCGTTACTTTTAGTAAGTTTTACTATGATAGCCTCGGCTCAAAATATTTAAGAATTTTAAATTTAATAGCACATATCTAACATAATAAATTTACCTTCCTTTCTACTTTAATTTCCTTCAATGTTGATATTAATCTTTTACTTATTCAGTTTACTTGGCTATCATAAAAGAAAAAAATCTGTGTTTTCCAGAGATAGATTTATATAGAGACAAAAAAAATTCTTATTAAGGTATATAGTAGGATAATATCAAAATTTTATTGAGCTCTCATATAATTCTTTAATACACAAAAAAGAAAAATCATTCTCTTGACAAATCTTCCATTTTACTGTAGTTTGTAAACACCTATATATATCTTACATACATCAATGCTTTAATGTCCACCCACTTTAGTAAAAAAGGCAGCATGCATGAGTAACATAACAACATGCTACTAAGACCACCTTACCACATCATCTGCCAAAGTTTTTATTTGAATGTTCTATTAAAACCAAAAGGAAAAAAAAAGAATACCTGTCAGATAAGAGAAATTCATAGATCAAACAAATTAATAATTGAATGATATCCATTTATTTTATTAATTATAACTAATCAAAAAGAATGAGCAAGTTTAAATATATAACCAAATACGTTTTTTACAAAAGGAAAAAAAAATTCTTTAAGGAATAAAAATGAAGATTTGGATGGGGGTGTCTATTTGTTTTTAAAGATGACTAGCAGGGTCCCAAAGTCAGATCTGGATCAGACATCATTAGCATAGTGCTCAAACATGAGAAAAAAATATAGCAGTCTTAAGTCTTTTCAAGTTTTTCCAAAGTTTCAGAATGAGTCGTATTTTTTAAATAAATATGTTTTTAAAAATAGGAAAAATGTCACATTTAATATCAATGAAATAAAATGAAACAGCTAAGTCTAGAATCCAGTTATATCTGATAAAGGACATCTTTTATTCTAGATAAAATTGAATTAACAGATTCTGTTAATATATGTTCATTTCTCAAAAATTCCAAAACTTGTTTTTTCCATGTGGTTTTCTACTTCTACTGCTGAAAAGCACTTAAAATGGTATATCCTACTTAATAAAATACAGTGGTTAATAAAAGCTACCATACAACAAAATGGGCACTGCTATTTGAAGAATTAGAATACAGCAATACTAAAGTAATAAAGCACTATTACAGTAAACAAAGTAATAATAACTTAGTAATCTTCCATGATTGAGAAAGTAATTCAAGATCTTACAATAACATATGATCAGCATGAAGGGCAATTATTATAAGTTATGTTGAAATTCTAATTAAAAATTGTGATGTGGGGGCGCCTAGGTGGCTCAGTCATTAAGCGTCTGCCTTTGCCTCAGGTCATGATCCTAGGGTCCTGGGATCATGCCCCACATCTGGCTCCCTGCTTAGCAGGAACCCTGTTTACTAAGAAAAATGTGGTCATCCCACTGGTAAGGAGAATTCATTATGAGTACTAAATAAGTGAGAATTATCTGGTCTCAGGATCTCATGAAATTGTCTTCAAACACCACCAACCAAATGCGTTAAGGATCATCCTCCTTAGGGCACCTGGGGGGCTCAGATGGTTAAGCATCTGCCTTCAGCTCAGGTCATGATCCCAGCATCCTAGGATCAAGCCCCGCATCCAGGATCCTACTTTGCAGAGAGCCTACTTCTCCCTCTCCCTCTGCCTGCTGCTCCCCCTGCTTGTGCTTCCTCTCTCTGTCAAGTAAATAAATAAAATCTTTAAAAAAAAAGAATACATCAATAAAATAAATTATTGGATAAGATACAATTAAATTGTCTTCAATAGAAAATAAGTTACTTCCACCACACAACTATCTTTATATATTAGTCAAAAAAGAAACATACAGAAGGAGTTGAGAATAGAAAAAACCACCACCAAAACAAAAAGTTCAGGAAACTGTAAAGAGCTATTTGACAAGATTAAGCAGCCATTTTTATGTAAACTAAACTTAAAATATATTTTTAAATGGTTGTATTAAAATACATTTTCATCTGGGGCACCTGGGTGGCTCAGTGTGTTAAAGCCTCTGCCTTCGGCTCAGGTTGTGATCCCAGGGTCCTGGGATCCAGTCCCGCATCGGGCTCTCTGCTCAGCGGGGAGCCTGCTTCCCCCTCTCTCTGCCTCTCTGCCTACTTGTGATCTCTCTCTCTGTGTCAAATAAATAAATAAAATCTTTAAAAAAATACATTTTCATCTATACTTGTGGTGAGCATATCATAACAAAGAAACTGAATCACTATGTTGTACACCTGAAAATAATGTAACACTCTATGTCAACTATACTCAGTTAAAAAAAATTTTTTTAAAGATTATCCTAGGGCATCTGGGTGGCTCAGTTAAGTGGTTTAAACCATGCCTTTAGCTCAGATCATGATCCCAAGGGTCCTGGGATCAAGCCCCGAGTCAGGGCGTCGGGGCTCCCTGCTCAGCTGGGAGCCTGCTTCTTCCTCTCCCTCTGCCTGCCACTCCCCCTGCTTGTGCTCTCTCTCTCTCTCTCTAACAAATAAAAAAGTCTTTAAGGAAAAAAAGATTATGTGAAAAATTTTTTTCATTCATAATGATTTTCTATAGGGACAAGCTCTCAAATTTTATCTGAATGTGATTTATATAGGTACATCCAGCTCTCTCTCTCAGATGACTTGTAAGCAGACATTACAGATTTTAACCCTGTGTACAAACTATCGAGCTACTATACAGTTAAAATATTTTAAGCAAAAATCATGAAAAAAAAACCTTTATTAGAGTCACACCCCTGAATTAAAAGCACTAATTGAAGTCATTTTAGTAAGCTTTTATTGTGCAAAGTCAAATGGTAATAGTTATTAGGATGAGGGCATACTGCACCAGTAAGTATAGTGACCATGTATTTCCATTAAAATCAACTCTGGAAAAGCAGTAAGCTTGCACTTAGTCAAGCAATCAGAGTTTATTAAACTTCATTTGTGATCAGTTATATTAAATATAACTTAGTACAGTATTATGAGTATTGTATAATTATAAAAGCATCACTCCAGAGTCTCAACCCCTAAAGAGAAATGGCTGATTTACTTATAAACCCTAATGCTGAAGTTCTGATTGAAATACAAGATTCATTATTGCAAGAAAAGTGAATTTTATTTTTCTCAATCAAGCAGAAATTAACAAAGACAGCAATATATAAAGATTCAACTCTTATGGTTGTTACATGGTGATACAATGTTGTATAAACACTGCACAATTACTCCAACAGAAATTGGACAACTAAACTGCATATAATTCAAAAGTCTCACCACCAACTAAAAAACTTAATCACACAATTTGACTATTTTCTTCTCTTTTAAAAAATAAGTCGGCCATTGCAATAAAAAAGAAGGGTTAGTTATTTATCCAGCTTTAAGTTTCTTGCTAAGAAGGGCAACATGACACAGAAAACCATATCTGGTTCAACTGAATGAATATTTGAGCTTCTACTATGCACCTGTTCAGTGCTGAGCACAAGGAATACAATCATAAACAAGATAAACATGCATTATTCCTTTATGGACCTTGCCATCTAGTTGAAGATGAGATTAATGAAAGATCATAACAGAGAAATTCTGAGAGCTCTAATAGGGCAGTACCCTAAAATAACCTCCATATACTTGTCACAGTAGTAGGGCACTTAAGTAAGGTCATCTATTACCAACCACTGATCCAGGGTTCGATTTCTCTGGACAAAATTTCTGCCCAATACCTATTTAGACCAGTAGCAGTAACAAAAGGAAGTACTCTTTCAGATCCTGTACTCACTCTGAACTTTATAAACCAGTAAGACCAATCAAGGCAATTCAAGGCCATTTAACCACCTGTTAACCAAAATGAAATTTGGTTCAGGCATTCAAATACTGTTTTACAAAGATTTTTGGGGGAGGGATTCCTGGGTGCTTCTAGTCAGTTCAGTGTCCAACTCTTGATTTCTGCTCGGGTCATGATCTCAAGGTCCTGAGATCCAGCCCTGTGTCAAGCTCTGAACCCAATGTGGAATATGCTTGTCCCTCTCCCTGTGTTCCTCCCCCTGCTCGCTCACTCACTCTCTCTCATAAATTAAAAATCTTTTAAAAACTTTTTTTTTCTAGCTGAGTACCTTTCAGTTGTGTTTATTTTACGAAGAAAGCTAAATCTATTCTGATTTTTAGAACTGAGATCAATGTAGAGGGTTAATTCTAAAAAGATAGGAGGAAAACAAACTTTGGCTTTCAAAAATCACTGCTTACTGCTTCTATTTAAAGTTAATCCAAAATATTATTTCATCTCCTTTCTAACAATGTCATTTTCAGACATGTACAAGTCATCTTAGGTATTGCAGTCTTCCACCATCGTTAGCACTTATGAATAGATAACAGATCATATGGCAGTGTACTAGGTTTAAAGGGGATTTAAATAGTCGTGGTCCTGCACGACAAAAGCCTAGTAGTAGTTGAGATGAGGAGGTAACAGGCATTAAATTCCTATTCTCCACTTTACTTTGCTGTTATTAGGATCTCAAACTGTCCATTTCATCATTTCAATAAAGCAATACTTTTATATTTTTGTAACCATAGTGATATCATCTCAGTACTGTCAAATCAAAAGCCTCAAATTTTAATCCACCAGAATTCTTGGATATTACAAAACAAAATTCTTTCCACAATATTTTGACAAGAAAAAGTTCCTTTTGGGATTGTCTTCTCAAGATGCTCTTTCAATTTATAATGTACAAAATGTGTATCTACCAGATATCAAACAGGACATTGCAGCATAGGGCTTCAGTTTTCTCCATTAAGCAAAAGACCATGTTACTTTACTGGATAAATTTCAAAAATCTGTCATAAAAAAATATGCTCAGCCTTAAACTGTTTTGCTATGAATGTCAAACTACTCTGCTATGAACTTCAATCTTTAACTGCCAAGAGAAGTGACTATGATATAGGAATCCAGCAGCCTCTTCTGTGTAACAACCATACTTAGTTTCAGGACTAAGGCTGAAGTCTTCAGGAAATATATGTTTGCCACTTAGGTCTTAAAAAAAAAAAATCACACAAATGAATTGGAGGAAATCATTTAGTACCTGAATTAATCAGAAACAACTATAGGAATAATCTAGGTTTCTAAGACTAGTAACTTCTTCTGTAGGTATAGAAATAATATATATTTGTTTTATACTAAACTATTTCAAATGGGAAAATTGTTTAGACATGAAAATTCATCTTTTAGTCTATGAATAAAAAGCAAATGAAAGCTAGTTTTATACAAATACAAATATTTCAAAACACAGCATAGTACCTTGTACATAGTAGATACTCTGAGATCAATGAGTTAGCCAAGTAGGACTCAACATTTAATTTTTACCTTCTCTGTTTTAAAAATAGAGAAATGCCTCAACCAAACATTAATGTTTGAGTACCCATTATATGCCCAGCAACGTATGGCACATACAAGTCTAAAATATGATTCTGCCCTTAAGTCCTCTACTATCTAATTAGAATGAAATGTAACCACATATAAACAAATGCTAAACTATGAGATTCTGAGGTATGTCATCCCCCCCAGGCACCATCACATGTTCTGTCTTATTATCTTCACAGCATTAAGCAATATGTGAAATTATCTTGCGCACTTACTTGTGTCCTATTTTCTAGAAAACAAATTCCCTAACAGCAGGGACCTTAATTTACCTGTCTTACTCACTTTTGGATCTCTAACACTTAGAACAGTAGCTGGCACATAATACCTGCTCAAATATTTGGTGAATAAATTAAGTATAATAGGAATTCAGAAGAAAAACACAATCATAACTTCATTTAGAAACTACAAAGATGGGGTGCCTGGTAGCTCAGTGGGTTAAAGCCTCTGCTTTTGGCTCAGGTCATGGTCTCAGGGTCCTGGGATCGAGCCCCACATCAGACTCTGCTCAGCAGGGAGCATGCTTCCCCCTCTCCCTCTGCCTGCCTCTCTGTGTGTACTTGTGATCTCTTTCTCTCTGTCAAATAAATAAATAAAATCTTAAAAAAAAAGGAACTACAAAGAATTGTACCCTAATTGTTGGGTAGGATTTGAATAGCCAGAAAGAGGGGACAAGAAGGAAGTTAGGTAGAAGAAGCAGCATTAGCATTTTATTTTACTTTAGGGAAGCAGCCTTATGAAACACAGGGCTGACTGTTCAAGGGTATTAAATTTTAAACATGCAGGGTGGGGACAGATTAAAGATAATCTTGAAAAACCCAAGGGAGTAGTATGGACAGTAGTCTCACAACTACTGAGACTTCTTATGATTTTTTTCATTTGGAGACAGACATGGAGAAGGCAGTATTTTAGAAACATGACTTTAGGTAGTACAAGTCCACAATCTCTTATCTGAAACCCTTAAAGCCAGATGTGTTTTGGAATTTAAAGTAAAATTTTAGAAAGGAATATGGTATGTGTTCCATATATAACAAAATACACCCAATAGGATCTAGTGTAGCACCCTAAATCAAATGCATTCATGGTTAACAGTGAAACATGAATATTCCACAAAACAGGATAGACAGATAAAGACTATATATAGCTTCATGTCAGGTCAGGTTTTGTGGCTGAGTGAGAAAATTCTGTTTCCAGAGCTTTCAGATTTTAGAATTTCAGAGCAGGGTTGTAAACTAACATTCAGGATAGAACGGAGCAAGAATCAAAGGCTAAAAAAGTAGCTTGCAGAGATAAGCAAGTTTGGTCTATTCTACCTAAATACTACCTACCATTTAATGAAAATTTATTATGTGCCAGGCACAATGGTAAGAGCTTTATATGCATTGCCTCATTTAAATCCTCACAGCAATTCTATTGTATAGGAATTTACTGTCCTATTTTACAGGTCAAGAAATCAAGTTTTGCAGTCATTAAGCCATTTGCCTAAAGTCACAAAGATAATAAATTACACAGTTAGGATTAGTATTTAGATCTGAGTAGAATCCAAGCTCTAAAACATCTATCTAACATTCTGAAGTCAGTCTGTAAGAGTCTTCATCCATATAACAACACTAGTTAGAGCTCAAGTTATTTTTCAATCTAGGCCTTTCCATGTACACTTTGTTCTACTGAGAGGACTCATTCCATGCCCCCTTGTCCACCTAGCCATCTCCTACCTAGTCTCAGATCAGATTACAATTGGTCCTGTTATAGTCTCCCATGGTTCCTAACTTCTCCTTTTGTAACATATTTCAATTATCAAATTACAATTTTTTCTCAATGACAGTCTTCCTTATTATATTGGACTTTCAATGTAGTAAGGATTAGTTTCTCTTGGTCCGAACTGTGTTCTCAGTTTTGTGTACTACTTCCAGCACATAGTTAGCACTCAAACCTGTCATGACTGAATTGGAGAGGGGAGGAGAGAGACAGACATCAAGAGAGAGATTCAGTTGTGAGGTGGTATAAAAGCTGACTAGGATGGTAGCAACAGAAATAGAGAAGGCAGTTAGTATATATAATTTTGTTTAAAATTATGCTTGTTATTGAAGCAATGTACCCAGACACATGATTGCTGTTTGTATTAAACTGGGTAATTTAATATCTGCTGTGCTTACCATCTTTATAACACACAAATAACCTCTAAATGGCTATATTACTCTGGAGATACCTCACCACACAATGACTTAAATAACCACATCATTTAGTTTTCTGATGTAGCTGCAAAATTAATCTGACAAAACAAAATGATTCACTCCTTTAAAGATCCAAGAGTATAAACCACCTAAAACTGAAAATTATTCCTGAGTTGTGAAAAAGGTATTATTATAACACATTTTTAGTAGAAAAGGCACATAAAAAAAAATCAACCAATAATTTGAGTTAATTTCGCTATTAGTACTTTTAACTGATATTCTTGAATTTGCAAATAATTCCCAATCCATGGAAGAGCTGGAGTCTAAAAGTCCATTTATATAGCAGTTATTTAGCTCCTGGAACACATGTTCCCAAATATGCAACCAGTAAAAATGGTTTCCGAAGTGAAAGTAGACAACCATCTCCACATGGAAAACAAAAACAGCTTATTTAAACTCATATGGGAAGAATTTGTTTAAATAACTAAATATTGGGGCACCTGGGTGGCTCAGTCAATTAAGCCTCCAAATGTTGATTTCGGCTCAGGTCATGTTCTCAGGGTCATGAGATAGACAGGCTCTGTGCTGGGTGGGGAGCCTGCTTGGAATTCTCTTTTCCCCCTCTGCCCCTCTCTCCTTATAATTAATTAACTAATTAATTAACAAATATTTAACACTGAAAAACTTAAGCAAAACATGATTATGGTAGGCAAGAATGACTTCAAATTAATCCCCAACAAATCTATAGTGTAGGTATTATTATTATCCCCATTTTACTGATTAGAAAAATGAGGCACACAGAGGTTAAACAAAACCATTTTATAATATTCTCTGACCTGTATGCAGTATCACCATGCCAGCTAATAATATACCTTCACAAAGTAATTAGTAAAGATAGGACCATGATATGATATGATCCATCAATAGTACAAACAGAGGCATCTCAACATATTCAATAATTCCCTTGGTTGAAAACCAACAAAAGTTTCAACCTGACATCTTAGATCATTTACAGAGTTTACTTTCAGAATTAGAGCAAGAGCTATAGAGCACAAAGGTCATGTGCCTCCCAAATCACTCGCATGAACTTGTGTATAAAAGCTACTGAACTAATTTTCTGACACCAATAACACACAGGTCTTTTCAGGCACCTAACTAACCAACTATAAAATACAAAATCATAAGTGACAAAACGCACTCTCAAGAGCATATACTAGAAGATTTTCCCATGGTATTTGCATTTTAAAAATATAGAAGGAAAATGCCATAAAACAAATGTCAACAATCTCTGTAAGATGAATTTTTTGGATTTGCATTACAAATGTTTATTCCCTTTATTTAAATTGCATTAAAAAATTAGGCACTCTCATCTTACAAAATAAATTCTACAACAAAGATTAAAAACCTCCCCTCACCAAAAAGGATTAAAAACCTTCCCAATTTCTGCTTTCATTTACCTTAGTTCCAGTAACATACAAAATTAGTATTTCAATTTAATCCTTGAAAGACTTTATGATTTCAACATTAGTTTTTTGAGACAGCCAACAATGAAGAATTCATTCTTTTTGTCCTAGCTTTGCCAAACAGAAGCCTTCCTTGAATTCCAGAAAGAAGGCAGAGCCACAAACTTAACAGTATAACTAAATGCAATCAGGAGGAGGAAACTAGTATAAAATTAGGTCATTCCGTAAAATACTACTAGTCTCTACAGTCAATATGTTTTAACTAACTCATTATAAGGTAGCCTCAAAGGAAGGGAAAAAACCTAAACTGAAATCAGAAAGTATTACTTCAAAAATATACATTTATAACTGAGTAGTTTGTTGTAAGCCCTCTAGATGTACATTTATTAAGAGTAAAATCTCTTAAACTGATGGGAAGTTTTCTGCCAAAATCCATGATGATGTGACCATACAGCCCAAATGTAACATATGTTCTTAGTGAATAGTTACTTGGATTTTCTTCTGCCTTCTCTTCTCCCTGCCAGCAAGACCAATGAGAATGTTCCAACTTAAAGAAAATAGGAGGTTATACTACTAAAATAATCCTTAAATCATATTATGTATTTAAATATTCTAAAAAGGGACACCTGGGCGGCTCAGTGGGTTAAGCCTCTGCCTTCACCTCAGGTCATGATCTCAGGGTCCCGGGATTGAGCCCCACATCGGGCGCTCTGCTCAGCAGAGAGCCTGCTTCCTCCTCTCTCTCTGCCTGCCTATCTGCCTACTTGTGATCTCTCTCTCTCTCTCTCTCTCTGCCAAATAAATAAATAAATAATCTTTAACAAATAATAAAAAAATTCTAAAAAAGTTTATCTGAAGTTTTACAATAATCAAGGATAAAAACAAGTATCTTAAACATTTGTGACAAGGCTAAGCCTAGGTGGCTGTGTACTATAGAGACTGAAAAGTATGTTCTCATCTCTTCAAGAACAAGTGATTAAATATAAGGCCCTTTTTTTTCTGTGGTGTATATCTAGTAAAAATATGCGCTTAACCTGGAGACTTTGATATGTGAACCTAGAAGGATTAAATTTTCTCTTAAATTTTTATTTAAATTCCAGTTAGTTAACATACAGTATAATATTAGTTTCAGGTGTACAATATGGTGACTCAACACTTCCATACAACCCTGGGTGCTCAGCAGAACAAGTGTACTCCTTAATCCCCATCACCTATTTAACCCATTCCCCCAACCCACCTCGGAAGGTTGAAATTTTGACAAAGCTAGAAATGTGATGTTATTTTTTTTTAAAGATTGATTGACTGATTGATTATTTATTTATTTATTTATTTGACAGAGAGAGACACAGTGAGAGAGGGAACACAAGCAGCAGGAGAGGCAGAGGGAGAAGCAGGCTCCCTGCTAAGCAAGGAGCCCAATGCAGGGCTCGATCCCAGGACCCTGGGATCATGACCTGAGCCGAAGGCAGATACTTAACAAATGAGCTACCCAGGTGCCCCAGAAATGTGATGTTATTAAACACCACAAAGGAAAAGATATATCACACAACCAGGAGAACAATTATAAGGAAAAATTCTGGGAAACTGGGGGAAGCTATATGTACACCAATTTTTATGAACTAACCAAGTTTGGTAAAGGAAGGAATTGCCAAGTAACTACTGACCAAAAATAAATGGAAACTGCCAGATTGAGGTTAAGATAATTGTGGGGTAGGCAATTTTGACCTAAATCCAAGAGTTTATACCTAAAGACTAAAGAAGTTGCAGTGGGTTGGTTAACATTCAGGCAAGATTGACAGGTGCTGGGGTTGGGGGGGAAAGGGAAGAGAGGTAGGAAAGAAGAACCATAAATATCCCAATCCTTTTAATCATGTAGGTCAACCCAGTTTTTTTAATTTGTCTAGGACTCCCACTTCTGCCCAGGTTTACCCTGCCCAAAACAACAAAAAGTACACATAAATATTTCAAACAATATTTTCAAGATGCTAGACATCAAACAATAAATTCCAGTGATCCCTGAAAGACAGTAAACAAATGAGATGAGGCCTACAATTGTCCCACCATAGTGCCTTAAGAGAGTGTCCATGTCGTGGCCCAGGGAGGGGACCCTGAGTTGAGAAGTTAAGAATCCAAGGACACACACACACACACACACACACACACAAGGACACCAGCCTGCTGGAGTTCACAAGGCAAAGTGCCAGAAAGGAGAAAACTACAATGGAGAGAGAACTAAGGAAAGAGACCTGCAGAGGTACAAACTATGTATTCAGCAGAGTGCTGACTAGCACATGTATGTGATGTAACTATCTAAGGGAAAGAATGAACCATCCAAGAAGATTAGAGAGAGGACACTGCCTGGCATTCACACAGAGCTGGGAATAAAACCTGTTTCTACTAGCCAGACAGGAAAATCTCATAATTAACAAGGCACTGGGCAGAGATCTCAGAAGGCTCTTGCCTCAGTAGTAAAGGAATAATTAGCCCTAGACTAAACCTTTCTCTGATCTTGCCAAACAAATCTTAAAAGCAAGAACCTAAAGGATCAACCTGTTTTGAAGTAATTTAATTGCATCCCAGAACAATGCTCTAGAATAATCATAGCAAATACAAAAATACCCATAACCCAATAAGGTAAAATTAAAAAAAATATGGCATCTAATTAAAAATTGCTAGGTAGGGGCACCTAGGTTGCTCAGTTGGTTAAGGGTCTGCCTCTGGCTTAGGTCATGATCTCCGGGTCCTGGGATGAAGCCCTGCATCAGGCTCCCTGCTCAATGGGGAGCCTGCTTCTCCCTCTCCCTCTGCTGCTCCCCTTGCTTGTGCTCTCTTGCTCTCTCACTTTCTCTCTCAAATAAATAGAATATTTTTTAAAAATCGCCAGGCATATAAAAAGCAGGAATATCGGACCATAATGAAGAGAAAAAAAAAAAAAAAACCATCAACCAAAACCCAAAACTGACTCAGAACTCACACAAATGTTAAAATTAACAGATAAGGGCACTTAATGTCATTTTTAAGTTACATTCCATTATTCCAAAAAGTTAAGTAGAGATATGGCAGATATAAAAGAGACCCAAATTCTTTTGAACTTCTAGAGATGAAAATTACAATGAGCAGAAAACTTCACTGGATGGGACTAATGGCCAATTAGACATTGCAGTAGGAAAGATCAGTACATTTAATGATATGTGTTGTAGAAACTATCCAAGACAAAACAAAGATAGAAAACAAATAAAATTGCTGAAAAAAATCAAAAGAAGACTTTCAGGGCACATGAAAATTATATGAAATTATATGAAAAGACTAGAGTAATGAGAGAGACAATTTTAAAGTGATCAAATATATGTGTAATTGAAGTTCCAAAGGAAGAAGATGGGGAATAACAAATATTTAAAGATATAATGGACAAAAATGTTACAAATTAAAAAAAAAAAACTATTAAGTCCACTGATCCAAAAAGCCCAATGAACCCCAATACAAGAAACATGAAGAAAATTACACCAAGGCACATCTTATTCAAATCGCTAAAAGCAGTGGTAGACAAAATATTTAAAACAGCCATAGGGAAAAAAAAGACATTAATAAAAGAATAGAAGAAGGTAAACCAGCTAATACAAGTTAAAATAAGGCTACAGTGGCTATACTAGTATCAGACAAAGTGGATTTCACAGCAAAAATTATTACCAAGGATAAAAAAATGTCATTTCATAATGATAAAAGGGTCAATTAATTAGGAAGATATAAGGATTCTAAGTGTTTAGACCTGTAATAAGAGCTTCAAAATACATGAAGCAGAAACTGATAGAACTGAAAAGAGAAACGAATCCACAATTACAGAGATTTCAATACCCCTCTCTCAATAATTGATAGAACAAGTCAACAGAAAATCAGCAGAATTTGAGGACTTGAACAATATACTATGAATCAACCTGATCAGACTGACATTTTTAGAACATTCCACAGAATACACATTCTTCTTAAGTGCATATTGTACATTTATCACAAAACAAAGTCTCAATAAATTTAAAAGTATTCAAGTCACATAAAGTATATTCTCTGGCCACATTAGAAATACATTAGAAATCAAAACCAAAAGATTCCTGGAAATCCTCCAAATATTTGGAAAGAAATATACTTCTAAATAACAGGTCAAAGAAGAAAGCAAAAGAGAAATTAGGAAGTATTTTGAATTAAATGAAAATAAAATCACAACATAACAGAATTTGTGGGATGCCACAAAAGCAGTAATTAAGTGGAAATTTATACAAAAAAGTCTACATTAAAAAATATGAGCGTTCTCAAATCAATGACCTTAGCTGCCACCTTAAGCAAATAGAAAAAGAAGAACAAATGAAACCTAAAGCAAACAGAAGGAAATCGTAAAAGTAAAAATGGAAATCAGTGAAACAGAAAAACAATATAAAAACAATAAAACCAAAAGTTGTTTCTTTAAAAAGATCGTTAAAACTGATTTAAAAAGAGAGAGAAGACCCAATACTAGGACTTCATGGGTGTATCCAACCAAAATCAATTGTATAGAAAAGCTTTCAGAAAATTGAAGAAAAAGCAAATTGATTCTTGGTTTGGGGAAGAAAATGATAGGTAAGGGAGTGATTTCCAAGGGGCATAACCCTTTGAAGGTGTGTGTGGATATGTTCACTATCTTCATTGTGATAATGGTTTCACAGGTGTGCACATATGCAAAATTTAGCAAGCTGTACGCTTTAAGTATGCGTGGTTCCATGAATGTCAATTATACTTCAAGAAAGCTGTTTAAATAGATCCACAGAATAGACACAGATAGACAAATGACTATATACAAGTAACCAATTTATTTCCATTTACAAGGTATGAAAATAACAGAGGTAAATTTATTCTTCAGTATATTATAACATACAGATTCAAATCATTTGCTCCCTTTCAAAAACAGTTAACTATGGTTACCACTGCAAGCACTGAAATAATGCTAGACTTAAAGCAAACTGTAACCTTCAAAAGTAAAGAAGCAAATGGAGGCATCGTATTCTCACGCTATTATGTTTATAAAATAATTTCTATGTTAAGACTACTACTTTCAGCTATGTTTAAATACATATTAAGTACCAGTCACTCTCTCAAACCCCAATGCCATCTATCATAATCACACATGAAAATGCTCAATTACATGTAAACTTTCTTGCAAAATACTCTAAGTTATTGAAGCTTAAAATAGAAATAAACATGGGCCAAAGCTTCACATTACTAAACCTTCTGTGTGCCTTACTTCCTCTTAAACTGTGACTGCTAACTCAGTGATGAGAGAATAAATCTTTGCTATTTAATCAATACTGCCATATTAAAGCATATATAATCCAGCCATAACAAGAAGTATTACATTCAGTGTCCCCAGAGTGTGACTTTCAATGATATTTAGCATCATTAATAGCTTGTGTCATTAGTCAGTACTTGTTTTCCTCAGCTGAAAATCTTCTGAAATTCACTTAACTGCCAGGCTATTGTGTTGCACAAAAATGAGTGATCTGAATGAATGCTTGGCTCCCTAGCATAATAACAGCATGAGAATAAGACGCCTCCATTGTCTTCTTTACTTTTGAATTACTCTTTTTTTGTCTAATAGCTCCAAAGATCAAACTAAACCCTTTTATGTATTTTAGTACCTTTTCTGTGAACTGGGTTACCTGTACAACTCTCAGTCATGGTTAGGGTGTAAAACTTACTTTGCCATAGGGTTAAAAAAATTAATTACAGATGATATACAAAAGCTATAAAAATACTAAGCCCACAGAGCCTCATAAATATGTTCACTTGTTGTCCCTTTGGTGTATTCACCATAGGTGAGAAGGGGTTTTGTTTTTTTGTTTTGTTTTGTTTTGTTTTGCAATGATGCTGTTACCATTTCTCAAAATGCTTTTTGGAATATTTGGGAACTGTATTCAGAATTAGTTTATAAGAGATATGAAATAGTGAAAGTTTTAACTTCTTCCTTACCAATTTGGGTGCCTTTTTATGTCTTTGTCTTGTCTGATTGCTGTGACTAGGACTTCTAGTATTACAGCAAATAAAAGTGGTGAGAGTGGACATCCTTGTCTTATTCCTGACTTTAAGAGAAAAGCTCTCCCCCCCCCCCCCCCGAGGATAATGTC
>CM052801.1:58965052-59038194 GCA_028533885.1 Nasua narica | reverse complement strand
AATGGATTGCCACTGGTGACCAACAACACTAGTGATAGAAATACACGATGCAGGAGAAGATTACTATTTATTACAAGCCGTTCTGTTACCATTGACTTTAAATATGTACATATGTAGTATTTTGATAAAAATAAAAATCCTTCTAACAAAAAAAAAAAAGGTCAAAGAAGTATGTAAAAACCAAGCTGGCAGAATTCTGAAAAGTAAAGGATGAAATATATATATATTATATATATATATAATATATATATAAAATCCACAAAAGAAGCAACAATAATACAGAGAACAAGACTTCTGAAAAACAAGGCTGGAAACATGGTTGGTAGTCCTGAAAAAGTCAAATGAAACAAAATTGCAACAAACAATATATAAAGATTATGGAAATGATGACACAGGGAAAACAAGGGAGAGTCAGGGTAGGGAAGTGATATGGCCAAACTCAAAGACTTTGAGTCAAGATTTGCACCCACTTCTACCATTTTATAATCTCTTTATAATAAGCCTCCTTATTTAGCAGAGTTCAAAATTCTAAGGATTTAGTATCTAGCGAGGTAATCACTTTGGTTTGCCAAGAATGCTGTCCATTTAGAAGTTTCGGGGTTTTTTTGTTTTGTTTTGTTTTTACCGCAGACCTGTTTTCTATAAAAGGCTACCTTGATTACATGCAAGAAGAGAAAATGCTGGAGGGCGCCTGGGTGTCTCAATAGGTTGTGTCTGCCTTCCACTCATGTCATGATCTCAGTGTCCTAGGATCCAGCCCTGTGTCCGGGCTCCCTGCTCAGCAGGGAGTCTGCTTCTCCCTCTCCCTCTGCTCCTTCCCCCTACCTCATGTTCTCTCTCTCAAATAAATAAAATCATTTAAAACAAGGGGGGGAGAGAAAAAGAAAGTCTACTCTCCCCACCCTTCCTTAAAAAAAACAAAAAAGAGAAAATGCTAGTAAATATTACGATGACATTTGAATAGACTATTACATCTAAAACCAATCTACATAAACACAGCAGTCATGGAACTAAAAGGAAAAGCAAGTTATTTCTTTTTTTTTTTTTTAAAGATTTTATTTTATTTATTTTAACAGAGAGAGAACACAAGCAGGCAGAGAGGCAGGCAGAGGCAGAGAGAGGAGCAGGCTCCCTGTCGAGCAAGGAGCCCTATATGGGACTCGATCCCAGGACGCTGGGATCATGACCGAGCCGAAGGCAGCCGCCCAACCAACTGAGCCACCCAGGCGTCCCGCAAGTTATTTCTTAAAGGGGGAAAAAGATGTCTCATCTTTTAAAGATAAGACACACTGTCCTCCACCTCTATACATACTATTCTCTGATACTGCACCCATTTAAATATTCAGCAAGCACAGTAACACACAGACATTCAATCATTTTGTTATCAGCAAAATATTTACCATATGCACAAATTCTAAAACTATTATCCTTACCAGTTGCTAACTTTTCCTCTTATCCTACATGAAGATATTGAGAAGAGGGGTCATGGGGAAGTATATATATGTTATTCTAATATTTACTAACACTAGCTTCTAAAATTAAGGCATTAATTCACACAATGGAATGAGATAAAAATGCAAATTTTGCTTTATACAGCACAAGCAATCAACTTAAATTTAAAATCATCAGGAAGAACATGGCAGACAGGACAGCGGAGGAGTAACTTGCAGTAAGAATTGTATGATACATACCTCCACAAATGAACGGTAACCACCTGACTGTTCTACAGATGATCATTAAAAAGACGTAAAGGGTCATTGATTAAATGTTATTTTTTGAGTAGAGCAGGGACAAAAAGTTAGTCTAGCAAACTCCCTAGAACAAATTGCTTTATTCATCCTACCCTGAAGGCTGAGCCAGATCTGAATAAACCTAGATAGTTGAATGGCAGTTCATCTGCATTTGAATAGAACTATTGCAATTTGGGAATCCCCCTATCAGACTTCACTTGTAATTAATACTTAGCAACCTCCCTACTAAAAATCCTACTAAAAATGAGAAATACAAATGTCAAGGTACAAATAAATATAAAGAATCCCTCAGGATTACCTAACAAAACCACAAATGTTCCAGAAAGTATATCCTTGGGTAAAATTCTTAAAAAGATCTGTAATTACAAGGCCTCAGTCACTATACATACTGAAATCATCCCCTACCTTTATTTCCACAACACAAAATTTCTACATTCAATAAATGCCTTTATCTGTCATGGAAAGGAGGTTACCATATATTAATATGTGATTAGTAAGTTTTAAAGAATGAGAATACAATCTGCCAGACTACCATGGTTATTCAACAAACAATTCGAAGCATGTTGGTTCCTTGGATACCCAGAAATGGCAAAAAAAAAAAAAAAAAGGATGTTCTAACTAGAATTTCATTTCATAGCACAAAAAATGAGCCTTTACTATACAGCATTATACCGGCATAATAAGGTCCAGGAGGTGGTTACTGTTGTGGGAAACAAAGGCAGAAGAAAAATTATTAAATTTCCTTACTACCTACAGCCCATTGTCAAGTCCTTGAAACAGGCAGAGTGACATTCCTCTAGGGACTCAGCTGCCTCATTGTTACTACTTTGCTATGGGCAAAACGCAATCTTAGCCAGACCCTTCAGGATCCTGTAAATCTACTTTAATATATAAAAATTCCTTTGGAAGCTTCCTTTATCTCTAACCCCCAAGATACATGTCAGCAATCATCTTCCACGCATATGACCCACCGATATACATCTGAAGAGTCTCATGACTGAGTTTTTACTAAACAGCAATAAATGACTACAGCTAGCCCCATCGAGGTCCTGGAAACCATGCTTCCAAAATTCCTTACACACTTACCCTATCCCTAACCTCCTCCCAACTTGCAAGTATATAATGGGTCTCATGACCCCAATGCAGCTCTTTCTGCCCACAGGTCCTGTCCCTGTGCTTTAATAAAATCACCTTTTTGCACCAAAGACATCTCAAGAATTCTTTCCTGGCCGTCAGCTTCAAAGCCTAACATATTTCCTACATCAGTTACTTTTTAAAAATTGGTTAAAGTGAGAAATTATTGAAAGTGAAAAATCTTCAACATTTTCTTGTAACTTACAACCTAGAAATATACATTCATTGACCAGTCTTTTGATGTGAAGATAAGGCCATTTCTTTTAATATAGGCTCCTTAGCTGAAATTCAGAGTAACACCCCTTTCATAAACCACACCCTTAATGCATTCTCTACTATTAGCATTTTCTTTGGAAAAAAGAACTTAAAGATACCTGCAAAGCCATAGGTATCCTATATTTTTGTTATTTTTCCTAGGCTTTTCACTTGCCTCACCTACGCTTAATTCAATGGCAAACTTTATGAACTCATACAAAGGACTTCTAGTTAATTCTCACGGAAAGATCTTTTTCTTCTTACACATTTCATCAATTTCATGATGTTTAATTAAATCATATTACAATAGCAATTACACTTGGCATTATAGGTGTAGAGAACAAAGGCAAAAGGAAATGTAGATAAAATTAAATCTCCTTATAACTCAGTCCACTGACAAATACTTGAGGTAGGCAGAGTAGGACATTCCTCCAGGAACTCCCAATCTTATTGCTAATGCCTAGCTAGAGGGAAAAACAACCTTAGCTTAACAATAGTCAGGCCTCCAGGATCCTGTAAGTCTTCTTTAACATATGAAAGTCGTTTTGGAAACTTCCCTTGTCTTTACTTCTCCCAATATGAAAGTATATAAATGCAGTCATCCCTTACAACCCAAGTGCAGCTCTTTCTGCCCGCAGGTCCAGTCCCTGTGCTATAATAAAAACACCTTTTAGCACGAAAGATGTCTCAAGAACTCTTGGCCACTGGTTAATGGACCCTACTTCAAACCACATCATAGGTTTGGAAAGAAATACAACAGACTCATTGGTAAGCATACAACTCAACAGACAGGAACAGAAGGTAGTTTATAAATTATTAGAAACCATTGCTTTTAATATTCATCATTTGCCTCGATGATCAAATTGTCTAAGCTTAGAAATTATACGTCATTTGCAGATAAGAAACATGAAAGGATTTTTTTAATTAATTAGTGATTATATAAAGCCATTTTGGAATATACCCTTCACTTAAAAGGCCATATGAACAGTCCTAAACTTAGAAGAGCCACTCTTCTTGCCCTATTTGCCTACCTACCCTCAACTCCAGAAGCTTCTCTAGTGCTCACATGGAAGCAGTTATGAATAAAGAGAAGCTCTCAGAGAGATACACTCTTAAGTGAATAAAGGCAAGACTTGAAAAGTAGAAATAGCTCAGTGCCACTTATTCCCAAGGGAGAACCCTAAATCAGAGCTGCTTATAGGATTATCTGTTTCCCCAAAACATTCTCCTTTCACTATCAGACTTTATTCACTTTCCTGCACTGCCTGTTTGATATTTTACCAAGCAATGAACTTTTATTAACATTCGTCATTTTAAAATAACAAGAATACAGCACAACTCCAAAATTACCATAACTTAGTTCTTTCTGATACTTAGGAAAAATAAGTTGGATGACAGAAATGAAGACTTAGAAAAGAAGACGTAGGTACTTTGAAAAAGTGAGTAACAGGGAAGATTTGGGAAAGGGGCGTCACAGAAGGAGGGTGTCACCTAAAGGGAGAGCACCATCGTGTGGAAAAAAGGGTACAGAAAGGGATTTGGGGAATCCCAGAGATAAAATTTACCAATTTCAAAATATTGCCTACGGTCAGCTCCATACCTAGAAAAGAACTTTTTCTTCACTATTCCCACTATATGGCACATAACTGCTCCCAGAGCCCAGACTCATACTGTTGATAAAGCAGCTCAGCTACAATGTAGATTAAGTAGGATTGAAAAAGGGGAGCTACCCTGGGAACCTAGACTCCCTATATAACATGTTCCCAAAGAAACAATATTTTCAGAGATATGAAAAAGAAAGAAAAATGTCTTACAAGCACTTTTTAGAATACAACATGTTCTTAGTATCCATAATACTAAAGAATATTCACAGAGCAAAATTTAAAATATAGGAGATAAAGAACAAAAAAACCAAAGTTACCATTAGTAAGAAAGAAGTGGTTGCCCATAAATCACAGTATCATCATGATATCCTACAGCAATACATCAACCTTTGCTAACCTTTGACCCCTTTGGATAAAAATCTCACACACTCTAAGGATCTGATACTTCACCCAGGGATTTGGTGTGCAACACCTCAGCCCAGATAAGATTAAGGTGAGGATATGCTATTCTCTATTTCTGCTATTCACAGTTTTGTAGACTCCTTTCAATTTGCATTAGAAAAAACAGGTTTCTCAATATGTTTTTTCTTTTTTTTTTTGTTTCAAGTTTTTATTTAAATTCCAGTTAGTTAACATAGTGTAATACTGTTTTCAGGGATATTATTTAGTGATTCATCGCTTATATACAACATCCAGGGCTCATCACAAGTACCCTCCTTAACAACCATTACCCATTTAACCCATCCTCCAACCACTTCCCCCTCCAACAACCCTCAAGTTTGTACTCTATAGTTAACAGTCTCATGTTTTCCTCTTTTTCCTTCCTTCCCCTATGTTCACGTTTTGTTTCTTAAATTACAGATATGAGTGGAATCGCATATTTGTCTCTCTCTGAATGACTTATTTCACTTAGCATAATACACTCTAACTCCATCCATGTCATTACAAATGGCAAGATTTCATTCTTTTTTTTTTTTTTGCTGAATAACACTCCATTGTATATAATAAATACCACATCTTCTTTATCCTTTCATCAGTCAATGGACATTTGGGCTCTTTCCTTAATTTGACTATTGTTACTAACGCTGCTATAAACATTGGGGTGCATGTGCCCCTTCCAATCAGTCTTTTTGTATCCTTTGAGTTAACACCCAGCGGTGCAAATGCTGGGTCATAGGGTAGTTATATATATATATATATATTTTTTTTTTTTATTAGAGAGCGAGAGACTGAGAATGAGAGGAGAGAAGGTCAGAGGGAGAAGCAGACTTCCCGCAGAGCCGGGAGTCCGATATGGGACTCGATCCCGGTACTCCGGGATCATGACCTGAGCCGAAGGCAGTTGCTCAACCAACTGAGCCACCCAGGCGCCCAGGGTAGTTATATTTTTAACTTTTTGAGGAGCCTCCATACTGTTTTCCAGAATGGCTACACCAGTTTGCATTCCCACCAATAATATAAGAGGGTTCCCCTTTCTCCACATCCTCACCAACATCTCTTACTTGTTGTGTTGTTAATTTGAGCCATTCTGACAGGTGTGAGATTATATCTCATCATAGTTTTGATTTGAATATGCTTTTTCAATCTAAACATATACCCAGGAACACCTCCTCCAGGAGTCATCCTCTCCTCCAACAGAGTAAGGAGGGTCTACACTACCTAACGAGCTACATATATACCTCAGTACCTAGCAATAATGTCTCACAATCACCTAAAGTTATATGTCCAAAAACAAACTCATCTTCCCACCTACTATCTCTGTCCCTACTCCTCCATGCCTATTCTTCCTCCCACCCAGACCCTACCTCAATTCAATCACCAAAGTTGGAAGCTTCTAAATCCTAATCTTCTCTTTACTCTATCCTTATTACCACTGTCCTAGTTCAGCAGCTCATTTCTTATTTCTCCTATTATAATAAATTCTCTGGTCTCCCAGCCTCCAATCTGACCTCTTTCCAATCATTTCTCCTCACTTTTTTAAACTTTCAGATCTGGAGTAAAGAATTAAAATACATATGGACTCTAAGTAGGTGATATAATTAAGTGATGCAGATCAACTAAAGAAAAGAAAATGTCAACTAATACTTGACCCCAGGGTGAAAGAAGGTTTCAGAAGACTGTGGCAAATCCAAGAGCACATGTCCCATTAAGATGAGACAGATCTTGTTCAGATACAGGGGATTGCTGACAGCCATGTGGGAACATGGACTCAGTATTACAAAGTTATTCTGCTGTTTTGAGAAAAGCCAGAAATTTGGACTTATATGTGTAAACTCCCAATTTTTAAGAGCTGACAAGTCAAATTTGTAAAACCATACTGCCAATGCTGCAAGCTTAACAAAACATATCTGTGGGCCAGATATGACTTGCAGGGCTGCCATTCTGCAAACTGCACGAGACTAGTGGTTCTCCAACTTTAGAGTGATCTACGCAGATTCCCGAACCCACATCAAAAGGATTCTCATTCTGTAGGCCAATAGGGTTCCAGAATCTGTTTTTTAGCAAGCTTTCCTGGTGGCCTTGAGGTATGTGGTCCTAAAACCACTTTTTTTTTTTTTTTAACAAATCTGTGTAAAAGGAAATCTAGAAGACTAAAGGGAATGAGAAAAATGGAAAATATACTTCTAATGCATTTAAAATATCTTAAAATATTCTCATTTGCTGTCCTAGGGAAATATAATTTGCTTCAACTTTGAACAATTGTGTTCATTCATAAACATATTTTCTAGTAATATATGAAATGAGTGAGAATTATTAAAAGATTACTTTTTTCAATGCACTGGACATCTCAGATTAATAGTAAGGCAATGGGTATAATAAGCATTAAAATATAAGATGGTCTTCAAAAAATGAGGAATATTTTATCTATACTGAGAAATCTACTTTTAAAGTATTACTTTTTCATACTATTTTAAGTGATCCAGTCTATATGAAAAGCCAGAAACTGATTATACTATAATCCATGAATTCATAGTTAAGTCTTCCGTTCTAAATTCTAAATGCATTTTTCAGATGGGGACTATGGAGAGGGGAAGGAGTACCTAGTGACTCAGTTCCTGGCTTATTTTAGTCCAAGTTATTAATCTCCCCTATCTATAAATCCCACCTATTCACATAGCACTAATCAAATACTGATGTGTATACAAATCTCATTCTCCTTATAATACTGTATATTCCTTGATAACAAGCACCTGTATTTCACGACTCTTTATCCTTCGGCACTAAATAGAATATTAAGAAACAGAATTGCTCTACAATGTTTATCAAAGAAAGGAATAGTATCTATGGGAAAATGTGCCCCCTACTCTTATGCAAAAGGAGAAGGGCCCAATAGCAGAGGGAAGTTCATGCCTAATCATCAGTCCCAACTTATAGGCAACAAAGTCAGAGGGTAGGGCAAGTGGGAGAGAGATTGGAGAAGTAAATAGTTTCCAACACCACCACATTTAGCGAGGTCACTGAGAAAGAAACAAAAAAGAGACACTCCTACTTGTGACTGGGCCGCAAAGTTCCAAGATAACATCTGTGGGAAAGGGAGGGAAAAGGCCAGGCAAAATTTTTAACCTACTTTAACCTACCAGAGTAGCCCCTGCCCTAGGGTCTTTCATATGGTCATGTATTTATAACTTAGCAAGTTCCTGTCCTCTGCTTTAGTAGTAATACTCTTCGTGTTTCAAAAGCCCAAAAGGGATTTTGCAAGAATCATAAATCTCTCATGAGAAAAGTGCCTAGCAAAGAATGATTCATGTCCTAAAAATCTTTTTTTTTTAGAACAGTTTTGTAATCCAACAAGGCGCCTGAAAGTTTTCATAACTGATACCCTGCGAAACAATGTCCCATTTCTATAGCTACAAAGTGCTGCACCAAAAAAAAAAAAAAAAAAAATCATTCACTTTCAGTAAAACACGATAGGTAATATCTCTAAACTGAAAAAAAAACAGAAAATAACCAGAAAACATTAAATTTTGGCCTCAGTATCTTTGCCCTCAACTAAAGTAAAACACTGAATAACATTTATATACCATAACAGAAAGGGAGTTTACTTCTACTTTTAAGGAGTTGCTAAACCTTAAAACTCCGTATGCATCTTTAAAGTTTTATGTTCAAATCAACACAATCATTAGTAATAACAATGATAATAGATATTATTTCATTCATGTTACAAGTTAGGTTTTGTGTAGGAACTAGACTTGAATACAAATTAACACACACTTGGATATCCCGGGTATATGTAATCTTTTGTATATGGACAAATTTTCATTCCTTTAGCTCTTGTCTGAATTTCATTTGGACCCCTATAATAATAAAAACTTTAAAATATGTAGCAATAAAACTAAGTTGACAGTGTCTCTTAATGCAAAGCTCATTTTTCAGTGAATTATCCTAAGAGGGGCTAGAGTTCAAATCACAGACCTGAGACTCCTTTGCCATAGTTGTAAGCAATGTAGCTTTGCTTTGTCATAAGACATTCATGTGTATAAATGGTAATAAATAACCAAAGTACGATAACACTTCAGTGAGGATAACTTTACCCAGTTTTGTATATCATAAATCTTACAGCTTCTCTTAGAATATTCTGGGAACTATAATTCAGCCTAGACAAAACACATTCAGTTTCAAAGCAGCAGTCTTGTATGCTAAGCTACCTACCTGACCTTTAGAGCATTACCTATTTGTAAAAACAAACAACAACAACAAAAAAATTTAGACTTAGAGGGACAGATCTACAGAAGAGGAGGTAGGGAGCAAAGTTCAATTAAGTGACTAGCAAACTGTAAGTTATCAAAGTACACACTATTCACAGTACATGCCTAATTTCACAAATTTCCAAAGCTGTCAAATTAAAGCACGTCGAAAGGTATCAAAATTAATAGATGCCTCTATATTTACACTACAAAAAGGCCAATTATCACAGAGTTTTAACAAAAGATTTTAGACTTCATGATATTTCCAATTATAAAAAGTCTAAAGTAAAGTCTGACTGCAGAAAGGTCTAATCACATCACTCCCCCACTCATATACTCTACAGAATGAAGTCCAAACTGTTTAGAGGAGCATTCAGTGCTCACCGTGATGAAGTTTTAATCTCCCTCCAGACTGACCTCCACCACTCACATATGTACAACTGGGCCTCACTAGACTCAATTCTTCAAACTTGCTACAACTTCCTAACTCCCTTGCATTTGTACAAAATGTCCCCTCTCCACTCTCTATCACTGTTTAAGAAAAAACTCCCTGCACTTCGACTATCTTCTGTTGCCTATCTTTCCATGAAGTCAGCCCTAATACTCCCAGCACTTTTTGCCTCTACAGTAGCACTTATCACGTTCCAGCTTGCACCATAGGTTTGTACACATCAGACTCTCCAACCCTGTGTTCCCAGTATATTTATTTTAGTTCCCAGCTATTTATTTTAGCACTTTAAAAATGCTTAGCACAATACAGGGGTATGTTTTTCCAAAATGCTTATTAAGTTTTATTATACTTAAGAATTTCAGAGGTAGAACTTTTCCAACTGAGCAGCTTGCCCAAATCCTCAGTAATAAAATTAACCCTATATAGCTCTAAATTATTTGTGGACAACTCCTAGCCAACTTCTCAAACTCTATCATTTCCTCACCTAACTTAATCCAACAATGATGAAATGTGTTAAGTTGCATTTATCAGACTTGATAACATTTGTGATAGAAAAAAACACAAAAATATAAAATATGAAGAATACTTTAATAAAGTTGAAAAAACTATAATTCATTTCTATGTTTTAATTATAGTCTGTTACTCCAAAAAAGGTAGCATGCTATCATAAAACATCATTTATTTTGGAATCAAAATCAGTTAACCTGAGACTCACTTCCCTTATTTAGAAAATGTGGAAAATAACTACATTTACCATGTTTCTGATAAAAATGAAGTAAGTTGGTGATGTAAAGCTCCCAGAATGATGCCTGAAAAAAATGTAGGTTCTTAGTAAATATTAATTCCCTTTCTCCACCTCACTTCTGAGTTGGTAAAAAATGTTTCATATGATCACCCATATTCAATTACAAATCAAGTTCAGTTATAGACTCCCCTCCGAGATCTTAACACTTATAAAATCAATGTCACTTAGGGACACCTGGGTAGCTCAGTTAGTTAAACGCCCAACTCTTGATTTCTGCTCAGGTCATGCTCTCAGAGTCCTGAGATCAAGTCCCACGTAGGGCTCCACACTCAGCTCAGAGTCTGCTTGAGATTCTCTCTCTCTCTCTCTCTCTCTCTCTCTCCCTCTCCCTCTGCCCCTCTCCCCCACTCACACTCTCACTCTCCAAAAATAAATCTTAAAACAATTAAAAATGAAATCATAACACTTAAAAAAACCTGTCTTTATATAACTTTTAATTTATGTAAGGGATGATCTCTCTGTTGAGAATGTCCTCATTTAACCTTACTAAAGTGGCTTTCAGGAGCGCCTGGTGGCTCAGTCAGTTAAGCAACTGCCTTCAGCTCAGGTCATGATCCCAGGGCCCTGGGATAGAGCAAAACATTGGGCTCCCTGCTCAACTGGGAGCCTGCCTGTTTCTCCCTCTCCTCTGCCCCTCCCTATCGCTCGTGCTTTCTCTAATAAATAAAATCTTTATTTAAAAAAAAATAAACCATCTTTCATTCTCCAAGACCCAGATCAAATGTGGCCTCTGTGAAGTCTCTCCTCTCCCTACGAGCAACTATACGTGGCATTCCAAAGAATACTCTGCTCACACCTATTTATGATAGAACTTAACTACTTTAAGACTTGTATGTCCTCCTTTTCTCACTAGGACATGGGCTCCTCAAGAGTAAAATCCATGGATAGTTATTTTTATACCCCCAACATGATGCTTCATTCATAATTGAGGATTTGATATGTGTGGAATGATTATACTTTATAACATACATTTACAATAAGTACAACTGTAAATACAGCCATGCAGAATAAACTAGCTCTCTACAGGAAACTGAAGGTTGAAGGGGAATGAGTTGATCATGTCACTTTCAGATGACAAAGGTTTGAGAAAGTTAAAAATGGAACTACCCTATAACCCTGCAATTGCACTATTAGGTATCTACACAAAGTATACAAAAATACAGATTCAAAGAGGTACATGCACCCTGATGTTTACAGTAGCATTATCAACAATAGCCAAACTACGGAAAGAGCCCAAATATATCCATGGACTGATGAATGGATAAGGATATGGGGGGTGTGTGTGTGTGTGTGTGTGTGTGTGTGTGTGAATAATATTACACAGTCATCAAAAAGAATGAAATCTTGCCATTTGCAATGCCGTGGATGGTGCTAGAGGGTATTATGCTAATTGAAATAAGTCACTAAGAGAAAGACAAATACCATATGATCACACTTATGAAGAATTTAAGAAAAAAAAAACAAATGAATATATGGGAAGAAGGAAAAGAAAAAAGGAGAGAGGAAAACAAGCCATAAGTGACACTTAACGGTAGAGAACAAACTGAGGGTTGATGGAGGGACATGGGTGGGGAATGGGCTGAATGGGTGACGGATATGAAAGAGGGCACCTGTTGTGATAAGCACTAGGTGTTGTATGTAAGTGATGAATCACTAAACTCTACTCCAGAAACCAATATTGCACTACATGTTAACTAACAAAATTTTTTTAAAAAGTAGTCATTGGCTTTCAATAGTCAAATAGGGAAGTTAACCTTGATTAAAGTGGACCAGATATCATAAAGGTCACTTAGTGACTAATATTACAGTAATACAGTCTGGTGATAAGTAAGGAAAGAACTTATCTTGAATAAGTAAACTTGATAAACACCATATGTACATGTGCCTACATATCAAGTTAATTTTTATTCTCCCTGCAAAGAGAATATTAAAACAACGGCTGCCATAAAGTACTCCAGGTTTCACATGTGTCTCAGAGAAAAGAATCAACTTTATGCTGTTTTTGGTAGAACCGCATCATAATTAAGAAATGTCTTTGAACAAACAATGATACCTTATTGAACTTCGATGTCAGAGTAGCTAGGAAGGTTTGGCAGCGATTGCATGCAGGTAGTATTTGAAGGGACATGTAATTGCCTGCAATTGTATATAGAGAAGAGCAGATAAAGAAACAGTTTTTGAGATAAAAGGCAAAGGAAGCCATTACCTTTGGCAGTCAACAAATCCAGTGACAGAAGCTGCCAGAGAAGACTGTACCATGGAATGTAAAATCCATATAGATGATGAGTTAAAGTGACCAGCATCAAAAGTTGTTTAGGTGTCAAGGAATCAGTGCCCCACTAAGAACCACTGGTGTAAAGAAAATGAACATACTTTTGGGGACAAGGATGTGACATCCTTCCTTATATATTTTTCCAAAACACAAGGCTCTTTAAAGTTCTAGATGAGGTCAAAAACAAAAGGAGGACATCAACAGCCAAGACCATATTTGGAGGAAATACAAATTTGTAAGAATAGATAAGAGGGCTATTTGAAAAACAGAAATTTAAAAAATACTTAGTTGGCTTAATTACTAGCTTTCTCAGCTATGTTTATATCATTATATGAGCTTAAGATGTCCTTTACCTCCTGGTATCATACTTACTGTACATAGTTTTATGAAAAGAACCAACACAGAAATTTTAATTAATTCAAGGTAGTGATCATAAGTATGAAATAGCCTGATTTCCAGGCATATACTGGTATAATCATGACCTGTTTAATTCACCACATTTTTTAATTAAAACCTCCCTTTTCCTCCTGGGAGGATGATGATTAAGACTGAAGGGCTAGAACTCAAATCACATACATACTTCCATATTATCTGGCATGTAAGCCCATAGTTTAAGATGCTATTATTTGTCATACATCAACACAAAAATAGTTTATCACAACACTCTCAGCAGCCTAATTAAAAAAGATAGCACTTGGCTGAATATGCTACACTTTTATAGCAGCCAATCTTTAGGCAAAGCAGACACAAGAAGCAGCAGGAGAAGGTAGGTGGTTCTTGGCACTCTCCTAAACAAGAAACAATGCATATCATGTACTTGTGTAATCGGACATAGCATTAGTTTTTCCACAGCAGTTTTACTTCACACAAAATTCCACAAACAAACAAAAGGGGAATGGGAAGAGGAGGAGAGATAGAAACTAAAAGATGAAACAGGCAGTTTGGCTTGCAGCGTAACCTGTTCCGAAGCTACTCTCTTCATGGCTAACACACAAAGACAAAAAAGAGAATCATATGCAGTATGTAATAGTTGTAAAGTGCAGTAGGCCTTGTGTTGATGAGATTATTTAAGCGGCCAGACTGATATTTTTAAGAATTATGTTTATATATTCTTAAAATCCACAGCCATATCACTTTTATCCTCATGGCTATTTTCCAGCAAGTGGTGACATGTCTGACTTACTACTTCATGGCAATGATTCAAAGAATTTTAACTACTGATTATCAGTGGCGCTAAAATGAATGGCCCTTGAACTTGGTCTTCTCAATTTTACATAAGCATAGTGCAAATGTAGGCCAGGTCCAACCATCACCACTCTAGAGAACCACTAGGTCTTCAAGTCAATTTAGAATTAGTCTAAAATTTAGGGTGTTAGACAGTATAGAAAACGATGGTTAAAAACATGGATTTCATAGTAACACTCGTCTTGAATTTCAAATTCACCACTGTATTTCATTGGGCAAGTTCCTAATCCTTTCCTAAGCTCTTCTCTTCACCCACAAAATAATTGATGTGAGGACCAAGTGAGTCACTATTGATGGGGGAGGATATCTGCCATCAACCCCTGAGCAACCCTGCACATTCTTACAGGTAGAAAGGCCCTGACAACACTTTAGCCAGGCCATTTCCAAGGGCTGTGTTTAAAGCAAGTGACCCTGGGGGCACCTGGATGGCTCACTTGGTTAAGGGTCCAACTCTTGACTTTGGCTCAGGTCATGATCTCAGGGTCATGCGATTAAGCCCCACATTGGGCTCCATGCTCAGAGGGAAGTCTGCTCGAGATTCTCTCTCTCCCTCTGCCCCTCCTCTCTGTCTCTCTCTTAAATAAATAAATAAATAAATAAATAAATAAATAAATAAATAAATAAAAATAAAGCAAGTGGCCCTGATCATGAGGTAATAATACCACCCTGCCCCAAAGAGCATGCTTGCTTCTCTTACCATGAAAGTGGTAAATCCTCCAAACTCAGTGTTCCTCTCCTGTAATGCAACTGACAACCCCGTATAGGCATCCATCCTGGTCTACCTTGTAAAAATTAGGACCATAGTGAACCAGCATGTCACACTGACATTCTGGCTACTGCTTTTGCAATGAATAATAAACCATCTTTTGTTGCCGACCCAGGAATCTTAAAGCTCTGCAATCATTCATGAAACAGAAACGGGTATATAAGCAGGATAAAATCCCAGACCTTTAACAGTTCTTGACAAATATACACAAGGCATTTAGAATAGCAACTGGTACATATGATATTTTTCCTTATTGAGAAATACTTCTGGGCAGGCCTGAGTACTATACTTGGTCATTGAACCAAGGGAACCACCCAAGGATTAGGATGACCGAAGGCAGAGCCTTCGGGCCCTTCACACAGTGCATGGTTAAAACAATGTTGATGTGACCTTCGCTGCACTTGGCTAACTCAGGCCCCAGAAACAGTAAAATTAACCAGTATTTTCAACCATTAGCATTCAGACTTAAACTATCATCTTTCATAATTGCCAACTTTTCATCTAACTAGAACCCACATGTCATGTATTTATGTTACAGAAGATTCACTACTGCTGTCAATAACCTCTGACTCCCCGTACATCAGAGCTGAATGGAACCTTAAATATGGTTTATTTCAACTCCCGGATTTTACAGAATAAACTGACACCCACAGAGAAGATAAATGACTTGCCCAGAGTTATATTTTAAAAAGTAGTCAGCTTACTTTCTATATAACCTCTGTAAATTGCCAGAAATTAACTCTTAAAATGAAACTTAATAAGATCAGTTTGATATCCTATTTAGCTTATTTCAACTCTGTGTAGCTTATGAAATACTCTTAGATTCTATAAAATTAGGAGTCGTGAAAACACGAAGTGGTGGTACTAGAATCAAAATGCAATTTCTCCTAGTTTATGACAGCATGACTGATGATTGGTGTGGATGGGAAATACTTTTAAATAAATGTCACATTCAGTAATTGATTTCATATCCAATGGCCATCCTTCTTGCCATGTTATTTCTGTGGCCAGGCAATAAGATACACCAGTAATAATATTCATAGAAACCAGTAAAAACAACAAGGGGGAAGATGACCAGAGTTAGAAACATGCAAGTGTTAATAGATCAGTTAAAGGGGGGGGTTGAAAGCAGGATATGTAATATAACTTATCTTGGTGCACAACTAGCTACAACAGAGCTCATAGGAAAACTGTGATAAACTGGGTGCAGAGCTCTACTTAACTCCTACTATAAAGTATAACTAATGCCTCAACTCCATTATACAGAGATATGGCCACTTAAAATTTACTATTTGGTCTCAGACCTATTCAATCATATAAAGATGGAGGATTTGAAGCTCATAGAAATTCATAAGACCATCTTGATTAAGTAAGTATAGGCTATACAAAGGAAACCTAAGAATTCAGAGATAAGAAAACATGGGTTAGCCCTGCTTTAGTAAAACAAACACATGAAAAGCCAAACCACCAGCATGGAAAAAATCCAGGCCATTTTTTTTTTCTGCACTATAAAATCATTCTTCCCTTTAATAGCTTGTTTAAAGACCATTAGCTATTCAACCAAAGGGGAGGAAAAATGTAAGCTCATGCATTGCCAGTGAAAAACAAGCTGAGAGGTCAGCCTAAGAAAAGATTATTTCTACTCACAAATGTTTTATGTACATACAGACTCTTCTGGAAAACATTGATTTTGTAATGTGAGGTACTAAACTGCAAGGCACATTAGAGGAAATGCTTCTGCCAAATTTATTTCAACTCATCTTAAATTTCTATAGGTTCTTGCATTATAGGTAACATAAGTGAAAACAGATGCTATGACACAAACTTTAAAAAAAAAAATGCAGTTTTACCCGACAGTCTGTAACCATGTGAAGCACTGTGGAACAATAACGTCAAGAAAATCACTGGAAGGAGTACGAAAGGGAGAAATCTTAAGTTAGAGAAAGTAATCAGCACACTGAACCTGTAGGCTAGGTCCTCAAGAACACAGCCCTACACAATTGAAGACTGCAATCATTTAAAGGCAAGTGTAGTCAGGCTTAGGATAACGTATTAGGATATACACCTTATATTCTTTTTTCAGAATTAATGACAAATGGAAAATACCTATTCTAAGTGAGACATTACACTAAGTCCTGTGCTTTGCTGAATTTCCTATTAGGTATGAGAATAAAATCCACAAAATAAAGATATAAGGAATATAATAAATCTAGTTTAAATCCAGTCGCTAGCCCATATGACACCTTTGTGTGAATTACAAAAAACAGCACCCAGAAGATACAGTCTTGTGACTGAGCACATGATTTGGTAAGTGATGTGACCTTTGTGGTCTCACATCCTTGAGCATAGTGGCCCAGGTCTCTATTATACATACAACTTCAAAATATAAGTGTACAGTCTATACAAGGTCTTGCTTTCTACATATAGAACCTTCTTAAACAGCTTCAGCCAGCATAATATGCTATTAAGCATTTGAAATTTTATTAGTGATGGATTTTAAAGCACATAAAAGAATGCCTCCATAGCTTTTTCTCCCCTCAGCAAAACAAAAGAAACACATTGCTGTAATGATCCAGCCCCAACAATTATCACTCATCTCCTGTTTTGAGGAAAATTACCACCTGATTGGATCAGTAAATAGACTAGAAGTTGCAGAGTGGAAATGGATTACTAGTCTAAATCTACTTGAATCCAAAGTTCAAGAAATGATAGGCCTAACGCCTCCCAGTATAATAATGGCACTAAATTGATATCTGGAAAGTAGTGGTTACACAAGTTCTTTAGTAAATCTGCGTGGAGCCTAGGCTTTTTGCCCAAGCTGATTTCTCATGCTTAACCCACTCCACAGCTCCATTACCACATTAGTGTAGCCTAGTTTTCAATTTTTTTTAAAGATTTTATTTATTTATTTGAGAGAGAGACAGTGAGAGAGAGCATGAGAGGGGAGAAGGTCAGAGGGAGAAGCAGACTCCCCATGGAGCTGGGAGCCCGATGTGGGACTCGATCCCAGAACTTTGGGATCATGACCTGAGCCGAAGGCAGTTGCTTAACCAACTAAGCCACCCAGGTGCCCCAGGTTTTCAATTTTAACCCCACAAATATCTAAATAAGAAAACTTAATAGTTCGAGGTTCTTTGTAAAGGTTTGCTCACTCAATTATCCATATTCAGCAACCTAGAGTATGTTAAAGTGGCTAAAAACCAATGACAGACACAATTATCAAATTGGCATTTGTATTGAAATAAAAACTAGAGCTAGTTAACATATACTTAGTTGTGTGTATCAGAGAGTTATATGAACCCTTTATCCCAGAACTCAAGAACACATTTCCTTTGCCCAACTATCTGCAACATTTCTCTGGGAAGAAAATATTTACACATAAACCCCACCCCACTTCACAAACTGCAAAATGAAAAATGAGTGATTCCTCAACCAGTGAGTGGAGCCAAAGTCTTATTTGGTCTCTTTCCTATGGCACAAAGTAGCTGTTCTATCTCTCTGCTTGCACAGACAACCTTTCCAGATACTTTTAAATAATTAAAGACAGAGGGGCAGCTGGGTGGTTCAATCAGTTAGCACCCTACTCTTGCTTTTGGCTCAGGTCATGATCTTGGGGTCCTGGCACTGAGCCCCACATCGGGCTCCATGCTCAGTGCAGTTTGCTTAAGAGATTCTTCTCTTCCTCTCCCTCTGCCCCTTCCTCTGTTCACAGGTACACACTCTTGCTCTCTAAAATAAATAAATCTTAAAAAAAAAAGAACTAAAGACAGACGTGAACTTAACTGGAGCTGTACTTCATAATAGCACTTTATGTGGAGTAACTTTTTTTCTTTTAATTTTTTCAGTGTTCCACAATTCATTGTTCATGCACCACACCCAGTGTGTGGAGTAACTTCAAATGAAATTTACCATTAACTTTGGGGTGCCTGGGTGGCTCAGTCGGGTAAGCATCCGACTCTCAGTTTTGGCTAAAGCCATGACCTCATGGGTATGAGATCAAGCCCCACTTCTGACTCCATGCTCAGAGTCTGCTTGAAGAGTCTCTTCCTCTGCCCCTCCCCCCACTTGCACGTGCATACTCTGTCTCTCAAATCTTTAAAAAAAAATTTACCATTAACTTCAAGTTGTATTTGTTTAGGAACTCAGTGACATGTATATTAATTAGGCATACATTAGAGCTCTATTTTTTGAGTCAATTAGGGATATTTGAATATGAGTTAAGTGTTAGAAGATACCAAGGAATATATTATTTTTTAAAGTGGCTACAGTGGTATGTGGTTACATTAAAAAAAAAGTAATTTTTAAAGAAGCACACTGAAGTACGTAGGAGCAAAATAACATGATGTCTGGGATTTGCATTAAAATATTTTAACAAGGAAAAAAGGATAGATAAAGCAAATGCTGAAAATCTAGATAACTGCTAGGTTGGGGGTAATGGATATATGGTAATTCCTTATACTAACCTCTCTATTTTTTAGTACATTTGCAAATTTTTAGATTATACAAAAAAGGCCATATTAACCAGCCCACATTATAAATGAAGTGACAACTTTATTTTTCTCTTTTTTACTTTTTGGTAGGTGAGAGACCAACAAATTAAGCATAGACAAAAATTCCTCATAATTTTGACCAAATTTTTACCAAAGCATGTGGATATCTATCCCAGAATGACAAACAGATTTAGGACTGCACCTGTTTTCTCTCTTGGGTGACCACCAGAATTAACAGGTGATTGAATCAACAGCCTTTGGGAAACCATACATTCCTAATGAGGTCTTGGATTCCTACATAGACCTGCATGAACAATGACCTAGAAGCTTCTCAACTGAAGTAGGCACTGCTATATAGAGCCTTAACAGAAGGAAAGACTGGTGAACAATTTATTTTTTAAGATTTTATTTATTCATTCATGAGAGACAGACAGAGAGGCAGAGAGAGAAGCAGGCTCCCCACTGAGCAGGGAGCCCAATGCGGGACTCAATCCCAGGACCCTGGGATCATGACCTGAGCCGAAGTCAGATGCTTAACCATCTGAGCCACCCAGGTGCCGCGACTGGTGAACAATTTGACAGTGTTTGGTAGCTTACACTCCCAAAAGCAATACAGAAAAACCTTCATTAAACAAAAGCCTGTGTAAGTGGTGATTAGTAAGAATTTTGTGTACCACATTCTTTCATGAGAGAGGCACCAATACGCCTTCCCCAAGCCACCTCACATAAAGCAAGCAAAAATCAGAATTCACTTGAATGTCTGCTCAAGCTATAGCCAGAGTAAACTAATCAGACTGAAACAGATTCAACCTAATCAGATAAATAAGTTTTAAATTAGTATAAGTTCACGTTTGTTACTTACAATCATAATAAATAGCTACGTAAAAATATCTCAACCTTCCTTTATATGCATCAATTTTGATGCCTTCTTCCTATAAGAAGACAATGGGTATCTCCTACAAGATGCCCACTGGGATATCAACTATATAACTATTACTTCAAGTCACCTGGCCATCATCTTAGTCTCTTCAGTCTTGAGACAAAATAGCATATCAAACACCCCAAATCTGACAGAAGGAATTGGTCTCCTCTGCATGGCAAACTAAATATAGGAAAAGGGGAAAGTTGGGTCTTCAATAACAATCCATATGGTGCTACTGATAACCAGTAATATTTAACCAAATGTGCTGATTCATGGAAATTAGCATATATTATGTGTGTATAATTTTCAGAGTATCCTGTTATTTCAAGTGTTCTTTGCGACCAGACTGGCAAAGAAGAGGATTTCACTTCAATGACATACTGCTACTGCCAGAGCTCTTGGTACCTGGAGTAAACTCTAGGTGGATTATAATCCTAATGGTTCCAAAAAGAACAAAAAGAGAGATTAATTTTTCATCTTCGGAGATCTTGAAGCATAATAACTCAATGTTATAAGCACCTTTTGCAATATTTTAAACTTATCTCTAGGCCAGTCCCCTTAACGTATCAGTGACTCAGTTTCCTTATTTGTACAACAGCAGTAAGCTACCTGGCAAGGCAGAATGCCAAAGATATCTAATAAACGTTTTTGTTTTAAGATTTTTATTTACTTGTCAGAGAGAGAGAGTGCGCACAAGCAGGAGGAGAAGCAGGTAGAGGGAGAAACAGGACCCCAATGAGCAAGAAGCCCCATGGGGGACTCAGTGGATCCCAAGACCACGGACCCTGGGATCATGACCTGAGACGAAGGCAGATCCTTAACCCATTGAACCAGCCAGGCATCCCTCTAATAAACATTTTTTAACAAAAATTTTAAATGTGTCAAATTGATAAATTGAAAGAAAATGGTAGCCTGGTTCTTAAAAAATACTACAGTTAAAAAAATGTTAAATTCACACCTTATATTCATCCAACAGAATTATTAGTAAAAGGTCAGAACATATACTCCTCCAAATGGAAAAATGGAATAGGGAATCAATCAACATATAACCATATTACAGTACTTTATACAATAATAATATTAGAGCTATCGAATTGCAAGAAAGCCATTAAACTATCCAACCACAATCACACTTGATTCAGATAATATAGGGGGTTAATAGTAATCCTATATATTTGTATAGTAATACAGAATTTTCCAAATGCTTGCTATCTCATTCATTTCTGTTTTATCTACACCACCTTATAAAGCCAGTCAGGCAGACATTTCCAACCCGAAGATGTTTATGAGAGGGCTCAAACTCCTGCTGTTAAACAGTTCATCAGAAATTACAAGCAAAGGGCACCTGGGTGGCTCAGTCATTAGGCGTCTGCCTTCCTCGCCCATCAAGATCCCAGCCCCACATTGGGCTTCCTGCTTGGCAGGAAGCCTGATTTCCCTCTCCCACTGCCTCTGCTTGTGTTCCTCCTCTCGCTGTCTGTCTCTGTCAAATAAATAAGTAAATTTAAAAAAAGAAAGAAAGAAAGAAAGAAGGCACAAGCAAATAAAAGATAAAATAGACACTGGAACCCAGGTCCTTTGGTTCTCCATTCAGTATTCTTTTGCCAATAATCTGAAGTCTCCTACTAATAACAATAAAGTGTTTCTTGGGTCATAAGTTTTAATACATTTTTTTTTTTTTGCATGGAAGTTCAGGCTCTGTCATCACAAGAATCCAAACAAAAAAGGGGATAGAGGAGTTCTCTCAGACAAGATGTTTCTTGAATTTCAAAATAGACAAAGGACACAGAGGGATGTACAGATAGGTTCACTGGATGGAGTATTTTTTAAGCCTATTTTCAACAATTTACACTCTCAAAATGTCTGACCTATAGTGAAAGAATTCCCAGCTAATAATCATTTACTGAGTAGTTCTGCACCCAAGCACTGGCTTGCAAGGTTTTCAAGAATAGGCATAAAGTGGGACCATTGCCCAGAAGCACTTTAAAATCTCTGTAGATACAAGATCAGCATATAACATTTAGACTCACAATAGTTAAGAGTTCAGAATAAGGAAAAGCCTTTGGTAAGCTGAAGTAATCAGTGAAGTTTTAATGAAAGTATGAGAGAATTTTGAGACACAGGCTGGGCTGTAAAAGGCAAGTGAGATTTATTAAGGAGAAACAAGGTGGATATTTCTAATTTGGTGAAGATGTTCAGTGTGGGTGGCAAGGAAGGTGAGGCAATGGAGTAGCAGGAAGAAAACTGAAGTGCAGAGAAATGTGCCTAGTAAATAGATGAACTAGTAAATGGACGAGTAGATTAGCAGCAACTGGAATCCAGGTCTCTAAACATCAAACTCTTAGGCCACTCCGTTCCTCCTAACTGGTCTTCTTGCATCCATTCTGGCACCCCTCTCCAAGAAATTCACCATTGTATTAAGTTTCTTTAATTCTGATCAGGCCAGTCCTAATCAGGACTGCTTTAAGTCTGCTTAAATCTCTTCAATGGCCTACTATGGCTTACAGAAACAATTTAAAACTCTAAAATAGCATATAAATATCCATCATGATCTGGACTCTTTCTTTTCTAGTAGGTCCACCATATGTACCCTTTGTTTCAGCCATTAACATCTACACGCAGTTCCTTTATTAGGCATGTTACCACATAGCTCTACCTTTGTATATGTTGTTCTTTCAACCTAAAAATGCCTTTCTTTCCCCTTCTTCAATTAATGCCTTATTCTTCAAGCCTTGGTGTAAATGTCACCTACCACGGTAAGCCTTCCCTTGTCACATTCAACCATCCAATTAGATTTAGATGACTCTCCATGATGTATCACCCTCTTACGTATACTCCTATTCCTTATCACACAGCTCTTTAATCATTAACTTCTTGTCTTCCCCCACTAGATTATGAGCATCTTTGTATCACCAACCACCAGAATGCCTAGCATCAAGTAAATGTTTGTTGCATAAATGAACTCATTGTGCTCAACTTTTCAATTAAATCAAAACACGATTTATCCAATTAAAAAAACAAGCCAAATACTCAAGAAGTTATACAATAACCAAACAATTAACTTCTATTGCATCAAGTTACTAATTTGACTCCACTATCTATTTTTTTTTCACTCCACTATCTAAAGAACCAAAGGCTTCAGGAATGATACAGAAACACAAAGTCAAAATGCAAAAACATCTAAGACTGTTAAGCCCTTCTACACCATTGTGTGTGTGAGGGGTGTTAGTTCTACCTTAACAATAGCCTCTTTTAATAGTCAAGCCATTGCCTTAAATATGTGGGATTCAAGATGAAGCTCCTTCATAATACTTCTAGAGTTCTACCAGATTTAACAAAACACATTCCATGATTGACACCAAATTACTAATTAATCTAAGATTGATGCTGCTTGATGACATGCTACAATCTGGACCTAACCAAAATGTTACATAAAACACAAAGCTTTACTACTAATACATTATTCAAAATGTGAGAAGTCCAAGAGAAGGCTGCCTTCAGAAAAAAGAATCAAAAAGGGTCATTATGAGGATTCACAGATGAAGAAAATTAAACTAAATTCTGTTAAATTTTTATTTAATCTTAAAAGTCACTAAAGTCCTGAAATATCACTTTGAAAAAAGTATAATACCAATCGAAAAAATTTCTAATACCCATCAAAAGGTTGAGATATAAAGTAGTTCCTCTCAACAGAAAACATACCTTCCTTCTCCAGTTTTCCAGAACAATGAGAAACTAAACGAAAACAAATGAATCATAAGCCTTATTTTACACTTTAATGAATCCACTATAACTATTGTTACTTTTTCTATGTAATGGAAACTTTCATCTTAGTTTATACTATATATAGACATTATCTAAGTAACTTCTTTTTACTCCCAGATGAATACTCTTCAATATCAATCAAGTACTATTTCTCTCCTCCCTTCATCACTGACCTCCTCCTCTCCCTAGTAACTTGGGAGTAGCATCAACTGGCATTTTCTTTACTCTCTGTCTTCGGTAACCTAATAGTTCTTGGTCTTCTATAGGTGACAGGTGCTTTTGAGAAACTGGTGAAAACTATGAGACCATACCCACATACACTCAAATTTTTTCATACAATTTCAGGAGTTATCCCCCACCGTCACCTACACAAATAATTTCTATGACCATATAGCTCTCTTTTATAATCTCGCACGACTCCTTTATATACATACACAATTAAGAACTATTACAGTGATTAATAATACTCAACATAATAAAATTAAGTCTAGGTAAAGCTTTATCTTACTGGCGATATTTTAAGTCAAGAACCCCAGATGAACTCCATCCTAAAAGGCCTTAGAACATGTTGAGCAATTCAATAAAACAACTCAAAATAATGAATAAGGCATTTCTTAAAAAAAAAAAATAGCCTATCAAGTCTTGTTGTTTAGTCAACTTGCTTGCTTTAAAATGGCTGAAACGTCTTCCTAAATTTGTTTTTATTAATTCTGACATATCTGCTTGTAAAATCATGTAAGGCTCAAAAGTTAATTTGTGCAAAAAAGAAAGTTCCAATTGCTATTAACTCTTGGATTCAAATACGCGTTCTACTCTATCAAGCTATGTTCGACACTGAATGCTGTTAGCTAGTAAGTGAAAGTGATACCATCTCATAACTATCTAGTTACCTCGTCAAAGCAAGTAAAACATAAAAGATGAAACAGGACAAATACCAAAGGGAAAGGAAGAATATAATCAAGGTGTTATTACTAACAGAGATAAGTGCTTTCTTGAAAGTGTAGTTCCTAAAAGTAGAAGCTTTCTTGCTGGATGTACCAAACTATTCGTGGACAATGAGTTGTTTATTTTTGCTTAAACTTTTAATCACTGTTTAAATCACAGTTTTATACTAGGTCAAAACGAAAAAAAAAGGAAACATGATCACTCTTTTACCACAAACTGATAAATTTCAAAGTCACATCAGAATTTTTAAATATATTAAAATATATTTTTATATATAAAAATTTTAAATATATTAAACTTTGGTGATACACTCACAAAACTTTTCTAAGTTTCATGACGCTGTGGGCACCTATTAAACCAATTAACCATCTGCCGGCATAGACAATTCACAAAAAGCAGTGTCTTCATTTGTAAATACTGGGTTAACTGGATATATCAAGTAATCAAGTTCTCAGTTTGCCTCAAGTTAGGGTGGAATTGAAGAGACTTTAAACTGTTCATTTTATTCGACCCCACTAGGTCCCTTCCCACACAATGGAAATCTGTATACTTCCTGAAATAATACTTTGACCATTGTCTTCCAGCATGGACAATTCATAATTGAAAGGCAAACTGGAAGCAAGAGAGGGAAGTGCAACAGGTACATACCAAATGATCAGATGCCATAAGGAAAGGCTTTAGTAATGTCACTGTCTCCTCCCCTATTACAAACAAGTTGCTGGTGAAAACTGAAAACTAAATGTGCAACATGTGCTTGCACTTCTGAGTTAGAGGAAGAACCTTCAAACAGGATTTATTTGCTGAATTTGTGCAGGAAAACTATTTTCCCTCATGCCACCCAAATTATAAGCTTTATTGATAAATATCTGTATATTTGCCATGAGTGGGAAAAAGAGACTATAGTCAATATATTTTGTTAATGCGACCAGTTTCTAAGTTTCACTATTAAACCATTTTCATATACACTAAAAAAAAAAAAAGAGGAACCCTTTTAACTGATGAGTTGAGGAAACTCCAGTATTTCCCAACCTAATACCAGGCCCCATAGATTACATTCCTCTGCACATTAAGTCAGTGGCAGGAAATGGACTGCTACCACTGGTTCACACACTTTCAGGGCTATGAAACTCTTGTAGTCTGCTTTTGAGCGTTCTTAATCAACTAAGTGGAAGTACTGTAATGACTCTATTATATACACAACAGTTGGTGATACCTCACCCAACCTCAAACTCCCACGCTCCCCCCCACTCTTACACAGAAGTGTTTCTTGGGAGAGCACATGGAAGAGGCAACGGAAAAGGCGCACGTAGGCGACTCTTCCTTAGATTTCTGGTAAAACAGAAAGACTAGGAGCCTACGCTGTGCGGTTTTTTAAGGGTGGGGCTGGTTTGCAAGTCCGTGGGTGGGCTCCCAAGTACTTGGGTTGAAAAGAAGAAAGGTTCCCCTGATCGGACACTACGCATTAAGAGTCAAAACCTAGCAAATGACTGCAGTGGGAAGGAAAGGAATCGCGGTAAGATTCGTGCCCACAAGTTAGACAATCAACAGACCCTACCCAGTACTCGGAGTCTCCCCAAGTTGGGGTGGGGCCTTTCTCCTTTCCACATTGCCTCCCTGAATGATACGAGTGAGAAAGGGGTTAAATGAAGGAAGGGGTGCTCTTCCGCCCCCACGCCGTCTCCGTGCCTCGGCGTGGCCGCTCCTTTAGCGGCTCCCCGAGTAGCACAGCGAGATCGCGGTTAGCCTTGGGAAAGGGCCCCGGGTCCCCCCGTGCGCAACTGCCGGAGAATCCTGGGGCTCTCACTGTCCCCAAGGCCGGCGGGGACTGCGGGAGCACTCACCAATTTGGGTTTGTTTTTCGTTTCCTCTTCATTGGCGGCCCGGTTCCCCGCACTCCGCTTGTTGCTCCGGCCCCCACCGGGTTCCTCGCTGCCGCCTCCTGCTCCTGACGCCGCCGCCCCGGGCTGCTCCATCTTTCTCCGGCCCTATCACCTGTGACCTGTAACCCCACCTCTCTTCAACTTGGGGAAGCCCCTCGGGGTGGTCCCGCTGCCCCAGCTGATTCGGTATCACCTCTTCCTGTGTGAGAGTGTGTCCGCCTGGGGAGCGGCTGATTTCAGACTCCTGGCTCCCAGGCACCCTCGACGCAACACGCCGTTGCCACTACTCGGCGCCGGGGCAAGCCCTGCCCCTGAGCAGCTGCAGTTACCGCGGTCGCCGACGCCGCCGCCCTCAGGGCGGTGTTTAGGGTGGAGGGAAAGTAGGTGCCTATCTCTTTAAGAGGGCCTCGATACACGTGATTCATCAAAGTACCGGCAGTCAGCCGCCTGGGCGCTGAAAGCTGCTTCCTACTCCCAGTGCTGAGCGGGCCCCAGCTACTGAGCATGCCCAGCACACTAAGGGAGCCAGAGGATAGGAGAGGAGTTTAAGCTACGGTTAAGCACTGATTTCATTTCCTAGGGGCCTAGCGTGAAATGGAAGGGAACTAGTCAAGAGAAAGGAAGTATAGCCCATTTTAGAGATGGGGAAACTGAGGCCTGCAAGGATTCAAGTATGAGTTTTACTGGCAGGTGTACCTGTCAGCTTCCACTGGTGTCAGCCAGGGCACCTTCCCCACAGAGGCCTTGCTGGGGGTGTGGTCCTGCTAGGCTCCATGGGATAGGTAGATTGGCAAGACAGCTGGCATCCCACAGGAAAACCACCACTGGGAGCGCTGATTAATTGCCTAGACGAACTGTGTGGACAGATGGGGGTGCTTTATATTGCCATGATTGCTTTGCGATCAAAGAAATGCGGTCGTTCCTTTATTTCCATGCTGCTGGGTAGTAGAAGCAGCAGGCATCCACTACTTAATCTTGGGGGAAGGGGGAGCTAGAGCAGTTAAGGCTCTTTAACCAAAGCACCTACAGAGAGCTAGCAATTGGATTGAGTGCTATTTTCAGTTTCGGGGACTAGTTTAGAGTTGTTGTGAGGAGTTGTTTGTGAGGAATAAGATCATGTGTGTCAAAGCTTTGTTTAAAAAGTAAATCTCTAGACAAATGCTGGGTGTTTTTGTGGATCAGTAGCAGGGTACTATAAGCATTGTTAGTCTTTAGTGCTTGTATTGTTAGGAAGAGGCCCAGGCTATATTTCTAACATCTTTTTTAAACAGGGCCCTCTAAAAAGAGTGTTCACAGTGAGAACATTGCAGGGGCAGAGCAGGATTTGAATGAACCACGACCATAGACTAAGCACATATGATAGAGAAGCCTGAAATGTAACCTCAGATACTAAGTCTATTAACATGTCCATATGCCTGCTATTCAGATATCATCAGGCTATGACTTCTTTTGCCCTCCCCTTCAACCTAAATTCAACGATGCTGAATCTAACTGGTTTATGAACTTATTTATTGAGAGAGCATTACGATAAATTTGACCATGCTATAGATGTGATGAGGCAATTAACTGGGACAGTAGAGTGGAAAGAACATAATATATCTAAAACAGTTTTAATCCTATCTTTGTCATTATCATTAACTTTCTTTTTAATCATACAGGTGGTAAACTACCCAAAAACAGCACAGAAGAGGAAATAGATGCTTCCAGACAGGGTGGATAAGGAGCCCTAAGGTAAATTTGCTTTGTCTAAGATTCTATCTTAAAATTTGATGTATATTTTGAATTCGACTCACTATATACACACAAACACATATGTGATAAATTACTTAAATGTTTCCCCTCCTGAAAAATTGAGTAAAAATGCATGCTACAGAAAGACATGACCTGTTTATCCAGTGCTTTCCTCCAATTCCTGTTTAAGGGATGTGGATATGGGTGAGAATACTCCAAGCTCAAACATGGCTCAATAAAATGTTGCATGAGTATTTATTAAACTCCTTAGGATATATCAGGTGCTATACAGAGTGCTGTGGGTTAGAAGAAGGAAGTGGACACACTTTCTGCCCTTTAGAACCTCATAGTCTACTGGGAGAGACAGACCGTTAAAGAACTGCATTTCAGTAAAACAGATATGAACAGGGAGCTCAAAGAGCACATGAGAGAGGTAAACCACCAGAATGGCAAGGTTCCAGGACAACTTCCCAAAGAGAATGATGTTGAGCTGAGTCTTAAGGGTATAATTAAAGTTAGTAAGTTTTTGTTGACAGCCTACCAAGTGTTAGGTACTGTGCTAGGCATTGTGGATACAATAGCGAACAGGACAGATATGGCTTGCTCTTATAGGGCTTTCAGGCAATTGGAAAGCATATTAAACAAAACTGTGTCGAGCAATTACAAGGCAAAGAAAAGAGGCTGAAGAGCATTTCAGGCAAAGGAAATGACAATAGCATGTGCAGAGACCCTATGGTTAAGAAATTGGGGGGATCTGGGGGAGAAGGCTTCTGTTGCCAAGAGAAAAAGTGGAACAGATAAGCAGTTTTCTGATCATGAAGGACTCGTAGGTCTTGTTGGTGTGATTTTAAAAGGGAGAAGGCGTTGTAATACAAATGATCTCTGTTTAGAGTATGTAAATTAACTTGAAAATGGATTGACATTATTTTGAATATAAGGGTGGGTTTCACTGTCCTCAGGCAAATGAAGCTACATTTGAAATCCAATTAGAACTATGCGTAAAAGGGGGCGCCTGGATGGCTCAGTGGGTTAAAGCCTCTGCCTTTGGCTCAGGTCATGATCTCAGGGTCCTGGGATCGAGCCCTGCATGGGGCTCTCTGCTCAGTGGAAATCCTGTTTCCCCCTCTCTCTGCCTGCCTCTCTGCCTACTTGTGATCTCTTTCTCTCTGTCAAATAAGTAAATAAAATCTTTAAAAAAAAAAAGAACTATGTGTAAAAGATGCATAATCTTTACTGCAAAAAGTGAAAAAGTCTCTTCCTGATAAGGCTTACATTTGACTTTACTGTGATTATCTCAGCCCCCCCATCTTAATTCTTGATGTTTGTTTTTTAGCATTTTGCTTCAGTTACTGTAAACAGTAATTAAACAAACACCCTTCCTTCCTACATCAGGGTCATTGGTCTCTCTTGGAAGCTAATACGTGAAAGAAACCACTACTGTCCTGTAAGGATTTGCCCACTGATTATGAACCAGGCACCTCACCAAGTATACAGTCCTAGGACTGATCTCACTGCACCTACATTCCTTTGTTTTTACCTTCCTGGGACAAGCAGATAGCTTGGTATATGGAGAGACCTCTTTTCTCTCATGCTGAAAAAAGAAGGAGGCTATAACATCAGTTGGGATATCAAAACTTTATGTTAGACATACTGACCTTGTGGTCTCTCCCTCTGGCTTCTCATGAGTTTAGCATCCAGTTAACATTGAAAACTGAGCCCTAGGAGAAAAGAAAGAGAAAAGGCGGCTAAGCTCTGTATTTCTTCAAATTGACCTTAGAGTCATTTGTTACCCCAGAGGTTTCTGATGAACCTCACAGTATCCCTGTTGCTTTCTGTGTCTCCCTTCTGCTGAATGTTCTCTTCTAAACAATCTGGGTCATTAATAAAGAAATGAAAGGAAACGTGGATTAGACAAAAATGAAAAATAACCCCCTTTAGGGTCATGGAAAAACATTTCTGATATAAAGTGTGCCTAAGAATAAACAAGTATTTATTAAACATATACTATGTGCCAACACCAAAATAGATGCTGTGCAGAAAAACAAATACCATTCTCCTATAGTGTTATATATGTCTTCCTGAAGAATCTCCTGTTCTATAGAATCACACACTGAAAAAAACAGGGATTCTAGGGAAACATGGTTAGGGAAAATCACTTAAATCCAATGCAACTTTATAATCAGAGCACTAATGAAAATGATAACCATTCTAACAAGATTAAATCTCCATTGGCATTTGCTCCAGCATCACAACCCTCAACGCTTAATAGCCTTCATGCTTCTTCCTTCCTGTTGTGGATCCTCAAGGGCATTCACTTTTAATAGATTATTATCTTCATCAAAATTAAAAATCTAATTGAGTGATGCCTGGGTGGCACAGTCAGGTAAGCCTCTGGCTCTTGGTTTCGGCTCCGGTCTAGATCTCATGGTCCTGAGATCCAGCCATTTGTTGGGCTCAGTGGAGAATCTGCTGGAGATTCTCTCTCCCTGTCTCCATCTGCCCCTCCCACTGTGCTCTCTCTTTCTCTCTCTCAAAAAAATAAATAAATCTTTTTTAAAAATCTAATTAAAGAGTATCCAACTTTTTAAAACCTGTGGTAAAATGTCTTCACAGCTTCATTATCAGTAGTCACAGCTTCACCAAATAGTTTAATGTAAGGAACTTAAGAGGTTGTTGAAACCACTAAACCAGTCATACTGAAACGGCAGAGTCCGGTGCAAGATTCTTCTTTTTTTCTTAAAGTCTTCAAACATTGCTAGGATTTATGCTTAATTGTGAGAAAGCTTCCTCCTCGTCGCCTCAAAACTTAAAGTGCTAAGAAAATTCACAGGTGAACCAACTGGATTTCCACCGTATTTTGACATAATTCTTCTATTTATCAATTGCTAATGTTCTTATTCATGGTACACAAACACTTGTAATGAAACAGACTGTAAAATAGAAAATCTCTGCCATCAATAGCTATAAAATCTACTTGATAAAACAAACAACAAATTTGTGAAATGGTGAAAGACAATTAGCTGCCCAAATTGGAGATACTTACTCTGAATTCAACATAACATGGTAAAGGGGTGAGATTGGTTGGACCTAGAATAGATGAAGAAGTTCTCAAGGAGAAGGTAGAACTTGAGCTACTTGGTATGAAGTAGAAATCAGACGTGAATAAGCAAAGCTAAGAAAGGAAGTAAGGAAAAGACAACATTTAGGATGGTCTGGAAACAATACCGACCAATGATGTTGAGTGACCAGTGGGGCTTGAGTAGAATGGTGAGAGAACATAGATGTTGAATAATAGTAGGAAACATGGTTGTCCCCCTAGCATTTTCCCAGAAGGTACACAGATTTGAATGTAAGACACAGTGGTAGTACCGAGTAAAGATCTTCAGTAGGAATGTTATAAAATAAAGAAGTAAGGAGCTGGTCTGGCAGTGGCATGCAAAATAGCTTTTTTTTTTTTTTAATTTAAATTCAAGCTAGTAAACAGTATTGATTTCAGGAGTAAAATTTAGTTATTCATCACTTACATATAACACCTAGTGCTTATCCGAACAAGTGCCCTCCATAAAGCCCATCACGCATTTATCACATCCCTCTACCCACATCCCCTCCAGCTACCTTCAGTTTGTTCTCTGTAGTTAAGAGTCTCTTGGGAGGGGGGACGCGCCTGGGTGGCTCAGTGGGTTAAAGCCTCTGCCTTTGGCACAGGTCATGATCTCAGGACCCTGGGATTGAGCTCCATGTCAGGCTCTCTGCTCAGCAGGGAGCCCTCTTCCACCTGCCTCTCTGCTCACTTGTGATCTCTCTCTGTCAAATAAATAAATAAAATATTTTTTAAAAATTAAAAAAATAAAATAAAAGAGTCTCTTGTGGTTTGCCTCCTTCTCTGTTTTTAACTCATTGTATTTTTTCTTCGCTTCCCCTATGTTCGTCTGTTTTGTTTCTTAAATTTCACTTTTGAGTGAAATCCATATGGTATGATGACTTTATCTGACTATTTCACTTAACATAATGCACTCTTACTAACTTATTTCTCTGACTGACTTATTTCACTTAACATAATGCATTCTGTTTATCCATGTCATAGCAAATGGTAAGATTTCATTCTTTTTTATGGCTAATTTTTCAGTGTGTGTGTGTGTGTGTGTGTGTGTGTGTGTACACAACTTCGTTATCCATTTTTCAATCAGTGGACACATGGGCCATTCTCATAATTTGGCTATTGTTATCATGCTTCCATAAACATCGGAGTGCATGTATCCCTTTGAATTAACGTTTTTGTGTTCTCTGGGTAATTATCTAGTAGTGCAATTGCTGGATCACAGGGTAGTTCTATTTTTAACTTTTTGAGGAACCTCCATACTGTTTTCCAGAGTGGCTGCACCAGTTTGCTTTCCTACCAACAGTGTAAGAGTGTTCCCCTCTCTCTGCATCCTTACCAATATCTATTCTTTCTTGTGTTGTTGATTTTAGCCATTCTGACAGGTGTAAGGTGATATCTCATTGTAGTTTTGATTTGTATTACCCTGATAATCAGTGATGCTGAGCATCTTTTCATGTATCTGTTGGCCATCTGTATGTCTTTGGATAAATGTCTGTTCATGTCTTCTGCCCATTTTTAACTGGACTATCCATTTTTTGGGTGCTGGGTTTTTTTTTTAATTTTTGTATTTTAAGTAAACTCAATGCCACATGTGGGGCTTGAATTCATTACGGGTGTTGAGTTTGCAAAGTTCTTTATATATTTTGGATACTAACCCTTTATCAGATATGTCATTTGCATATATCTTCTCCCATTCCGTAGGTTGTCCTTTAGTTCTGTTGGTTTTTTTCACTTCACTGTATAGAAGCTTTTTATTTTGATGAAATAAGTCAGTCAGGGGCTCCTGAGTGGCTCAGTGGGTTAAGCCTCTGCCTTCGGCTCAGGTCATGATCTCACGGTCCTGGGATCGAGTCCCACATCGGGCTCTCTGCTCAGTGAGGAGCCTGCTTCCCCCTCTCTCTGCTTGCCTCTCTGCCTACTTGTGATCTCTCTCTGTCAAATAAACAAATAAATAAGTCAGAGAAAAACATATACCATATATTTTTGCTCATATGTGGAATCTAAGAAAGAAAATAAAGGAACAACAGGGAAAAAAAGAGAGGCAAACCAAGAAAAAGAACATAAATGAACTAAAAAGATAGATGATTAACTAGAAAGAACAAACTGTTACCATAAAGGAAGTGGATAGAGGGATGGGATAAATAGGTGATGGGAATTAGGGAGTTTGCACTTCTTATTGTGATGAGCACCAGGTGTTGTGTAGAACTGTTGAATCACTGTATTGTACACCTGAAACTGATATTACATTGTGTTCACTAACTGGAATTTAAATAAAAACTTACAAAAATAAAGGAACAAACTGTTCCTCCTCACAGATTACATACAGGAAACAAAGGAAAAGACAGAGTAGACAAGAATTACTAGAATCTTGGCCCAGGGAAGTAAAAACCTAGTAGCAAACTGGGAGATAATATCTCAAGGTATTTGGCATTTGCAGACAGAGCCATGCCAAGGAGCCTGGTACCCAAAAACTAAAGAGACTAATTACAGCAGGACAGGAAAGCTGAGAAGCTTCCTGTAGTCACCAACAGGAAGAGACTGGGCAGGCTGGTAAAGCAGAAAGAAGAGTTGTGTAACAGTAGGTAGTAAGCAGGCAGACAGCTAGATTCTAGAAGTCCAGCATGGGATGTCCTGGGAGACAGGCAGACAGAGAATAGAATCTAATCTAGTGGCAGGCAATAGGCAGATAAGCAGGAATCCACTGATGGGGACTGGGATTAAGAAACAAATTAGTAATCTCAAGAGGTCTGGCAAGACAGTGCTAAATAAGGCAGGGCACCAGGCCTAAAGAAATTGGCATAACAGATGAAATCTACAAAGAGAGGCAAAGGTGAAGAAAAGATGGCAACAAAGACACCCAGTTTGTTTCACTGCTCTGTGAGATCCCAGTAGGACCAGAAGTGATAGGTCCACTTGATGCTAAGCCACAAACTATTGAAATACCCCTCCTTGAATCCTTTCTGACTAGGAACAAGATTGGTCCCAGTGGAGGAAAAGTAGACAACAAGAAAAGGCCTGAAAAATTAACGACCAGTAGTGGTCACTTACTTGAAGTAAAGGTTAATGTGTTTGCAATGATTACAGGGATTAGGGCTAGAAGCCAGGCAGCTAAAACATAGCCCCACAAAAATTAGTCCAAGACTATGGTGCCAATTTCTCCTTTTGGGGAAAGCGCTGTGGGATGCCTGGGTGGCTCAGTCAGAAAGTCAGAAAGCAGAAGCATCTGCCTTCTGCTCAGGTCATGATCCCAGGGTCCTGGGATTGAGTCCCACATTGCGGTCCTTGCTCAGTGGGAATCCCACTTCCCCCTCTGCCTGCCTCTCCCCCTGCTTGTGCTTGCTTGCTCTGTCTCTCTGACAAATAGATAAATAAAATCTTGAAAGAAGAAAGAAAGAAAGGAGAAAGAAGAAAGAAGGAAAGAAGAAAGTGCTGAGACTAATAGAGACTGAGAATTCCCAAATTCATGCCACCTATGGTTTTATACAGTATACTGAAAACCAACCCTTTGAATTTTATGTGGAAAATATGCTTCTAACAAAAAACAGACCTCCGTGTTAACCAAAGTCCCAAAGCCCCAGAGCAATTTTCAAGAGTGGCTTAACAGATCATAAATGGTATTTGTCCAGTCTATAAGTTAGTAAGGCATAGGTATAGTAATAAACAGTAAGGGAAAAACTTTCAATTTGCTTGCTAAACTATGAGGATCAGAGAAACACACATTGGTATTAATAGGGATGCTATTTGTTTAAGAAGTTGAGGGGTTTCTTTAGAAAAAAATTAGTATGTAGAAACAGTCTCTTGGAGGTAAATGTAGTTCAAAAGTGAGACTAAAATTATGCAACTAAAATCTATTGTTTCTTTTCTTTGTGGTTTATTTTCTGACCTTTTCAAACTAATTAATTGTGAAAATTAAAGATGACATGTTTGACATCTGTAAATAATAACTTGTTTTCATATCTAGGCGTCAGTAATTAGGCAAGTCTTAGAAACAGGTTTATTTGGGGGCAGCTGGGCGGCTCAGTCAGTTAAGTGTCCCAACTTGTGATTTTGGCTCAAGTCATGATCTCAGGGTTGTGAGATCAAGCCCCTTTTCTCACTCTTTCCTTCCCCCACTGCCCCTCCCCCTTTGCCTTTACCCTCAACCCGCACATGTGCACGCACTATCTCTAAAAAAAAGGTTTATTTTGTTTTATATATTCTCCCACATGAATTTTAACAGCTTTGTTGATACATAATTCACAAATCATACATTTCATTAGCCCTTTTAAAGTGTACAATTCAGCGGTTAATATATTCAGAGTTGTATAACTCTCACTGCAGTCAGTTTTAGAATATTTTCATCACACCAAAAAGAATCTTGTCTTTAACCATAAGCCCTCCTCAGTCCTCCCAACCAAACCAATTGCCTCCCAACCCAAGGCAATCACTATTCCACTTTATGTCTTTCTAGATTTCTCTATTCTAGGCATTCACATAAATAGAATCTTACAATGTATGGTGTTTTATTAACTGGAGTCTTTCACTGAGAATATTTTCAATGTTCACCCATTCCACATCAGCTTTTACTTGTTCATTACTATCTATTTGTTCCTCAGACATAAATACAAATCAGTTGTTTAAGCCACCTCCCCTGCTATACACACAATGACAAGATATACTTACTTAAAATTCCAAAGAATTGATATTCTCATGTGAATACCAATCTTGTCCTTCCTCTCCTGGCAAAAGCAGGAAATTCAGGGTTGGTTTTCCTATACAATGATATAATAGAAGAATAGCTTTCTAACCAAGGGCCTGATGTTTGGAAATGACCACAAACATCGTATTAATCAAGTATACATTATGTGCCAGAACAACTCTTAGGAGTTTATATAAACTAAACAGGACAACCCAGAAACCGATTACATTAAATTGTATATTACCTCATACAGTAGTGGAGAATATGTAGTTCTTGTCCTACTTATTTTTATTTTTTTTAAAGATTTTATTTATTTGAGAAAGAGAGAGAGACACAGAGTGAGAGAGAGCGCAAGCAGGGGGAGGGGCAGAGGGAGAGGGAAAAGCAGGCTCCCCATGGAGCAGGGAGCCTGATGTGGGGCTCCATCCCAGGACCCTGGATCCTGACCTGAGCAAAAGGCAGACCCTTAACTGGCTGAGCCCCTATCCTACTTATTTTTAAGTCTTCCATTCCAACATATTGGAAGCTAAAATGTGCATCTACGTTGGCATCAGATTCATTCAGAAAGCCTTCTTTAAGATATGCATATGATTTTTTAAGAAAATTTTTGGAAAAGACTTTTAATCACTGGGTGATTCCTTGAGACTGGATGTAAGGATATCTGTTTTGCTGCTGCTTTTATTGTATTATTATTATTTTTTTTACAAATAGCCCTTTAACACTGGCTTTCCGCTGCCTCCAAAACAAAGACTAATGTGAACTGCCATTTTCATCAGTACTAGCAGCTTCAGCTGACACCCTGATATTATATAAGGACCGACCTGCCTCTAAATCCTATGAACCAACCCTGCTTTGCATCAAAATTTTAATCCTTTAATCATTCATCATGTTGTTACTTTACACCATCAGAAAACCTCAAAGCCTTGGCTTCAATAGTGGCCAAATTAAAATATGCAGGGCTGAGCTTGATCCCAAATCTACAGAATAAAACTTTTCCATTGCACTTAAAGCTCTATACGTGATCCTACAATAATATATAACTGTCATTGGATTACTTTTTCTTTTTATACTATTTTTGATGATTAAATTTGATATAGGACTATAAAGTAATATGATTATATTTTAGCTAGCATATTAAAACTTATACATATCATTTTAATTATATTAACAAATATTGAGTAGTAATATGTCCAGGGCATGATGCTAAGAATAGGTGAATGATAACACTATTCATAATCTCATTTGGCTTAGGATATTGTCAAGGCAACTGACAAGAACTCATCTGACTGCAAAAGAATATTACAGAAATATATAGGAGGAAGAGAACGGGGAGCGGTTTTTTACAAAGTTTTTTTTTAATAAAGACTTTATTTATTTATTTGAGAGAGAGAGAGACAGAGATAATGAGCAGGGAGGAGGAGGCAGATGAAGAGGGAGAAGCAGACTCCCCACTGAGCAGGAAGCCTAATGTGGGGCTCAATCCTAGGACCCTAAGATCATGATCTGAGTGTAAGGCAGATGCTTGACCAACTGAGCCACCTAGATGCCCCTAGAATGGGGAAGGTTTTATGGAAAAGCTGTGTCTTTAAATATCAGTAAGACCCCAAAAGTTGGAAATTAGAGGAAAGGGCTTTTGAGGGAGAGGGAACAACATGAGCAATAGCTTAGAGAAAGGAAAATGTGGGCTGCTTCTGGAAATTGATTGGTCATCTAATGGAGCTGGAAGGTAGGTTTTATGAGTGTATAGTGGGAGATAAAGCTGGGAAAGAGGGGCCAAATCAGGAAGACTTTGAATGTCATTCTGACTTTATTCTATAACTGTGGAGAGTTGCCAGAAATATATGAATCGGAAAAACACATGATTAGACCTGTATTTTAGGAACAATGCTCTGGCATTGGTGTGTAGAATGGTTTATAAGATAAGAAACTGGAGACAAGGAGATAAATTAGGACACCATTTTCAAAAGCCATTCTCTAATTGGAGAATGAGTACTTTGGCTTCACCTGACTGCCAGTTATAGGAACCTGACCTAGTGCAGATATCCAAAATAGTCCAGAAAAGGAGAAATTAGAAAGGTGAGCCAAGGCAAAAAAAAAAAAAAAAAAAACAAGAGTCAAAAAATAAACATAGTGCAAAGGTCTAAAGTCCCTGCTAGATTTGGCTTATAGATCCAAGAATTTGCAAGTTACAACCAGGATCATAACTAGGTGTCTTAAGGGAGGAAGGAAATCAGTGTTAAACAGCCTGGAGGCATCCATAACTTAACTTGTTGGTTGGTAGGTCGGAGATGCATAATTGAGTTGGGTTTTTTCAAGATACCCAAGGCAGTAAATAAGATATTTCAGTGATAGACATACAATAATAAGACTATGATTTAGAACAGTAGAAGAAAGAATGGAAAGATGGGAAGAGACTTCACAGATCATATTTGTAGCATCTAATGGCCTGATATAGGAAATAAGGGAATGGGAAAAGTAGAAGATAATTCTGAGGTTTCAAACCTGAGTTATAGGGAGAGTGATAATTTTGCAATGCAGATTGGGAATCAAAGAGGAGAAATATATTTTGAAAAATATGCTGAGTCATGTATGAAAGATGCCACATTTTAGGTGCCTGCAAAATATGCAGATGAAGACATCATTAGACATTAGGTCTTGTGTTTCTGAAAAAGTTTGGAGATAGATGATTTAGAGTCATTTACATAGCAATATTAGTTGAAGATGTGGTAGTAGGTGAGATCACCAAGGAAGAGAGTGGGGAGGGTTATGAAAACCAAAAAAGGAGGTTATTGAAAGCTCATTCTAAGTGTGGACAAGGAGAAAGTAGTCATTTAAGGATATAGCTTAGCAGTTTATTACTAATAGTAGGTTTTGAGATTTCAGTTCAGTGTGACAGGGATGGTAATAATACCATCATACTAGAATGCAGATTGGGAATCTGAAAAGAGAAATATTTTTTATGTAGCATGGCTGGATGCTAAGAAAAAAATTCAGACAAGTAGGATGGGATCCAGGAAAGTACAGTAACACACAGACCATACATCAATTTTGAAGAGGTGGTAGCCAGCAGAAACATCAGAAAGGATGAGGTCTTTGGTGACATTAAAGACAAATCAGGAAACCAACGAGCAGATTTCTTTTCAGAAATACACACTTGAAAAACTATACATACATTTAAATAAAGCTGACATTGCTCAGAACTCCACTTCTGAGATTGCTTTCAGAAACAGTTTACCAACCAAACAAGAAAAACAGTCTAGTTTTTTCATAGAGCATACTTGCTCTTGACATGTATGTGTGTCTCTGTCAGCTTCTTTCTCTTTTACTTGTCTCTATTCTTTCTTCCCTCCTTTCTTAGTTCATTATCCTTCCCATCCTGCCAGATGTAGTAAGGTAAACCCTTCAGTCCCTATTCCATGTAAGTCTGTGCTTGTGTTGGCCTGTGACCAGATACGAAGTAAAGGGTCTATATAAGGGTAGAGACTAACTCCAAGGTGCCGAGTTGAAACTAAGTAGTATGGGGAGAAATACTCAGAATGTTTCAGAAAGTAAACTGACTTCCATAATTTTATTTGTGTGCTAGAAGCCTAATCTAAATGTTAGAGGTTCATGACATGCAAATTACAGTAAGTTAAGGATTGCTTAGATATATCCTTATATACTAAAAAGCATACAAAAAGCACACAAATAGATTTTTAATCTATTTAGATAGATTACAAAAATCTTTTATTTATATAAAAAGAAAAATCTTTTATTTATCATGTTAATATATACATATACAAACGTGTCCATATTAATAATGATACACACACAGAAAATGAATATGAATATGAATGTGAGAGACCACATTTATTTTGGTTATTCAGGAGTAAATTACATTTCATTTTCTAAATTTATTCTTCCTCACTGTTACTTCTAGAATGCTAAACTAGCTTAATTTGGACAGTGAATTACACTTTGGAAATATGTTCCAAGAGCTCTATGTTTCAAGTAGCTCTAAATCCTACATCTTGATTCTGAGTTCTTACCTCTAAATAGCATACTGCATTTCTACCTTTAGGGTAACCCAAGATCATTGGCTCTAATTTAAAGACTTGGCCCGGGGTAATTATGGCAAATCAGGATCCATAGCCACACCTACCAGCTTTGCACAACAAGGCAATTCACAAAAAAGGGCTTAAAGGACAAGTCAGGAGATAGGCAGGTGGTTAATATTAACAGTGTTGAGCTAGGACAGTGGTTCTAAAAATACCATCCCCAGACCAATAGCATCAGCATCACCTGGAAACTTCTTAGTACTAAAAATTCTCCAGCAGCAATTCAGACCTACTGGATCAGAAAGTCTGTTTGCAATCCAGCAATCTGTGGTTTAACAAGCCCTCCAGGTGATTTTGATTGCATGCAAAAGTTTGAGAACCACTGAGGTAGAAGAAAATAAGTCACGAGCAGAAGGGTTATAAGACAGAGGAAAGAGAAAAGGCCCCAGCAAGGGAGATGGCATTGAATGAAGGAGAGGAATACTGAAGGAGTAGTCCATTGAATTGTATCACTCCTACTGCCTTCTCAAGAACAACTCTTCTATTCAGATGTTTTTAAAGTGCTACTGCATGTTTTAAATGTAGCAAGAAATAGAACGGAATGGTAAACCAGATGTTGACTGAAGGGCAAGAACAGAGTCAGAGGTAAATAGTATATGAGATGGATCAAATCCAAACCAGCAGGAGCTATCAGGAGTGGAACAAAGCACAACAGTGGTAAATGAGCAAAAAAGGTTAATTGGTTGCTTCTGATTGTTTAAGGAAACTCTGATGCCCTGACACTCAGTACTGTGCTACCAGAAAGAACAAGTAGCTCCAAGGCTGGGAATGGGGTCAAGGGGAGGAAATATATTTATGTTCCAAAATTATCTGACCGGGGCTTGAAAAAAATCAAGACATTTAATGTAATCCAGACCCTTGATATTTCAGCAGAAAGTATGGCTTATAAAACTGCTTTATTCCACATTCACAGCTGTCAACTGTGCATAGAATTTCTAACGCCAACATAAATCAAAGGATCTAAGAGGAAGTGGATATATTTAAATCCAAATAAGATGGTTTGTGAACTGGCCTTTGTCATAATTTATATAAACTCTGCTAGGGGGCTTTATGGTTGTCAGTAACACAAAGTCTTTAAGGATAGGAAACTAGGAATGGTAGAGACCCAAATATTTAGGGTGAAGGACATGGGAGAACCACGTAATATCTGTAAAATATTGGGGAGGGGCAAAGAGGTGGTTAATCACGTAGGAAGTCTTAGCAGTCTCCACTGTAATACAAGCAGTAGTAGGTATCTGACTATCTAGTTGGGTGGGTAAATCAAGGCAGTGAGGGAGCTATGCAAAAAATGCCTGTCTTCAAGGCGCCTGGTTGGCTTAGTTGGTTGAGCAACTGCCTTCGGCTCAGGTCATGATCCTTGAGTTCTGGGATCGAGTCCCACGTCGGGCTCCTGGCTCCACGGGGAGTCTGCTTCTTCCTCTGACCTTCTTTCCTCTCATGCTCTCTCTCCCTTTCTCTGTCTCTCAAATAAATGAATAAAATTAAAAAAAAAAAAACTTAAAAAAAAAAATGCCTGTCGGGACGCCTGGGTGGCTCAGTTGGTTGAGCAGCTGCCTTTGGCTCAGGTCATGATCCCAGCGTCTTGAGATCGAGTCCCGCATCGGGCTCCTTGCTCCACAGGGAGCCTGCTCCTCTCTCTGCCTCTGCCTGCCTCTCTGCTTGCTTGTGTTCTCTCTCTGTTAAATGAATAAATAAAATCTTTAAAAAAAAAATGCCTGTCTTCAGAATCAGGTAAATAGTGATCTGCCTAAGGCAAGTATCAGATCCCTCTGCATGCACCACAGGCCCAACTTCTAAACAAAGAAGTTGTTCTTAACCTAATTTCCACTGGGACTCACCTGGTGGTGGATAAAGATCCTTGGTTCAAATCTATGTCCTCCACCACTTGCTATGTAATTTGGGGCATGTTGCTTAGTTCCACTGTGCATGTTTCCTCATCTGTAAAATAGTACCTACTTCATAATGCTGACGAGGACTAAATGATATAGTCCATGTCAAATGTCAAACTCACAATCTCAGGGTCTGCTACATAAAGCAATGAATACATTGGAGATATTATTATGAAAGGAAGCATACATTGTGGTTTGCTCTACCTTTTATGAGACTTTGGGACTCGGCCAAGTATCTTAAATTTGTTATGCCTTAGTTTCCTCATAAATAAAATGAGGTTAAGAATAATACCTCCATTATAGGTTGCATTGAGAATGGGATTAATACATGTAAAATGTTTAGTATAGTGCCTGGCACATAATAAGTACTTAGTAGGGGCACCTGGGTAGCTCAGTCAGTTAAGTGTCTGACTCTTCATTTTGGCTCAGGTCATGAGCTCAGGGTCATGAGATTGAGCCCCACTTTAGGCTCCACGCTAGGAAGGGAGTCTACGTATGATTCTTTTTCTCTCTCTTCCTCTCCTACTGCACCACCTTGCATGCTTTCTCTCTAATAAAAATAATATTAAAAAGAAATAATTAAAAAGTACTCAACAGATGTTAGCTACAATTATTCCTCAAAGTTCTGAGTAATTCCTTGAACTATTTATTGAGGTATAATTGACATACAAAAGCTGCACATATTAAAAGTTCATGGTTTATAATATTTGTATCTGAAATAAACAAATTCATAGAAGCAAAGAATATAATGGTGGTTGTTGGGGGGAGAGAGAAAGGGGAGTTGCTAATCAAAGGTATAAAATTTCAGTTATGCAAAATGAATAGGTTCTAGAGATTTGTACAACATTATAGATAGCACTGTATTGTACACTTAAAAGTCTGATGAGGCTAGATCTCATGTTAAGTGTTCTTACCACAATAAAATATTTTGAAAAGTACATATATAACCTTGTATAACTATCACTTCAGTCAAGAAAATGAACATGTCCATTGGACCCCAGAATTTCCTCCTGTCCCTATGTAACTCCTCTCTCCCACTCCAGTCTTCTCCCTAGGCAAACAGTGATTCAGTTTCTGTCACTGTAGATGAGTTTGCTTTTTATACAGTTTTATATAAATGGAATCATATAGTATATACTCTTTTATTTGGTTTATCTCAGTATATTTATTTTGAGATTCAGTCATGTTACTGCATTTTTATTGCTGAGTAGTATTCTACTATCTGGATATACCACAGTTTGTATATTAGAGTATAGGTCTTTCTGTATACATAGACTTATATTTCTTTTGAGAGAATACCTAGAAGTGGAACTGGCTGGATCATGTGGCAGGTGTATATTTAACTTATTAAGAAATTGCCAAAATTATGAAGCATCCATACCATAGAACCACTCAGCAATAAGAGGATGAGCAACTGATGTACAAAACAAGCAAACAAAAACAGATAAATCTCAAAATAATTCTAGGGAGTGAAAAAGCCTGACAAGAAATAGTACATAGTATATTGATTCCATTTTCAAAATATTCTTGGGAATACAAAATAACCTATAGAAACAGTCCCAGTTTTGCTTATGATTTCCAGAGGCATAAGAAAGAAATGACCTTTGTCAAGTTAGATTTCCAAAATAAGTTAAATTAAGCTTTGCTTGTACAACTAGACTGGTTTTATCTGCTCAGGCAATTTTCAAGCCTGGTCTCCATTTCTTTCTTAACATCCTTTAAGGACCTAACTTTGATAAAACTTGTCACTTGAAAGAGGAAAACTTTGTAATAAATATTGTTATGGCTTGGTATTAACAACTTTTTTTTTACTTTTTTAAAAAATTTAAACTCAATTAACATATAGTATAAGTTTCAGAGGTATAGTTTATTGATTCATCAGTTGCATATAACACCCAGTGTTCATTCCATCAGGTGCTCTCCTTAATGCCCAACACAGTTACCCCATTCCTGACCCACCTCCCTTCCAACAACTCTGTTTCCTGTAGTTAAGACTCTCTTATGGTTTGTCTCTCCCCTCTGATTGTGTCTTATTTTATTTTTCCTGCCTTCTGCTTTGTTCATCTGTTTTGTTTCTTAAATTACACATTTGTGTGAAATCATATGATATTTGTCTTTCTCTGACTGACTTATTTCACTTAGCATAATACCCTCTAGTTTCATCCAAGTCATTGCAAATGGCACAATTTCATTTTTTGATGGCCGAGTAATATTCCTTTCATCTGTCAATGGGACATCTGGGCTCTGTCCATATTTTAGCAATTGTGGACATTGCTGTGATAAATATTAGGATGCATGTGCCCCTTCAAATCACTATGTTTGTATCCTTTGGATAAATACCTAGTAATGCAATTGCTGGGTGGTAAGGTAGCTCTATTTTTAACTTTTTGAGGAAACTCCTTACTGTTATCCAGAGTGGCTGTACCAGCCTGCATTCCCACCAACAGTGTAAGAGGGTCCCCCTTTCTCCACAAACTTGCCAACATCTGCTCTTTCCTGACTTGTTAATTTTAACCATTCTGCCTGGTGTGAGGTAGTATCTCATTATGGTTTTGATTTGTATTTCCCAGATGCTGAGTGATGCTGAACATTTTTTCATGTGTCTCTTGGCCATTTGTATGTCTTTTTGGAGAAATGTCTGTTCATGGCTTCAGCCCATTTCTTGGATGGATTATTTGAGTGTTGAGTTTGGTAAGTTCTTTAGAGATTTTGGATAATAGCCCTTTATCTGATAAGACATTTGCAAATATCTTCTCCCATTCCATAGGTTGCCTTTTAGTTTTGTTGATTGTTTCCTTTGCTGTACAAAAGCTTTTTTATCCTGATGAAGTACCAATAGTTACTGACATGGTTCTTGTCCTTTTATTAATGTGGCCTATCACATTGATCGATTTGTGGATGTTAAACTTCCCTTGCAGCCCAGGAATAAATCCCCCTTTTTCGTGGTGAATAATCCTTTTAAGGTACTACTGGATCCTATTTATTGACTAGTATCTTGGTGAGTATTTGTCATCCATGTTAATCAGGGATATTGGTCTGTAAGTCTCCTTTTTGGTATGGTCTTTGTCTGGTTATGGGATCAAGGTAATCCTGGACTCAAAGAAAGAGTTTAGAAGTTTTCCTTCCATTTCTATTTTTTGAAACAGCTTCAGAAGAATAGGTATTAATTCTTCTTTAATGTTTGGTAGAATTCTACTGGGAGGCCATCTGGGCCTGGACTCTTGTTTGTTGGGAGATTTTTTATTACTGCTTCAATTTCTTTGCTGGTTATGGATCTGTTCATGTTTTCTATTCCTGCTTTAGTTTTGAAAGTTTATATGTTTCTAGGAATGCATCCATTTCTTCCAGATTACCTAACTTTTTGGCATATAATTGCTCATCGTATGCTCTTATACTTGTTTGTGTTTCTTCAGTATTGGTTGTAATATCTCATCTTTCATTCATGATTTTATTTATTTGGGTCCTTTTTCTTTTTGATAACTCTGGTTAGGGTTTTATTGATCTTATTAAGTCTTTCAAAGAATCTGCTCCTAATTTCACTGATCTGTTCTAATGATCTCTTGATATCTATTTCATTGATTTCTGCTCTAATCCTTATTATTTCTCTTCTCCGGCTGGATTTAGGCTTTATCTGCTCTTCTTTTTCCAGCTCCTTTAGGTGTAAGGTTAGGTTATGTATTTGAGACTTTACTTGTTTCTTGAGAAAGGCTTATATTGCCTTTGCTGCATCCCAAAGGTTCTGAACCATCATGTTTTAATTTTCACTTGTTTCCATGAATTTTTTAAATTCTTCTATAATTTCCTGGTTGACCCATTCATTCCTTATTAGGATGCTCTTTAACCTCCATGTATTTGCGTTCCTCCCAAATTTTCTCTTGTGATTGGGTTCAAGTTTCAAAGCACTGTGGTCAGAAAATATGCAGGGAATAATCTCGGTCTTTTGGTATCGGTTGAGACCTGATTTGTGACCCAGTATGTGATCTGTTCTGGAGAATGTTCCATGTGAACTAGAGAAGAATGTGTATTCTGTTGCTTTAGGATGGAATGCTCTGGATATATCTGTGATGTCTATCTGATCCAGTGTGTCCTTAAAACCTTTGTTTTCTTGTTGATCTTCTGTTGAGAATATCTGTCCATTGGTGTGAGTGAGGTGTTAAGTTATCCTCCTATGATTGTATTATTATCAATGTGTTTCTTTAATTTTTTTATTAATTGATTTATATATTTGGCTGTTCCCCAGTTGGGGGCATAAATATTTACAACTGTTAGATTTTCTTTTTTTTTCTTTTTTTTTTTAGATTTTATTTATTTATTTGAAAGAGAGAGAGAGACCATGAGAGAGAGCATGAGAGAGGAGAAGTCAGAGGGAGAAGCAGACTCCCTTCCAAGGAGGGAGCCTGATGCGGGACCCGATCCCAGGACTCCAGGATCATGACATGAGCCGAAGGCAGTTGCTTAACCAACTAAGCCACCCAGGTGCCACCAACTGTTTGATTTTCTTTTTGGGTAGAACCTTTTATTATGATATAATGTCCTTCTTTATCTCTTATTACAGTCTTTGGTTTAAAATATAGTTTCTCTGATATATGGATGGCTACCCCAGCTTTCTTTTGAGGTCTGTTAGCATGATAAATTATTCTACAACCCCTCAACTTTCAATCTGGAGGTGTCTTTGGATCTAAAACGAGTCTCTTGTAGACAGTATATTGGTAAGTCTTGTTTTTTTTATCCATTCTGATTCCCTATGTCTTTGGATTCGAGCATTTAGTCCATTTGCTTTCAGAGTAATTATTGAAAGAAATGAATTTAGTGCCATTGTATTACCTGTAAAGTTGCTGTTCCTGTAGACTGTCTCTGTTCCTTTCTGGTCTTTGTTACTCTTGGGCTCTCTGTTTGCTCAAAGGATTCCCTTTAGTATTTCTTGCAGTGCTGGTTTAGTGATCATAAATTCTTTTAGTTTTGTTTGTCCTGGAAATTCTTTATCTTTCTTTTTTAAATTAATTAATTAATTAATTAGACAGAGAGAGATCACAAGTAGGCAGAGAGACAGGCAGAGAGAGAGGAGGAAGCAGGCTCCCCACTGAGCAGAGAGCCCGATGTGGAGCTCAATCCCAAGACCCTGAAATCATGACCTGAGCCAAAGGCAGAGGCTTTAACCCACCAACCCACCCAGGCACACCATCTTTCTTTCTATTCTAAATGACAGCCTTGTTGGAAAAAGTATTCTTGGCTGCATATTTTTCTCATTTAGCACCATGAGTATATCATGCCAATTGTTTCTAGCCTGCCAGGTCTATGGACACATCTGCTGCCAGCCTTATGATTCTACCATTATAAGTTAAGGACCACTTGTCCTGAGCTGCTTTCAGGACTTTCTCTTTTTCTCTGAAATTTGCAAGCTTCACTATTATATGTAGAGGTATTAACCTATTTTTATTGATTTTTAGGGGACTTCTCTGTGCCTCCTGGACTTGAGTATGTCTTTCATTCCCCAGATTAGGGAAGTTGTCAGCTATAATTTGATCAAATAAACCTTCTGTGTGTGTGTCTCTCTCTCTCTCTCTCTTCTTCCTCCTCCCCTTCCTCCTCCTCCTCCTCCTGCTCCTCCCCTTCTTCTGTGACCCCTATTATATTTCTATTATTTCACTATATGGTATGGCTGATCTCTCAAATCCTCCCTTAGTGATCCAGTAGTTGTTTTTCTCTCTTTTTCTCAGCTCCCTTATTCTCCATCATTTTGTCTTCTATATCACTGACTCTCCCTTCTGCCTCATTTATCCTGGCAGTTAGAGCCTCTATTTTTTTACTGCATCTCAGTAATAGCCTTCTTAATTTTGGCCTTTTTAGATATTTAGTTCTTTTATTTCTCCAGTGTGGGATTCTCTAGTGTCTTCTGTGCTTTTTCAAGCCTAGCTAGTATATTTATAATCATTGTTTTGAATTGGAATTCAGATATCTTACCTATATCCATACTGATAAATTCTTGGCAGTGAGTACTGCCTCCTGTTCTTTCTTTTGGTGTGAGTTTCTCCATCTCATCATTATGTCCAGAAAATAACAGATGAAAGAGAGAAAAGACAAAAATAGCAAAAACAACACCAGAAAAGTTCAAACAATGCAAATCAGAAGAAAGCAGAAACAAAAGAAAAAAGAAAGAAAAAAAACATCAAACAAGAAGTAAAATAGTCAGAACAATAAACTGGATGTTGGGTGTATTTTGGTCCGTTTGTTAGAAGAAACTAGATCCTAGAGTAGGAAGGAATGAAAAACATATGTATAATAAAACTTAAAGACTGAATAATAATAATAATAAAACCGTGAATGCTATATGCTGTTTTCCATAACAGCTAAAGTTTTGTAGTTCTCTATGATCAGTAAACTTGGTATTAGCCAGATGTTCCTACTGGTCTTCTAGGGGAGGGGCCTCTTGCCCTGATTCTCAGGTGTCTTTGCTCAGGTGGAATTGCACCCCTCTTGCCAGGCGGCTGGGCTCAGTGTAAGCAGCTCCAGATTGCACTACGTGGCACTGTTTTGCTCCTTGAAGGCTTTCAGCATGGGTGGGGGGAGATGAAAATGGTGACACTTCGATTTCTAGCCCCAGAGGTGAAAGTCACCCCACTCTTCAGTAAGCCCTCACAGAGCAGCAGTAAATCACTCTTCTCCCTCTGGTTTCTATCCAAACTCTGTGTTCACCCAGCCTGTGACAGATCGTTTTTATCTCAGGCACACCACCCCATTTCGAGTCTCCAAACTTTACGGACTCCTGTGGCACAGACCTGCACCATTCCTCCCAGGGGAGGGAGGTGGTTCTTGCACTTCTTCTGCTTTTTGCTGGACCCCTGACCAGATAGTGGTCACTCAACCATGCAGTGGTTCATGGTTTATGACAACATTGAGCAGAAAGCCAGAACCTAGACTCCCTGTGTACAGCTGGCTTCCTTGCTCTGATGGTTGGGAACTCTGCCACACTGAGCCATCCCCATTCTTTTTGTGACCACAGGGATCCTGTAACCACACTGTCCCACCTAGGATTCCACTCCACTTTGCCACTGAGCACCTTTCAGGCAGGGACCTCCCCCACCAGAGCAGACTTCTAAAAGTTCTGATTTTGTACTCTGCTACTTAAAATATTTTCCAGTAGCCAGCTTAAGAAGGCCCCCTCCCCCCACAGTTTATCTTTAGGTATATCGCCTTGGATTCATGTCTCCACACCTCCTACCTTGCAAAAAATGGTCAGTTTTCTATTTGTAGAATTGCAGCAATTCTTTTCTCAGATCTCTGGTTGATTTCCCAGGTGTTCCAAATGCTTTGGTAACTATCTAGTTGAATTCCAGGGACCAGATGAAATTAGGGTCCCCTGCTCCTCTGCCATCTTAACTTCTCCCCAACAACTTTTTTAAACAAGAGTTGTTCAGTACTAGAAGTTTTCCTTGGGAGATGGTAAACAATTTGTCACCAAAGTCAGACTAGATAACCTGTCAACAACCCTATCAAAGGGATTCCTGATTTGTGTGGGGGCAATACCATACTGTTTTGATTACTGTCACTTTATAATAAGTATTTAAATTGTGTTATCCTTGTAACTTTGTTCTTTTCTTTCACAGCTTATTGTATTTCTATATGAATTTTATAATCAGCTTGTAAATTTCTTTTTTTAAAAGAGCTTGCTGGGCCTTTGTAGGAATACATTATTTCTATGGGTCAATTTGGGAAGAATTAGCATCATTACAAAACTTAGGCTTTCAATCTATGAAAAAGATATATCTCTCCATTTATTAAGATCTTTTTTTAAAGAATTTATTTATTTATTTGACAGAGAGAGAGATCACAAGCAGGCAGTGAGGCAGGCAGAGAGAGAGGGAAGCAGGCTCCCTGCTGAGTAGAGAGCCCGATGCAGGGCTTGATTCCAGGACCCTGAGATCATGACCTGAGCCGAAGGCAGAGGCTTAACCCACTGAGCCACCCAGGTGCCCCTATTAAGATATTTTCTAACTTCTCTCAGTAATGGTTTCTGTTTTCATTTAAAGATTTCATTTCTTTTGTCAGATCTATTCTTAAATAGTTCATAGTTTTGATATTATTATAAACGGTATTTTTTTAAAGATTTTATTTATTTATTTGAGAGACAGAGAAAGTGAGAGAGAGCATGAGAGGAGAGAAGGTTAGAGGAAGAAGCAGACCCCCCGTGGAGCTGGGAGCCCGATGTGGGACTCGACCCCGGAACTCAAGGATCATGACCCGAGCCAAAGGCAGTTACTCAACCAACTGAGCCACCCAGGCGCCCTATAAACGGTATTTTTAAAAATGTTAGTTTTCCATAGTTTATTGCTAATATATAGAAATACAATTGATTTTCACATATTGGTATTACATCTTACAATTTTGTTAGACTCATTTATGAGTTGTTACAGCTTTTTGATAGATTCTATTGGATTTTCAACATAGACAGTTGTGTCTTCTGCAAATAAAACAGTTTTACTTTATTCTTTGAAATTAGATGTATTTCATTTCTCTTTCATGCTGGATAGCACAAACTAGGATCACTAGTTATTATGTTGACTAGAAGTGGCAAGAAGTATTACAGTTATTCAACCTCTTGATTTCAAAATTTAGGAGAAAGGTATAGTAATCAAGACCATGTGGTACTCTCGAAAATGAATCTGAAATCAATCACTTATGGCCAGTTGATTTTTGACAAGAGAAATAGTCAATGGGAAAATAATAGTCTTTTCAACAAATGGTGTGGAGTCAGAGTATACACATGAAAAACAATTAAGTTAAATCTCTACCTCACATCATATACAAAATTTAACTCAAAAATGGTTCAAAGACCTAAATGGAAAAATTAAATCTATAAAACTCTTAGGAGAAAACAGAGGTGTAAATATTCCTGACTTTGGTTTCTTACATATAAAACACCAAAGGCAAGCAACCAAAACAAAACAAAACAAAAAACAGATAAATTGAACTTCATTAAAGTTAAATACTCTTGTGCTTCAGAGGATACCATCAAGAAAGTGAAGAGATAACCCACAGAAAATATTAAGGGTCTAGAATTTAGAATATATAAAGAACTCTAATGACTCAACAATAAAGACAAATAATCCAATGTAAAAAAGGGCAAAGGATTTATATAAACATTTCTCAAAAGAAAATATGAAAATGGCTAATAGGCACATAAAAATATGTTCAATATTGGCCATTAAGGAAATGCAAATCAAAGCCACAATGAGATATTATTTCACACTCACTATCATGGCTATAATTGAGAAGATAGGAAATAATAAGTGTTGGCAAAGATGTAAAGAAATTGGAGCCCTTTCTTGTGGGAATATAAAATGGTGCAGCTGCTATGGGCAACCGTTCAGCAGTTTTTTAAAGAGTTAAACATAGAGTTGCCATATGACTGAGCAATTTCATTCTGAGTGGTATAACCAAGTGTGTAGAAACCATATGTTGTCACAAAAACTTATATGTGAATATTTATGCCACCATTATCCATAACAGTCAAAAGATATAAAAAACCCAAATATCCATCAACTTATGAATAGATAAATAGAATGTGTTATATCCATACAATGGCTATTATTTGGCCATAAAAATAAACTGATTCATGTTACAACATGGATGAACCTTGAAAACATTATGGTAAGTGAAAGAAGCCTATCACAGAAGGGTCACATATTGTGTTATTCCATTTACATGAAATGTCTTGAATAGGCAAATCCAGAGAAACAAGAGTAACTTAGTGGTTCCCAGGGGTTTGGAGGAGGGGGAATGAGGAATGACTAATGAGTATGAGGTTTATTTTTCAGATGATAGAAAAGGTTTAGGCATTATAAAATGGTGATAGTTCACAACTTTGTGAATATACTCATAACCACTGCATTGTTTACTTGGAAAGGGTTATGGTGTGTGAATTATAACTCAGTTTAAAAATAATTTTATATGGTAAACAGCCATAGAAAACAGAGATACTCATTCCCTCCAGACATTGCTGTCCATTATAAATGACAAACTCAAGATTCCCCTCCTATAATGTACCTTACTGCATGGTATCTTCTAGCCTTCTTTCAGTAATGCTGTGGGAATTGGGGTTCAGGGAACTGGTACAAATACTGATACTCTAGCAACTGCAATTGCTGGTGTTATTAAACTATTCTTTGACTCTGACCCTGAAGTTTTGTGTCTTCTGCAAGCATCTGTGAAACTTGTTAACTTGTACATAGAGTAAAATCTCAGACTCTTCAATGTTCTTGACAAGGACCATAAAATTAATTTAGTTGAACTTTTTCATTTTATGTATTTCAAATCTCAGTCAAATAGCTATGTATTTTATTTCAAGAAAGCTGAGGAAGAAAACATCAATAGGAAGAAACCATTGGTTTCTTTATGGAATGGGTTTATCAACCTTAACAACTTTGTCCTTAAGTTAGCATTTTGTCATGTTATATATCTTTTTGTTTGTTAGACTCATCATTTTAAATATACAACTCAAAAGAGGATTCTCCGACCTTTTCTTTGTGGCACTTGCTGACTAAAAATCTTCTTCTACTTCTAATAGCATCTTTGAAAGACTAAAAAGAAGAAAGATCTATAATGAAGATTCATTAGTATTTAGAGATTTGTTGGATAACTTTTATAAGACAGATATCTACTAAGTGATAAAGTACTTGATAACAAGTTGGGTTATCTCTCTACTTTTGTATCCCAGTTCTTATATATCATTAGGGATTATTCTAGTCTTGGCAAACAATTCAGGTATACATTTTTTTTTTAACTGTCCTTGGATTTCAGAGTTCTTATATATAGACTTGAGTTCGATGATGGCTTAGCTTATGAAAGCCTATCAAGACTGGTTTTTAATTTAGATAACACTCTGCAGTCATGACCATCACATTAATACAAAAAATAAACATATTTAAGCTGATTTTTCCTATAAATAAAAACAGCATTTTATAAAGTTTTCTAAAAAAAATCTAGATCAATCAAGTTTTAAGACTTTAGTCAAAACACTAAATAGCTGAGTAAATTAAGTCCTAAAAATAATAAGCTCCAATACCTCATGCACTAGTATTAATTAGGCAGTATTCTGGGGCTTAATATTTTCTTTTACCTTGATTGGGTCACCATGGGTCTAGCTAATTTGCTCCTTCAATATTGCATTTCCTCTGTAGTAATATTCAACACATTTTATTGTACTTGCTTGTTTATATTGTTTTCCCTCCTTTAGATTGAAAACTCCTCAAGAGCAAGAAATGTGTTTCCTTGGTTTTTCTAGCCCTAGCACCTATGCCAGTGCCAAGAACAGGTATTCAGGAATGGTTGTTGATTCCCCTTGCAGATCAGACTTTAGAAGGTAACTCACAATCAGCAAGATTTTGCCAAAAATATGAGTTTTAAATTTATGTGCAACCTTTATCTGTATTAATTTATTGCTATGTGCTGAATTGTATCCTCAAAATTTATATGTTGAAGTCCCTAGTATCTCAGAATATGACTTTTTTTGATGATAGGGTCTTTAAAGAGGTACTTAAGCTAAAATGAGGTCAATAGGATATGCTTTAATCCAATATGACTCATGTTCTTATAAGAAAAGTTTAGGACAGAGACACACAGAGGAAGACCATGTGAAGATACAGGGAAAAGATGGCCGCTGCAAGCTGAGGACAGAGGCCTGAGAAGAAAGCAACCCTGCCAAGTCTGAGACTTCCAACTTCCAGAATTGCAAGAAAATAAATTACCATTTAAGCTACCCAGTCTGTTCCTAGCAACTAATTCAGTAACTAAAATATTGTTTTGGTAAGTGTAGAATTTAAAAAACTTCTCATAGTCCTATGAGAATATTTATATACACTATATTAGAGCCTCTTTTGTACAGAAAATATAACTTTACTGTGGTACAGTATTTATATTTCTCTAGTGTCTTTCCTTTACAAATATTTACATGCACACCGACTATTCTATATTGTGTCTCTCTTCCCTCTAGGTCTCATGGTTCTTTTTTTTACAACATAATTCCTCAGCTCTTTGGTGGAATCATAGTAGAAGTGACAGTTTATTTGCCCATCACATCCTATACTTTCTAAAGCATCTTCTAACATAAGTGTCAGTATCAAATAGATATCGTATTTATCATATCACACACATCACAAAATGAACTAGATAAAATTATCATCTGTTTCTCTTATATTACAAACTTACTAGCATAACTTATGAGCCAGGAACTGTATCTTACAAAGTTATGAATGACAAATAGCATTGATAAATATACAAAGAGAAGGGTTATTCTCTTATGAAATCTTATCATTCTTCATGTTTAATTTTAGAATCAGAATTAATTTTATCACCGGGTCTTTTCAAATGAAGCAATTGGTTTTATGACCTGATTTTTTTCTAGAAATATTTCAGAGAATGAATAGAAGTATTTACAGCTTTTCTCAAAACAAAGTAATGTGTTACAATCTTTTGAAGTTAGATAGCATATTTCTAGCAAGATATACCCAATTCTGCAAAACCATGTAGTTGCTACTTTGACAAAGTAACGAAACCCATTTGCCACTTTATCAGAAGAATAGTATTTCTAGTGATAGTAGAATAGTCATAGGCAATCAGAGTTTGAGAGTATATCCCTGGGAATCCCTAAAGGTACAAATGAATTCTCAAGAGTAATCTATTTCTCTATGTACTTCAAAAATATATTCCCAAACATTTAGTTATCTTTTTTACGAAGACATAGAAACATTTTATGACTGAACAATAGACAATGACTTAATTGAGATTCCCTCTTTTTAGGATAAAAATTATGGGGAAACATGGAAATTTTTATCCCTGGAATTATTGATTAAATGAAAAACTAAACATTTAGTGACTTCAGGTAAGATGAATGCACTAGGAGGAGCTGAGTATAAAATTCCAGATAAACAGCTAAAATGTGAAAACAAAATTAAGGGAATTCATGGGTGTGTTGCTGTTGTTGTTTTAATGACTACATTGAATCATCAAAATCAGTTGTTGATTTCTTTTTCAACAAGGTGCCTGTATGTTCTTCCTGGTTGACTTGGGACCAGCTCAAAGGAAAACTGCTCTGCTCTTAGTCTTATCTGGTTCATTTTTCCTTCTAAATATAGAAAAACAGATTGAGTCAATTATTCTCTTACAAAACCTCCATGTCCCCCATTTTCTCACTAGGCCTTCCTGCTAAAACTAGGAATAAGAGTAGCAACTTGATCACAGTTGAGTTCATCCATTCTAATTCAGCTCTAAGTTCCCATGGTCACGCTATAGTTTGTACAAAATTGTATACAAACCATTTGCTTCAGAATCACTTAGAGTACTTGTTTAAAGTGCAGATTCCTCAGTGCCTCCCTCCCCAATGATTCTGATTCAGTAGGTCTAAAACCTGATATCATGCATTTTTACAAAGCTCCCATGTGATTCTTTTCCAAGTGAATTGTTTACCACACTTTGAGGAACACTGCTTTAGACATGAGTGTGTCAGGGTGAAGAATAGTTGAAAGATTTCTTATTTAAAGTCTTCTGCTTTCCTGGTGAAGTAGATGAGTTTGTCTGTTTTCCTGCCCCTCATCCCATTGGCACACTTTGATATATTCTTCATTATCTAAACCAAAGTAAAACCTTTTATGATAACTTTCCTCCACCCAGTTGATCAATCTTATTGAGTCACTAGGGTATCCCATGCATGTTTTTTTTTTTTAAAGATTTTATTTATTTATTAGAAAGAGAGACTGAGAATGAGAAGGGAGAAGGTCAGAGGGAGAAGCAGACTTCCCGCAGAGCCAGGAGTCCGATATGGGACTCGATCCCGGGACTCCGGGACCATGACCTGAGCCGAAGGCAGTCGCCCAACCAACTGAGCCACCCAGGCGCCCCCCATGCATGTTTTTATTATGGTCCTCATCACATACTGTAACAACTATTTCTGTCTCCTTAAATCTCGGTGTTCCTTAAGGTTTTGTTTTTGTCTTCCTCTTTCCTTACTCTTTACACATTCCCTGGGCAATATTATCTATGCCATGGGGCACCTGGGTAGCTCAGTGGGTTAAAGCCTCTGCCTTCAGCTCAGGTCATGATCCCAGAGTCCTGGGATTGAGCCCCGCATTGGGCTCCCTGCTCAGCAGGGACCCTGCTTCCCCCACTCTCTCTACCTGCCTCTCTACCTACTTGTGATCTCTCTCCTCTCTGTCAAATAAATAAATAAAGTCTTTACAAAAAATTATCCATGCCATGGCTTCAACTATCACCCATAAAACTGATGACTTTCAAATCTGTACCTCAAGGCTACATATCTCTCCTAATCTCCAGACCCATAATTCCAGTGGATGTCTGGATGTCCAATTGGACATCTCTACTTGATTATTTAAAGTACCCCATGTCTCAATGTCAAAAACTGAATTTATTTTCTTTTGTGTCCCCAGTCCCTTCCCCAAACCTTTTCATCTTCTTCTATTCTAAGCTGCACCACCATGTACTAAGTTGAAGCCACAAACTGAACAGTAATTCAATAGTCCTTCCCTTCTTCTTCCTTCATTCAGTACTGTTAGACCTTCTGAGATATTTATCAAATCTCTATTCTCCAGTCCCTCACTGTTATTGCATTGGATAAAAGCTGGTTTTTTTGTAGTATATGGTAGTTTATGGTACAACCAAGGCTAAATGAAGATATTACTTGGGATAAGGCAAATAGTCATACATATTAATTCTTCAAAAATCTTCTATGTTTATTTCATTGCTAAAGATGTTAAAGGAATTATTAGAGGTGAGTAGAGAGTAGTCATGTTAGCCAGATCCTCATCTTTCACAGCACAAAGTAAATATATAATGTCTAATAATTTATAATTGCAAAAATTAATAAATCAAGAAATGGCAGAGCAATATGTTTAAAACACCACCAAGATACAACCAGCCAAATCCAGAATGTGAAAATTTCTTGGCACAAGTGACCTGGATTATTATTACAGAAAAAAAAATGACATAGGAAAATTGGATAAGGGGACTGTTAGAGATTATTGGACATTTAAGAAACATGCCAACATTGGGGCGCCTGGGTGGTTCAATGGGTTGAGGCCTCTGCCTTCGGCTCAGGTCATGATCTCGGGGTCCTGGGATCGAGCCCCGCATCGGGCTCTCTGCTCGGGTGGGAGCCTGCTTCCCCCTCTCTCTCTACCTGCCTCTCTGCCTACTTGTGATCTCTCTCTCTGTGTCAAATAAATAAATAAAATCTTAAAAAAAAAGAAGCATGCCAACATAATGCAATATACCTATTTTGTTTGATCTTACACAAACATAAAGTTATTTGAGGGAAATTTGAACACAGATTGAGTACCATATGCTAGTAAGTAATTATGACAAAGTTATCGGGATTATGTTTTTGAAGTTTTCCTCATCTGCTTGAGATACATACCAAATATTTATGGGTGAAAATATCTGATGTCAAAGATTTGCTTTAAAATACCCCAGGTCAAATCATATACAGAAATTAACTCCAAATGAATCATAGACCTCAATGTAAAAACCTGAAACTATAAAAATACTAGAAGGAAACAGGAAAAAAATATTTAAAATCTTGGGTTTTGCAAAGATTTCTTAGAAATGGTACCTAAAACATAATACATAAAACAACAAATTGGTAAATTGGACTTCGTCAATATTAAAAATTTCTGCTATTCAAAATATATTGTTAGGAGAATAAAAGGACAAACCAAAACTGGGAAAAAGTCTTTATAAATCATATATTTGATAAAGGATTATATACAGGATATATTAAGAACTCTTAAAATTCAATAATAAGTGAACTAACAACCCAATAATAAAATGGGTATGAGGAAAGAGTTAACACGGCAAGTCTTATTGCTCCCTCCTCACATATCTCCAAGAGACATTGGAGACATCTAATCATTGTAAAACCTCTGGGAATTTGTATTTGATGGTACTTTCTGCTAACAACTGAAGATTTTATTGTATATACCTGGAGCAAAGGACCATGTTATACTATCTTGTAAGAATTCCTTTCCCCACCCCCCAAAAAAATAATTCCTTTTCACAAACATTAAGACTGATGATGTACAAATAATTTCATTGTTGGGGTCATGAGTTTTGGTTACCATAGCTAGTTGCATATCAGGATATACCTATATGTGTGTGCAGTCCTCCACAAAAGCCTTGGACTCTGAGACTTGAATGTGCTTCCCTGTACAGAGTCTTCACATATGTCTCTGCACTTCGTAGCCAGAGAAAAAGTATCTCCTGTGTGAATCCAGGTGGGAAGGGTTGTGGAAACTTGTGTCAAATTGCTCTGGACTCCACCCAATAGATATCTTGTTCCTGTTGCTCTTTCTCTATATACTTCTTTGTAGGACTTGTTAGCCATGAGTAAAACCTGTTGTGAGTCTTGTGAATCCTTCTGTTAAATTAGCTTACTTGAAGGTGGCCTTAAGACCCCTGGGAAAAGAGGAAAAGAATTTGAACAGAAACTTCACTCAAGCACATATAAGGGTGGCTAATAAGTACATGAACAGTTTCTTAATAACATTACTCATCTTGGAAATACCAAATAAACCACAATGGGATACCATTTGCTACCTATTAGAATGATTACAATTAAAGACTGATTATGCTAGATGCAGAAAAAGCATTTGACAAAATACAGCATCCTTTCTTGATAAAAACCCTCAAAAACAGTGGGATAAAAGGAATATATCTCAACATTATAAAGGCCATATACAAAACACCCACAGCTAATACCATTCTCAGTAGGGAAAAACTGAGAGCTTTTCCCTAATGTCAGGACCACGACAGGGATGTCCACTCTCATCACATCATCATAGTACTGGAAGTCCTAGTCTCATCAATCAGACAACAAAAAGAAATAAAAGACATCCAAATTGGCAAAGAAGTCAAACTTTTACTCTTATTCAATGACATGATACTCTATGTAGAAAACCTGAAAGACTCTACCAAAACATTGTTGGAACTGATACATGAGTCCAGCAAAGTCATGGGATATAAAAATCAACATACAGAAATCTGCTTCATTTCCATACACCAATCATGCAGCAGCAGAAAGAGAAATCAAGGAATTGATCCTATTTACAATTGCACGAAAATCATAAGATACCCTGGAATAAACCTAACCAAAGAAGTAAAAGATCTGTATGATGAAAACTATAGAACACTTATGAGAGAAATTGAGGAAGACACAAAGAAATGGAAAAATATTCCATGATGATAACAAGAACATTGTTAAAATGTCTATACTACCCAAAGCAATCTATATATTCAATGCAATACCTATCAAAATAATAGCAATATTTTTCACAAAGCTGGAACAAAAAATTCTAAAATATGTATGGAACCAGAAAAGACCCTGAATAGCCAAAGTGATATTGAAAAAGAAAACCAAAGCTGGAGACATTACAACTTTGGACTTCAAGCTGTGTGACAAAGCTTTAATCATCAAGACAGTAAGTTATTGGCACAAAAACAGACACATAGATCAAAGGAACAGAATAGACAACTCAGACTCACAACTCTATGGTCAACTAATCTTTGACAAAGTAGGAAAGAATATCTAATGGAAAAAAGACAGTCTCTTCAACAAGTGGTGTTGGGAAAACTGGGCAGTAACATGTAGAAGAATGAAACTGGACCACTTCCTTATACCTTACACAAAATAAATTCATAATGGATGAAAGACCTAAATGTAAGGTAGGAGAACACAAGCAGCAACCTCTTTGACCTCGGCCACAGCAACTTCTTACTCGTCTCATTTCTGGATACAAGAGAAACAAAAGCAAAAATGAACTATTGGGCCATCATCAGGATAAAAAGCTTCTGCACAGCAAATGAAACAATCAACAAAACAAAAAGGCAAGCAATGGAATAGGAGAAAATATTTACAAATGACTTCTCAGATAAAGGGCTAGTACCCAAAATCTATAAAGAACTTATCAAACTCAACACCCCCCCCAAAAAACCAAAAAAATCCAGTCAAGAAATGTACAAAAGACATGTTCAGACATATCTCCAAGAAGACATACAAATGGGTAATAGACAAATGAAAATATACTCAACATCACTCATCATCAGGGAAGTATAAATTAAAACCACAATGAGCTACCACCTCACACCTGTCAGAATGGCTAAAATTAACTCAGGAAAAAATAGATGTTGGCGGGGCGCCTGGGTGGCTCAGTTGGTTGAGTGACTGCCTTCGGCTCAGGTCATGATCCCGGAGTTCCGGGATCGAGTCCCACATCAGGCTCCCAGCTCCACAGGGAGTCTGCTTCTCCCTCTGACCTTCTCTCCTCTCATGCTCTCTCTCGCACTCTCTCTCTCTCTCTCTCAAATAAATAAATAAATCTTTAAAAAAAAAATAGATGTTGGCAAGGATGTGGAGAAAGGGGAATCCTCTTAGACTGTTGGTGAATTGCAATTTGGTACAGCCACTCTGGAAAACAGTATGGTGATGCCTCAAAAAGTCAAAAATAGAACTACCATATGACCCAGCAATTGTACTACTAGGTATTTATCCAGAGGATACAAAAACAGTGATTCAAAGGAGCACATGCAACACTCAGAGACAAATATATGATTTCACTCATATGTGGAATTTAAGAAACAAAACAAATGAACATAGAGGAAGGGAAGGAAAAATAAAATAAGATAAAAATAGAGAGGGGGCAAACCATAAAAAACTTTTTTTTTTAAAGATTATATTTATTTATTTGACAGAGAAATCAGAAGCTGGCAGAGAGGCAGGCAGAGAGAGAAGAGGACGCATGATTGCATATCAGGATATACCTATGTGTGTGTGCAGTCCTCCATAATGGGTTATTATGGGGCTTGATCCCAGGACCCTGAGATCATGACCTGAGCGGAAGGCAGAGGCTTTAACCCACTGAGCCACCCAGGCTCCCCAAACCATAAAAAACTCTTAACTGTAAAGAACAAACAGGTTGCTGGACGGGAGTTGGGGGGAGAATCAGCTAAATGGGTAATGGGCATTAAGGAGGGCACTTGTGATGAGCACTTGGTGCTATATGTAAGTGATGAATCACTAAATTCTACTGAAACCAATACTATACTATATGTTAACTAACTTGAATTTAAATAAAATCTTAGAAGGAAAAAATTACACTGATCATACTAACTGCAAGAATGTGGAGGAATTAAAATTCCTATACTACATGTATAAATATAAAAGGGTACAATCACTTTGGAAAAATAGTTTGGCAGTTTCTTAAGAAGGTATAGAGATACCTACCATTACAATTCAGCCATGCCACTTCTATATATTTATGGAGGAGAAAAGAAAATGTGTTCATACAAAGATTTATACATGACTTTATAACAAATTTATTTATAATAACTAAAAACTGGAAACAATCCAAGTGTTCATCAAGAGGTGAATGGATAAGCTAATTATTATATATCCATTCAATGGACAACCACTCAGCAACCCAATGAAAGAACTAAGCACCTAAACAACAATATGGATAAATCTTAAGATAATTATACTGAGCAAAAAAGCTAGACAATCACATATTATATGTTCCCATTTATTTAGAAATCTAGAAAATGTCAGCAAATCTCAATACACTCATCAAAAGCCAAATCAGTGGCTTCTGGATTGGGGAAAGGGTGCAGGGAAAGGCAGGATAATATGAGAAAACATTTTGGAGTAAGGAATGTGTTCATTACTTTGTAATGATGGTTTCATGAGTGTATATGTAGTTTGAAACTTATCCAATTGTACATTTTAAATATGTGTAATACATTGTATGTCAATCATACAAATCAATGTTAATCGAAGTTAACAACACAGAATACAACAGATATTGGTGAGGATGCAGAAAAAGGGGAACCCTGTTATACTGTTGGTGGGAATGCAAACTGGTGCAGCTACTCTGGAAAACAGTATGGAGGGTCCCCAAAAAGTTAAAAATAGAACTACCCAATGATCCAGCAATTGCACTACTAACTATTTATCCACAGGATAAAAAATATAGATTTAAAACATGCACCTGATATTTATTGTAGCATTATCTACAGTAGCCAAATTAAGGAGACAGCCCAAATATCCATCAACTGATGAGTGGATAAAGGAGTTGTGGTATATATTTACAATAGAATATTACTCAGCCATAAAAAGAATGAAATCTTGCCATTTGCAGCATCATTGATGGAGCAAGAGTGTATTATGCTAAGCAAAATAAGTCAGAGAAGGACAAATACCATATGATTTCACTCATATATGGAATTTAGGAAATAAGAGATGAACATATGGGAAAGGGAAAAAAAATAAAGAGGAAGCAAATCATAAGAGACTCTTAATGACAGAGAACAAACTAAGGGTTGATGGAGGGAGGTGGGTGAGGGATGGGCTAAATGAGTGATGGGTATTAAGGAGGACACTTGTTATGATAAGCACTTGGTGTTATATGTAAGTGATGAATCACTAAATTCTCCTGAAACCAATATTACATTATATGTTAAATAGAATTTAAATAAAAATTTGAAAAACTAATAAATGCCATGTATGAAAAGAGTGGCCCATAGTTACAGATTCCACCTTATCTCATGTGTTCCCAACAACCTTGTTTCTTTTGCAAACAACAAAGCAAAGGCATAGAGTTTCCAGACATTGAGCAAGGCACAGAAAAGCCGGACATTGGAGCTAAAAGTTACCCTTGATTTCTGTACCGTAGACTGGTCAACTAGGGAGATAAAACCTGAAACAAGAAGAAACTCTAGGGTTGCTCCTGGGTGGCTCAGTCAGTTAAGTGTCAACCTTCAGCTCAGGTCATGATCCCAGAGTCCTGAGATTAGAGCCCCATCTTGGGATCCCTGCTCAGCGGAGAGCCCACTCCTCCTCTCCCTCTGCTGCTCCCCCAGCGTGTGCTCTCTCTCTGCCAAATAAATAAAACCGAAGAAAGAAAAGGAAGGAAGGAAGGAAGGAAGGAAGGAAGGAAGGAAGGAAGGAAGGAAGGAAGCAGGGAGGGAGGGAAGGAAGGAAGGAGGGAGGAAAGGAAGGAAGGAAGGGGAAAAGGAGAAGAAAAAGAAGAAAAGAAGAAGAAAGAAAGTAGAAAGAAACTGTAGGGGAAAAATGGTGGAAAAGAGTTCTAGATGAAATAATATTGGCAAAATGTTCATCATATGTATAGCTGAATGATAGGTATATGAGATTTATTATAGAAGATGTTAGCATATGAGTTAACAAAGGAACTAAAAGCCAAAATATTCTACAGCAATTGCCTCCTGGGAATGGAACTGTGGGAAAGAGGGGCAGCCATTCTTTACTGATTAAATATGTACCCAGTTTGTGTATTGCTTTGTTAAAAATAAAAATAATTTTGTAAAAAGCCAACATCAGACACACATTAAAACCATTCTTCTTCCCTTATGTGAAGTTACTAAATTGTACAAATCAGTTCTTTTTTTTTTTTTTTAAGATTTTATTTATTTATTTGAGAGAGAGAGAGAACACAAGTAGGCAGAGAGGCAGGCAGAGAGAGAGAGGGGAAGCAGTCTCCCCGCTGAGCAGAGAGCCCAATGTGGGGCTCGATCCCAGGACCCCGGGAACATGACCCGAGCCAACGGCAGAGGCTTTAACCCACTGAGCCGCCCCGGCGCCCCGTATAAATCAATTCTTGATTCACACAGTAAATTTAGCTATTTTGATAAATCACTTAATTTTTAAAAGCTGTGGTATTAAAAAATTCTGATTTATTCTTGTACAGTTTTGGTAGAAGAAAAGGATTCTAAGTACTCGGATATTTGAAAATTGTTAGGCTTTTACTTAAGAATATACAATATTCGTAGAGCTTTATGAGATGAAAAAACATGTTGACAAGCTACTTGTACATATTTGTCAAATATCTTCTACTTCCAGTTTAGAGGTATTTTTTTATTTTTTTTCTCCCCAAATATGTTTATTTTAATTTTTCAGTGTGAGAGGTATTTTTTTAAATTAAATTCTACATTACTGTTATCCTTTCTGGCATAACAGGAAGAAAAATTTTAGAAATGGGAGAATTAAGCAAAGGAAAAAGAATATCTTCATGCTTCCTTTTCTTGTCATTGTATTTTGGGGAATGTTATTGACTATAAATGAAAGTTTTTAAGAATATGCATTTTTTAAAAGATTTTATTTATTTATTTGACAGAGAGGGAAAGATCACAAGTAGGCAGAGAGGCAGGCAGGGGCGGGGGGGGGGGGAAGCAGGCTCCCTATTGAGTAGAGAACCCTATGCGGGGCTTGATCCCAGGACCCTGAGATCATGACCTGAGCCGAAGGCAGAGGCTTAACCCACTGAGCCACCCAGACGCCCCAAGAATATGCATCTTAAAGTTTATAAATTTTGGAAATTTGGGGTTCTGAGGATTCAGTAGAGGGGTTCTTAATTCATAGTGAGTTCAAAGCAATTGCTCCAGGTGGTACCCTAACCAACTGAAGGAATTAGTTCTGATAAATCTAAGAAGGTAAGAACACAGGAAATGCCGTATTGGATCAAATCAGTGACTCCAAAATACCAAGGGATATTTTGGTTGGAAGTATCTATGCTTTCCTTCAAAGTAATAATCTCAAAATATTTTATAGAACACCTGAATATCCTAAAACATCCTCTTTTTTTGTAATCTGATTAGGAATCTATAATCAGTGAATTTTCCTAAATCTTTCTTTGATCTATTCGTAGTAGAGTCTGTGCTGCAGTGTTTAGAGCATGAACTGCAGCCAAACAAACCTGGGTTGGAATCTTAGATCTTGGACAAGTAATTTCTCTGGATCTCATTCTTGCTATCTGTAAAATGTGGATAACTAAAGTAGCTACTTCACAGGTTTATTGTAAGTATTCAATGAGGAGATTCATGTAAATCATTGAGCATAGGGCCTGACAATCAATACATAGTAAGTCATTTTTATTTTGTATTTTCAGCCTGTACATTTTCTTGGTGTTTCCCATTGGTATTAGGTACATTCTATTAATTAAAAGAAAAGTTCTTTTTTTACAATAAAGGCTGAGCTTTAAAAAGGTGAAAGAGTTAATCACCCACATAGCATGATTTTAAGAATATCAAGAGGGCCCCTGGGTGGTGCAGTTGGTTGAGCGATTGCCTTTGGCTCAGGTCATGATCCTGGAGTCCTGGGATCGAGTCCCATATCGGGCTCCCAGCTCCATGGGGAGTCCGCTTCTCACTCTGACCTTCTCCCTTCTCATGTTCTCTCTCTCTTTCCTAATAAATAAATAAATAAAATCTTAAAAAAAAAAAAAAGAATATCAAGAAAAATCCAATACCCCTATTCCCTCTCCCCTCACGTAAATACAGCATATTCTTCTACTCACTTTCATTCCACCAATAAAGCTCCATTTATTTATTGACTTTGGTCAAAATTGACATGTTGCTAGGGTGGGTACTTCTGGACATTTAAACAAAGGATTGGAGAGTCTAAGGCTAATTTTGATTCTCTGGGGAGGAAAGGCTAGGCAAGGCACTGAATAGAGGACAGTGGACCAAGATGTACTGTAACTACCAGGGAAATGGAATTCTTTCCTCCTTTATACCACGGCTGGGGAAGCCATTTACTGGGGTGCTCTGTTTCCTAAACAGGCAGGTTGTTAAGAATCACCTGAGTCATTTTTTAAACAGATGGACTCCCTTGCCCTGGGATTTGGTAAACCTGGGATTTGGTAAACCTGGGGTAGGGGTTAAGAAATCTGAAGAGTTAATGAGTAACCCGGTAATCTTAAAACCTGACAAATCTGAAAAAAAGCTGGACAGTTTAGGAGCCCAGGCTTTGTAATCAAACAACACCTGGATTCAAATCATAGCTCCCCTCCTCAAGGATGACTGAACATGAATTTAACCACCCTCAATCTCAGTTTCCACCTTCGTGAAATGTTTGGGGATTAAATGAATTAATGGGTATCAGACATCTGTCTCACAATAGATACTGAAAAAATAGTTGGCATTATTATTATTTTCTTTAGTTTGAATTCATTTATATTTATATGTGAATCCTGAGTTTCCTGGACAAGGTGCCAAGTGGTCCATGATTTTGTAGAACTTTTTGTTTGCTTTCTAACAGGTCCTTATCATTTGCTTTCTAACAGGTCTTTATTCATTGAAGTCAATTAGAGAAATGAGCATTGTCATTGTGATTAGCTGTCGTGGATCACCTTTTATATCTTTATGTCTTATCACCTAAATTAAGAATTCAGAGTGTCTGTAAATTTCTATTCGGATACTTCACCACAGGCACTGATGTCACCTGTCCCTGGAAAGTTAATTTTCCCCAGATCTATAAGGTTTTCAGACTTCAGACATTGAGTTCCAACTTGAAAAGGCCCAGTAACACTGCACTTTGAGTTATAGTGTAACGGGAGGCTTTAAAGAGCTTCAGAGATTGACTTCCAGATAAGAAAGGGGCAGAGTGTCAGAGAAACAGAAATGGACAGAAAGACAATGCAGGGAAAACATCAAAGACATACTGACAATGAAAAGGAAAATACCATGAAAAAAGAAACAGAAAGACAGTTTGACAGTGCCAGCTAAAGGAAGGGAAAGGGTGAGCAGACACAGAGAGACAAATAGAAAACAGACACAAAGAAAGCTAAGATGTAGGGATAGAGACTATCAAGCACAGAAAGAGACTAAGACATGTGCTGAAATGACAGCTTCTCTCTTATTAATAAAAGTAGGCTTCATTTAGGGAATTTCTATCGAGAAGTTGAGGAAAAGGAAATTCATTCATCCAACACAATTTAAAAAAATTACTGTAGAAAAGGCACTGTTAGGCATTATGTGGAAATACAAGCCTTCCATCCCCTTGCACGGAGAAAAGTATGATCAGGCAGAATGTTATAAACAACATTAAAATGCAAAGTGCCTCTCAGTCCAAAGAACGAAAGAATGCATTCAATTGCAGGGTGGAGGAAGTGGCATTGGAGCTGCACCCTGAGGGATAAATAAGGATTTAACAGATGTAAGGGAAATAAATTTTCAAACAACAGGAAGGACTTTAGTGATAACTTTAAGCAAGAAAAACAAGGGACTTGCTCAGGAAAGAAGGAATGGTAAATTTGGCTAAAGTTTATAAGTACGGGAATAGTAGAAGAAAGCTTTAAAAAATCATGCGCAGGAAGAGTGGTTGAAGGTAAGATTGAAGAGCAAGTGAGGGTTTTTGGACAGGGTAGTAACAAGTCAATGAGGAGGAAGAATTAGGAGGAGGGATACTGGAAGCCTGGAAGTGAAGATGTGAAGGAGACTATTGCTATTATATATATTCAGGGAGATGAGTCCTATCAACTGACTCCTGAACATCCCTTCCTCTATGTTCTCCAGCACCCCGGCCATTGCTGCTTGGATCTGCAATGATCTGAAGTCTTAATTGCAAGTAGAGGGTAAAGTCAAGGGAGAGACTGAAAACAACCCTTAGGTTTCTAACTGGATGGATGGTAATGTCATTAACAGAAATTGGTTTGGAGAAGAAAAGTTTAGCTTTTGATGCTAGCGTAACATTTAGATGATGTCCGGGAAGTGATAGGATTGTGAATCTGGACATTTGGAAAGTTTGGAGCTGTAAAGCCTAGAGATGGATTATGGTGTGTTCCAGGAGATCGACTGAAATTGGCTCTACAGGAAAAGATCCTCCTTTTAGCCCTGAGTTCCCTTTTAGTCAGTCTCTGGAACCGTGTATTAAGGTATCATGACTCTCAATAGTAGATTTATATTAGTTCCACCTTTCTACTTAATTGTCACCTTGTCTACTTAATTGTCACCTCTACCCTTCTAGACCCAGAGGGAAAAGAAAAAGGGAATTAATAAACAGTCATGAGGTATAGGCAGTGATAGAATGGAAGTGTTCTCTTTTTCCAGGACAGCATGCCTAGATGGGTTACTCCAACTGATGGGTACAGACTAATAGCAGATGGTGTAAGAGTACATGTGGCAATGTGAGGTGGCTTTGTGTCTATTCATTGCTGTCCTACTTTGTTCCTGGAGCTAGGAGGAGGGCATGTTGATTTTGACAGAACTGATAGGACTAGTTAAAATGGCTAAGGACAGAATGTCCTCATGGGTACTTGTTTCTTCCTTAAGGGTTCCTTAGCACTCAGCCCTTTACAATGTGCAGTGGTTGGGTGATTTACTGGGAATATAGAGGGGGTGAGGCTAGATGCATGAACACTTGGCCATCTAAGGACCTGTCATCACCTACCTTTCACTGTAGTATCTTTTATTTCCCTCTTCCTTTCTTCTGTTGCAAATGTTTGCTTCACTCCATCCACAAAAGTATCCCTTAAGATGTATGTTGCTTTGTCCTTTAAAATATGTAGACTTCAATAATGGGGAACAGTGTCTGGGTCTTCTGCAAGTAACCTCTTTCATTCTGCCAGCCATTGGATATCTTGAAGCAATTGATCTAGTGCAGGCGATTTAATTGTTAAAATATACCAGAATAACCTAGGGTAGCCTTTTAAACATACAGATGTCCAGGCCCATCCTATGATTATAATTCCTTTGGTTTTGGAGGTGGAACCTCCAAACATATGTATTTCTCCTCTGGTTTTGGAGGAATATGTATGTTCTTCTTTTTTTAAATTTTATTTGTCAGAGAGCACAACCAGGGGGAAGGACAGGCAGAGGCAGAGGGAGAAGCAGACTCCCTGCTGAGCAGGGAGCCCACACAGGACTCAATCCCAGGACCCCGGGATCATGACCTGAGCTGAAGGCAGATGCCCAACTTACTGAGCCACCCAGGCATCCCAGGAATATGTATGTTTAGCAGACTTCTTGAATGATTCTTAGTCACATTAAATGTGTTAGCAGTAAATGGAATATTTCCATCTTGGCCCTTTACTACACTAGTTGGGCACAACTGTGGTTGTATTCCCTAATTCTATTAGCATCATCAATCAATTTAGTAAACACGAGATTCGCAAAGGGGAGCATGTTAAAATGCATATTATCAGGCCCTATCCTATAGCTACTCTATCAGGATCTCTGAGAACAGGACCCTGGAATCTGCATTTTTACAAACACCACAGTTACTTGCAGTACACAAGTTTGTAAACAACACTTTGAGAAACAATGCTCTAAGTCTGGGAAGTTAAAATTGGTCTCAGTTGCCAACAGCAATGCAGTTTGGGGCATAGTGGAAAGAGGAGGTAGATCTGATCAGCTATTGAGTCCCTGTAGTTCAATTGACCAAAAAGGTCACCATTGGAGTTTTAGCTTCAGTAATGTACTGAGCTGTGGTTATGAACTAGGCAAATGGGGCCAGATGACAGTTGAAGAAACTGCTAATTAATTAAATTTGGTCTGAAGTCAGGCCACCAACTGGCATGCACAAGTTCTTTCTTTAGTTGGAGAATATGGATGAGGGGAATAGGGAAGATCTGAAATATTAGAACTTTTCTATTGAGTTCTCAAACCTCTGTTCTTGTTTATTTCTCTCAGATCTTAAGTAGTTTCCTCTGTAATAGTGTCAGAATAGACTCCTGAATTATTATCCATTGTTAAATTATGTTAAGAATGCATTTGAAATGCAAGAACAAGTGGTACAATGTAGACACTATTTGAAAAGGCACTTAGACTTTTTTAAGTGAGGGAGAAATATTTTTTCAATGATATTTGAAAAATTAAGGAAAAGTTTGTATGTGTCAGACTGTGTACTTAGTGAAACCATCTCATTTTATATATAGTGAAGTGTCCTTCAATTGTGAAAAGCCAGTGGGGCTGGTTGCTTTTCTATTAATGGGGGGAGCCAGAGGACACATCGCCTCCTGGAACTTAAACTGAGTTGAGATTTCACATATACTGTGGTTTTCTATTTTTATTTACATCTTTGGCTCCTAATTATTACTGAGAGTACTGTCTCCTCTTTCAGTCAATTAGATGGTAACCTTCCTGAGGGCAGGCACCTTGTCTCAGCCTGCTTAATAGTCCTTTATCTAGTACAGGACTCCACACATAGTAGGTTTTCAATGAAGATTTAACTAACATGAAAGTAATCAGATAGGAATGAAAGGATTGCCCATATCTACTCCACTTGTGCTTAGTTGTAGTTCTAAGGCATACAGCACCATGGGATAAGGGATGGCATGATTTTGGCAAATCTGCCCTAGCAGTTGCTAATTATTATATTATATTATATTATATTATATTATATTATATTATATTATATATTATGCACAGTTAAGCTGTGATTTTAGAGTTGATTATAGGTCAATCATTATTAGCAAAATGGATGAAGAACTAAGAAAATTAATAAGCCTCATTTATAACAATTAAAGAGAAGGAATCATCATTATGCTTTATAATAATGAAACTAGTATCTACAGGCTTTAATGTATGAGTCATAGAAATTTGAACATCTGCCAACTTCCACAATATTTGTGTAGACATGAATTATCTGCTACCTACCTTTATGAAGGTTATTTCAGATGAATCTGTGTATAAGCATACTAGGAGAGTAGGGAGGAATTATTCTCTATGTAGACTACTGGGCATAGAAGTAGAGCCATACATATATAAAAGAAAGGATTTGACTTGACATATAATGATATTTCATAAAAAGCAGATATGTTAGATTTTTTTGGTCTTCTGACTCATGCTTCCACTTTCTAATAATTGCCACTAAAGTAAACAAGGTAACTCTCACTATTGTGAAAAATAATAAATTTATACTTTCCTGCAGCTACAACCATAAATATGAAATAGAAAGGTTCATGGTGAAAAAGAAAATGCTATGAAAAAGAAAATGCTATGACCACTATGAAAAAGAAAAATGCAGTTGTTGGCTTCCTAAAACTTGTAAGAAACAGTAAGCATTATGCAAATTAGTTAGACAGGTATATATTTAATAGTTTCATTCAACCACCTGAATATTTCTTAGAATTCTTATCAAATATCTGCTTGTCTCTTTGATTTCAGTATTCTGATAAAATGCTCCTCAGGTGAATGCAACCCCACTCACAAATGTCAGAACCAGACTTTGGTTGCACTAACAGAATGGGCCAGAGAGGGAGAGGATGGTGCTAAGAGCCTAGACAGACTTAAAGGTGTCAGGCAGACAGGAAGGCAGGCAATCTGGAAAGTTTCCAGCACCAGGGATTAGGAAGAGGCCCAGACACTTAAACAGAGCCCAGTTGATATGTTGAAGTCCAGACAGGCCACTAATTGGTATAAAAGGGGACTTGCAACAGCTGGCAGGGAACAAATCTTAAAGATAAAGTTTAAAGCAGACATAACCTAATCACAAAGAGAAACTCTAAGAGAAACTCTAGACATGGATTCTAGGTTAGGCATGTAGCTAAGACTAGTTATAATAAGGAAAAAATGTCAGAGTGAGATCTAGAAAAAAGATGGCAGTTCTCATCATTAAGATTATGGTTCCAAGCTGGGGATGAAGTTGAACCCATGGACAGAAATACAATGACTTCAGTTATTAGCTAAACAGCAATTAGCTGTTGGAGTTCTAAGCTAGACACTAAGATTAGTGTATTCCTGTGCTATCTGTTAGATGGATGCTTGTTGCCATTCCAACATAGAGGAAAATTTAATTTGAATGAATATTGCAACTTGCTTATACAATCTCAAATTAAAATGTATTTTGTTACATATTCATTCAACAAACATTTATTAAATGATTACCATATATCAGATACTTTAGAATAATGAGATGAAAAAAACACAGCCATTGGCCTTAGAAAACTTATAGGTTCATGTAAACATTTATGCCCCCAATATAGGAGCAGCCAACTACATAAACCAACTGTTAATCAAAATAAAGAGTCATATTGACATGAATATATTAATACGAGGAGATCTTAACACACCACTCTCAGTAACTGACAGATCATCTAAACAGAAATTCAATAAAGAAACAAGAGCTTTGAATGACACATTGGACCACATGGACCTCATAGATATACAGAACATTCCACCCTAAAACAACAGAATACTCATTCTTCTCGAGTGCACATGGAACTTTCTCCAGAATAGACCACATACTGGGCCACAAACCAGGTCTCAACCGATACCAAAAGATAGAGATGATTCCCTGCATTTTCTCAGACCACAATGCTTTAAAACTGGAACTCAACCATAAAAAAAAGTATGGAAGGAATTCAAACACTTGGAGACTAAAGGTCAATATGCTCAAAAATGCGAGGATCAACCAGCAAATCAAAGATGAACTTAAACAATTCATGGAGACCAATGAGAATGAAGACACATCAATCCAAAACCTATGGGATACGGCAAAGGCGGTCCTTAGGGGGAAATACATAGCCATCCAAGCCTCATTCAAAAACATTGAAAAATACCAAATACACCAGCTTTCTTTACACCTTGAAGAAATGGAAAATCAACAACAAATCAAGCCAACGCCACGCACAAGAAGGGAAATCATCAAGATTAGAGCAGAGATCAACGAGTTAGAAACTAAAGAAACAGTAGAACGCATCAATGAATCCAGAGGTTAGTTTATTGAAAGAATCAATAAGGTTGATAGGCCACTGGCCAAACTCATCCAGAAGAAAAGAGAGAGACCTTAATTAACAAAATTACGAATGAAAGGGGAGAGATCACGACTAATCCAAAGGAAATGGAAACAATCATCAAAAATTATTATCAACAGCTATATGCCAATA
>CM052801.1:58947534-58964552 GCA_028533885.1 Nasua narica | reverse complement strand
TCGGAGAGATCCCGGGGTTAGAAATCTTTCTCCTCAGGGTGATTTCATGGGTGTTCAGCGTGTTCTGGTAGATTTCCAGCTCACTTTTGGGGACCGGTTGCTGCAGGATCTCTTACTTCTCCGCCATCTTGCCCCCCCTCTCCTGTTTTTTTTTTTTTAAACATGGTACAGGAGTGTTATTCTATTTTTAAAAGATCTGAATCTCGGAATTAATAGCTATTTTATTCAACAATTATTGAACACCTTATATGTGTCATTTCTTATGGGCTACCTATGAGATGTGTTAAAATGAGAAGCAGACAGGATACATTTCAATCCAGGAGAGGAATAAGGAGATACTAGGGCAGAATAGTAGGTGATATTTCAGGTTTAGGTCAAATGCAGCTTTTAGGGATCTCTTATATCCTACCATGTTGATGACTACCTCCATAAAGACCAGTTCTAGCCCACATGGTGGAAAATAGAGGCCTAAAAATATATTTCCAATTTTTGCCTCCCATTATTATATAATGAAGACAATAAAAACATCATTTTAAATGAGAAGTTGATGAGTCTGAATAAAAGCTTGCATGCTTAAAAATTCCTGCAATCCTTGGCCTTTCAGTATTCTGATGATAAAACCCACAATGGCCACTTCCTTAGTATATCCCCCAGGAACTGTTAGCTTGTACTTTAATTATTTTCCAATAGACTTCATTTTTTTTAGAACATTTTTAGGCTTACAATGAAATTGAGCAGAAAGTACAGAGACTTCCCATACATCCCTTGCTGCTGCACATGCATCACCTCTCTTGCTGTCAACATCATGCACCAGAGTGGTATATTTGTTACAACTGATGAACCTACATTAACACCTCACTATCACTCAAAGTCCATAGTTTATATTAGAGCTCACTTACGGTGTACATTCAACAGGGTTGGACAACTGTATAATGATGTGTATTCACCATTGTAGGTTCATACAGAATACTTTCACTGCTCTAAGAATTCTCTGTGCTCCTATTCATCTCTCCCTGACCCCTGGCCCCTAATAACCACAGACTTTTTCTTACTTTTTCTGTAGTTTTACCTTTTTCCAAATGTCATATAGGGGAAATCATCCAGTATGTAGCTTTTTCAGATTGGCTTCTTTCACTTGGTAATATGCAATTACGGTTATTCTGTCTTTTCATGCTTTGATAGCTCATTTCTTTTTAGCACTAAATAATATGCCATTATCTGGATTTATCAGTTTATTTATCCACTCACCTACTGAAGGACAGTTTGGTTGCTTTCAAATTTTGACAATGATGAATAAAGCTGCTATAACCATCCTTGTGCAGGTTTTCCTGTGGTCATAAGTTTCAACTCAGTACCAAGGAGCATGATCGCTAGATTGTATGGTAAGAGTATGTTTCACTTTGTAAAATACTACCAAACTGTCTTTCAAAGTGACTGTAACATTTTGTATTCCCATCAGCAATGAATGGGAGTTCCTGCTGCTACACATCCTCACCAGCATTTGGTGTTTTGAGTGTTCTAGATTTGGCTTTTCTAATATGATGTCCCATTGTTGTTTTAGTTTGCAGTTTCCTAATTACACATGATGTTGAGTATATTTTCATATGCTTATTTGCCATCTATATATCTGCTTTGGTGAGATGTATGTTCAGATATTTTGCCCATTCTATTAATGGTGTTGTTCATTTTCTTATTGTTGAGTTTTAAGAGTTCTTTGTATATTTTGGATGACAGTCCTTTATCAAACATTTGTTTTGCAAATATTTTCTCCCAGTCTCTGGATTGTCTTCTTATTTTCTCACAAGTGTCTTTTGCAGAAGAGAAGTTGTTTCATTTAATATCAATTATTTCTTTCATGGGTCATGCCATGAAAACACATGATACATGTGTTGTATCTAAAAAGTCATTGCCAAACCCAAACTCATCCAGATTTTCTAAGTTATCTCTTATAAGTTTTATAGCAGTGAGTTTTACACTTATGTATATGATTCATGTAATTTTTGTACAGAATGTAAGGTCTGTCTAGATTCATTTGTTATTTTTTAATTTTTTCCCAAATATGTTTATTCCGTTTTTTCAGTGTTACAAGATTGATTGTTCATCCACCACACCAAGTGCTCCATGTAGTACGTGCCCTTCTCAACACCCGCCACAAGGCGCACCCAACCCCCACCCCCTCCCCTCCAAACACCTCAGTTTGTTGCTCAGAGTACACAGTCTCTTCTGGTTCATCGCACCCTCCGATTACCCCCCATTCACCCTTCCCTTTCTTCTCACAATACCCTCCATGATTTTCTTTATGCTCCACATGTAAGTGAGACCATAAGATAATTGACTCTCTCCGCTTGACTTCACTCCGCATAATCTCTTCCATTCCCGTCCATGTTGATACAAAAGATGGATATTCATCCTTTTTGATGGAGGCATAATATTCCATTGTATAGATGTACCACTTCTTCCTTATCCATTCATCTGTTGAAAGGCATTTTGGTTCTTTCCACAGATTGGCGATTGTGGCCATGGCTACTATGAACATTGTGGTACATGTGGCCCTTCGTTACGGCATCTGCTTCTTAGGGGTAAAAACCCAGTAGTGCAATTACAGTGTCATAGAGGAGTTCTGTTTTTAATTTCTTGAGGAATCTCCACACTGTTTTACAAAGTGGCTGCACCAACTTGCATTCCCACCAACAGTGGAGGAGGGTTCCCCTTTCTCCACATCCTCTCCAACATTTGTTGTTTACTGCCTTGTTGATTTTGGCCATTCTAACTGGTGTAAGGTGGTATCTTAGTGTGGTTTTGATTTGAAACTCTCTGATGGCTAAAGATGAACATTTTTTCATGTGTCTGTTAGCCATTTGTATATCGTCTTTGGACAAGTGTTTGTTCATGTCTTCTGCCCATTTTTTGATGTGATTATCTGTTTCGTGGGTGTTAAGTTTGAGGAGCTCTTTCTAGATCTTAGATATCAGCCCTTTGTAGTGTCATGTGCGAATATCTTCTCCCATTCTGTGGGTTGCCTGTTTGTTTTGTTGACTGTTTCCTTTGCTGTGCAGAAGCGTTTTATCTTGATGAAGTACCAAAAGTATATTTTCGCTTTTGTTTCCATTGCCTTTGGAGACATCTCCTGAAAGAAGTAGCTGTGGCTGATGTCGAAGAAGTTATTGCCTATGTTCTCTAGGGTTTTGACAGATTCCTGCCTCACGTTGAGGTCTTTTATCCATTTTGAGTTTATCTTCGTGTATGGTGTAAGAGAATGGTCAAGTTTCATTCTTCTACATAGAGCTGTCCAATTTTCCCAGCACCATTTATTGAAGAGACTGTCTTTTTTCCACTGGATATTTTTGCCTGTTTTGTCAAAGATGATTTGACCATAGAGTTGCAGGTCCATATCTGGGCTCTCTACTCTGTTCCACTGGTCAGCATGTCTGTTTTTGTGCCAGTACCATGCTGTCGTGGTGAACACAGCTTTGTAGTAAAGTTTGAAATGAGGCAATGTGATGCCCCCAGCTTTGTTTTTCTTTTTCAACATTTCCTTAGCAAATTGGGGTCTTTTCTGATTCCATCCAAATTTTAGGATTGTTTATTCCAGCTCTTTGAAAAAAACTGGTGGAATTTTGATCGGGATGGCATTGAAAGATAAGATAGCTCTGGGCAGTATAGACATTTCAACAATGTTTATTCTTCTGATTCATGAGCATGGAATGCTTTTCCACCTTCTTGCGTCTTCTTCAATTTCTTTCATGAGTGTTCTGTAGTTCCTCGAGTACAGATCCTTTACCTCTTTGGTTAAGTTTATTCCCAGGTATCTTATGGTTCTCGATGCTACAGTAAATGGAATCGACTCTCTAATTTCCCTTTCCATATTTTCATTGTTAGTGTATAGGAAAGCAATTGATTTCTGTGCATTGATTTTGTATCCTGACACATTACTGAAGTGCTGTATGAGTTCTAGTAGTTTGGAGGTGGAGTCTTTTGGGTTTTCCACATAAAGTATCATGTCATCTGCGAAGAGAGTGTGACTTCTTCATTGCCAAGTTGAATAACTTTTATTTCTTTTTGTTGTCTGATTGCTGTTGTGAGGACATCTGGTACTATGTTGAACAAGAGTGGCAAGAGTGGGCATCCTTGTTGTGTTCCTGATCTCAAAAGGAAGGCTCTCAGCTTCTCCCCATTGGGAATGATATTTGCTGTGGGCTTTTCGTAGATAGATTTTATGAAGTTGAGGAATATTCCTTCTGTTCCTATACTTTGAGGAGTTTTAATCAGAAATGGATGCTGAATTTTGTCAAATGCTTTTTCTGCGTCAATTGAGAGAACCATGTGGTTCTTCTCTCTTCTCCTGTTGATTTGTTCTTTCACATGGATTGATTTGCAAATGTTGAACCACCCTTGCATCACAGGGATAAATCCCACCTGGGCATGATGAATAATCTTTTTAATGTGCTGTTGGATCCTATTAGCTAGGATCTTGTTGAGAATCTTGGCATCCATATTCAACAGGGATATTCGTCTGAAATTCTCCTTTTGGATGTGGTCTTTGCCTGGTTTGGGGATCAGGGTAATGCTGGCTTCATAGGAAGAGCCTGGAAGTTTTCCTCCTCTTTTATTTGAAACAGTTTCAGGAGAATAGGTCTCATTTCTTCCTTGAATGTTTGGTAGAATTCCCCAGGGAATGTGTCAGGTCCTAGACTCTTGTTTTTTGGGAGGGTTTTAATCACTGTGCCAATCTTGTTACTAGATATTAGTCTATTCAGGTTATCAATGTCTTCCTGTTTCAGTCTTGGAAGATTATGGGTTTCCAGAAATGCATCCATTTCTTCTAGGTTGTTTAGCTTATTGGCATATAGCTGTTGATAATAATTTGTGATGATTGTTTCTATTTCCTTTGGATTAGTCGTGATCTCTCCCCTTTCATTCATAATTTTGTTAATTAGGGTCCTCTCTCTTTTCTGCTGGATGAGTTTGGCCAGTGGCTTATCAATCCTATTGATTCTTTCAAAAAACCAACGTCTGGATTCATTGATGTGTTCTTCTGTTTCTTTAGTTTCTAAGTCATTTATCGCTGCTCTAATCTTGATTATTTCCCTTCTCGTGCATGGAGTTGGCTTAATTTGTTGTTGATTTTCCAGTTCTTTAAGGTGTAAAGAGAGCTGATGTATTTGAGATTTTCAATTTTTTTGAGTGAGGCTTGGATGGCTATGTAGTTCCCTCTTAGGATGGCCATTGCCATATCCCATAGGTTTTGGATTGATGTGTCTTCATTCTCATTAGTCTCCATAAATTGTTTAAGTACATCTTTGATTTCCTGGTTGATCCCAACATTCTTGAGCAGTTTGGTCTTTAGCCTCATGTGTTTGAATTCCTTCCAAACTTCTTCTTGTTGTTGAGTTCCAGTTTTAGAGCATTGTGTCTGAGAAAATGCAGGGAATCTTCTCAGTCTTTTGGTATCAGTTGAGACCTGATTTTGTGGCCCAGTATGTGCTCTATTCCGGAGAAAGTTCCATGTGCGCTTGAGAAGAATGAGTATTCTGTTCTTTTAGGGTGGAATGTTCTGTATATATCTATGAGGTCCATATGGTCCAATGTGTCATTCAAAGCTCTTGTTTCTTTATTGAATTTCTGTTTAGATGATCTTTCAGTTACTGACAGTATGTGTTAAGATCTCCTACTATTAATGTACTCGTGTAAATATGACTAATTTGATTAACAGTTGGCTTATGTAGTTGGCTGCTCCTATATTGGTGGCATAAATGCTTACAATTTTTATATCTTCTTGGAGGACAGACCCTTTAACAATGATGTAGTGTCCTTCTGTATCTCTGACTATAGTATTTAGCTTAAAATCTAATTTATCTGATATGAGAATCATTACCCCAGTTTTCTTATGAGGTCTATTGGCTTGAAAGATGGTTTTCCATCCTTTCACTTTCAGTCTCGATGTATCTTTTGGTTCCAAATGTGTCTCTTGTAGACAATGTATGGACGGGTCCTGTCGTTTTATCCATTCTGCAACCCTGTGCGGTTTTATGGGAGCATTTAGGCTATTCACATTGAGAGTGATTATTAAAAGATAATTGTTTATTGACATCATGTTGCTTGTGAAGTCCTTGTTTCTATAGATTGCAAATGTCTGTTAAGTTACTCATGTGTTCTTTCTACTTTTATAGAACCCCCTTTAATGTTTCCTGGAGTGCCGTATTGGTTGTCACATACTTTTATTCTTTGCTGTTCTTGGAACCTCTTTATCTCTCCATCCATTTTGAATGTCAGCCTTGCTGGATAAAGTATTCTTGGCTGCATGTTCTTGTCGTTTAGTGCCCTGAATATATCATGCCAGCCCTTTCTGGCTTGCCAGGTTTTTGTGGACAGGTCTGACATTATTCTGATGGGCTTTCCTCCATATGTAAGGAATCTCTTCCCCCTAGCTGCCCTCAGGACCTCCTGTCTAAAATTATGATTTGCACATTTTAAGATTATGTGTCTGGGTGTTTTTCTAGATTTATTGATCCTGCCAGATGTTCTTTCTGCTTCTAGGACATGAACACTTGTTCATTCCCTAGATTGGGGAAATTTTCATTCAGAATCTGGTCAGCTATATCTTCCAGACTTCTGTCTTTCTCTACCCCCTCTGGGATGCCAATGATTCTGATGTTTCAGCATTTCATGGCGTCATTTATTTCCCTAAGTCTGTTCTCATGATTCCTGAGCAGTTTTTTCTAGCTCTCCTCCTGACCTTTCTTCTCAACCATTTTATCCTCTACATCACTAGTTCTATCCTCTGTCTCCATAACTCTAGCTGTTAGACTATTTAGATTGGATTGCATCTCATTAATAGCGCTTCTCACAGCAGTTATACTGGATCTCATTTCTACCCTTAGAGATTCTATGTTGTCATTAATGTTTTTCTCCATCCTACCCATTGCCTGGATAATTGCCACCCTGAATTCCCTTTCTGACATACTGTTTATGTCCATGTCCAATAGTTCTGAAGGAGAGGGTGCAGTCTCTGGGTTTTTCCTCCGTTGGGTGTTCCTCCTCCTAGTCATTTTGATGAGAAGTGGATGAGAGGATGTATAGCTGGATATATTGACCACAATCCAGGCAGCGTGCACCGTGGACGGTTTTGGAGCAACTGGGTTTCACCACCAATAAGAAAGAATAAGGATAATAAAGATATAGAGAGAAAGAAAAAAAGAGTATATCCCAGCCAGAATGGACCCCCAAAATAAGATTTATTAGGTATGTAAACAAACACGAACAAACATATAGACCAACAAAAATAAATGATAAGAAATAAAAGAACCTAGTCAGAATGAACCCCAAGAATAAGATTTATATAATACCAGAACAAAAGCAAATACGTAGAAACACTGACAGAAGGATAAAGTGGGAGGGTTGTTATAACTACTCACAGGCGAGGAAGGTTATTTCAGGTCCTCCTGGGTTTATAGTTGTATTAAACCTCTGGTTGTAATGCTAAGTAGTTAAAAAAAAAACAACTAAACAAGAAATGTGCAAGCAAGTGAATAATAAAAAAAAAGAGAGAGAGAAAGAATAAGAAAGAAAGAAAAAAATGCTTATATCTATGAAATCTACAAATTTGAGGGTATTACCAGGTGCTTATTATATTTATTTCCCCTGGTGTTGGGGGTTTAAAATTTTATGGGGACCATGTGGTTATAGTCCTTTTGTTTTTTTGCTGTTCTTCTGGGGGAGGGGCTTGCCGCGTTTTTTTCCAGTCAGTCTTGCTTGGGTTGAGTCACCCTGCCACCTAGTCAAGGGGCTGAGCTCCGTGGAAACAGGTTTCTCAGTCTTTTGCCCTCTGCAATTTTTTTTTGCCTTTTGTAGCTTTTTCACCTTTTCAGAGAGTCCAAGCAAGGAATCTGCCAGTAGCGTGCCAGAGGTGGCGCTGGACCGCAGCCGCCTTTCTGAGGCTCTGCAAGTGCAGACCTGTGAGATAGGGCACCTGCCCGTGTTCTCTCCAGGCCAGAGGGGATCCCCCAGCACCTGCAGTTGACCGCGAATGTCATGACCCCAGCCGCCGTTCTGCGGCTCCAGGAGTGGGGACCGGGGTGTTTTGGCCACCTGCCCGCGTTCTCTGGGGCCGGCAAGGATTCCCCAGAATCTGTGGCATGCTGCGAATGTCATGGTCGTGGTCGTGGGTGCACACAGAGAAAAGCTGCAGCTCCTGGACCACAGCAGACTCTCTAAAGGCGCTTGCAGGTGCGCCCCTGGTCCACAGAATGTTGCAGAGAGCTGAAAGCTGCAGGTTCAGGAACCGCGGACTGGATCCCCTCACCAGTCTCACTTTGGGGTGCTCCTTCCTTGGAGCGTGGGCCCAGGCCAGTGCCAGAGACAACCCCCTTCCACTGGTTGCTTCTCAGAATGTTTTGCTCTTTTTAAGTGTTTTTAACGAACTCTACATTAATGCTGGTCCCCTGTCACGGGGCACTTTCTTTTTGGGTATTAGTGTCCTTGGATCACTTCTGGTGGCTCCCTCCCCCTTTTGTTTATCCTCCAATATTGGTTCAAGTGTTCCCAGTTTGCTTTTACCTCTCCACTGCTGTCTTCTGCTCTTGGAGAGATCCAGAAGTGAGAAATTTTACTCCTCAGGGTGATTTCATGGGTGTTCAGTGTATTCTGGTAGATATCCAGCTCACTTTTGGGGACTGGTTGCAACAGGATCTCCTACTTCTCCACCATCTTGCCCCTCCTGTCCTAGATTCATTATTTATTTTTTTATTTTTAAAGAATTTATTTATTTATTTGACAAAGAGGAGAGAGATCACAAGTAGGCAGAGAGGCAGGGAGAAAGAGAGGAGGAAGCAGGCTCCCCGCTGAGCAGAGAGCCTGATGCGGGGCTCGATCCCAGGACCCTGAGATCATGACCTGAGCTGAAGGCAGAGGCTTTAACCCACTGAGCCACCCAGATACCCCTAGACTCATTTTTTATATGCAGATATCCATTTGTTTCAACATCATTTATTTAAAACTGTCTTTTTTCATTGTATTGCTTTTGATCCTTTGTCAAAGATCAGTTAACTATATTTGCCTTTATCTATTTCTTAGCTCTCTATTCTGTTTCACTGATCTATTTGTCTATTATTTCAGCATAACTATACTGTCTTGATTAATATAGCTTTATGGTAAATCTTGAAATCAGGTAGTGTCAGTCCTTTGGCTTCTTCTTCATGAATATTATTTTGGCTATTCTAGGTCTTATGCATATAAACTTTAGAATAGAACTTTATATAAACTTTAGAGTCAGTTTATTGATATCCACAAAATAACTTCCTGAGGTTTTTCTTTCTTTTAAAACTTTCCATTTTGAGACTTGAGTCTGAGAAATAGAATGGGCAGTAGGAATATCTCTAAGTAATCCTACTCAACATGTATAATTTTGCTTTATCTTGAAATCAAATATTCCCACAATTGTTTTTTTCCTATATAAAGCAAGGAACATGCTTTAATAGCAATGATTTTACCCACCAGAATTACTAAAGTTAAAAAAAAAAAAACTTTCAAAATTAAATGTTGGCTAGGATGTGGAGCAACTGTTATTCCCATACATTGTTGGTGGAAGTATAAATTGATATAACTACTTTGGAAACTGCTTCTCTGTCTTGAATAAAGCTGAATATATGCTTAGCTTATGACCCCAAAATTCCACACCCAATATAAATGCATACAGGCAGTCATCAGAAGAATGTACAAGAAATTTCACAGCAGCATTATATTAGAGACAGAATATAAGTTTGTATCAACAAGAGAAAAAGTACATTCTTTTTTTTTAAAGATTTTATTTTTATTTATTTGACAGAGAGAGAGAGAGATTACAAGTAGGCAGAGAGACAGGCAGAGGGAGAGGGGGAAGCAGGCTCCCCGCCGAGCAGAGAGCCCCACGTGGGGCTCGATCCCAGGACCCTGAGATCATGACCCAAGCCGAAGGCAGAGGCTTCAACTGACTGAGCCACCCAGGAGCCCCGAGAAAAGGTACATTCTAAAGTATGTTCTTAGTGTTAGGCTGGCGGGTCCAGGCATGCCGAGAGTGGACAAGATGGCCACTGAGTTTCACAAGATGGTGCCTCAGGACTTTCCACCATAAAACTTCCTGCCTCGGGGACTTTCCAGATCACCCTACGATGACATGCAATCTGGTTGGTCGACCTTGCATTCCTTTTTCTGTATAATGAGCTGACAGTTGATTGGTGTATTTTGTATCCCTCATATACATAAACTACAGCTAATCAGATACCCAGCAAACCTGTCACACTCTAAGGTCTTTAATTAAAAACCCCTCAGCCCTACCCCTGGGCACAACTTCCTTGACCCTGTCCTAACCCAGATCAAGGAACCTCAACTGAGAGTGCCTCCATTAAAGCTTGCTCGAACCACTTGCTGTGTCTGGGTCTCTCCATTATCCTTCCTTTTTCCATCACTGAGACCTTACACTTAGAATATACAAACTAAGTTACAAAATAAGGTACAAAATAAGGTATATTCAGACAATTCGATGCTTCAAGTTATGAAAATGAACAACTACCACAAGCAATAGCATGAATGAATCTCACAAACATAACGTTGGGTGGAAGTTGTCGGACACATAAGATTACATACTCTTTCATTAAAAATATATAAGGTTCAAAAGCACAAACCTAATCTATATTAATAAATAATGATTAGCCTTAGAGAGAAGAGAATAATGAGTGGGAAGGGAAATTAAAGAGAAATTTTGAGTATGAGTAATTTCTATTTCTTGAGTTGGGTGATGATTACACAGTTCTTTTCATTCTGTGAAAATTAATTTAGCTCTATGCTAGTGATTCGTGCACTGTTTGGAATACATGTTACATTTCAGTACAAGCATTTATTAAAGAAACTTATAAGGAATTCACTTGGACCCACTGAAATCTTATAAAAGCTGTCAGAATATTTATGATAGGAAATCTATAGTTTCTCAAACTCTTACTTATTGGGAACCAGTAAACCATACAATTGGTTAATCTCATAAACTAGGGAGATGAGGTTATAGATGAGGTTGGATTGGAACTTTGGTGTGTCTGATTTCAAAGCCCATGCCCATAGCCACCATCCCATACTACCTTCTATTATGTTTAGATGCTCTCTTTCTTACCTACTTTTTTTTGTACTTTCAACTTTTTATTTAAATTCTACTTAGTTAACATATAGTATGATATTAGTTTTAGGAGTAGAATTTAGTGATTCGTAACTTACATATAACACCCACTGCTCATCACAACAAGTGCCTTCCTTAATACCCATCAGCCATTTAACTCATTCCCCTGCCCACCTCCCTTCCATCAACCCTCAGTTTGTTCTCTAGTTAAGAGTCTGTTTTACCGTTTGCCTCTTTCCCCTCCCCCCATGTTCATATGTTTTGTTTGTTAAATTCCATGTATGAGTGTAATCATATGGTATTTGTCTTTCTCTGACTGGGAGAAGATATTTGCAAATGACATATTTGATAAAGGCTTAGTATACAAAATCTATAAAGAACTTATCAAACTCAACACCCAAAAAATAAATAATCCAGTTAAGAAATAGACAGATGGCATAGATTATTTTGAGCTGGTTGAGAAATAGCAAACATAGGAATAGCTCCAAAAAGAGTAGAAGTTACCTTTTTGAAAGGGAAATTTACATAAAGGATGTCTCCTTCTCTGTACCAGGAAGAGAAGCATGACTCTAAATCACAAGAGAATCAATGGTCTCTAAAGTACCAATGATTAAGTTGCAGATTTCAATGTGCATAACAAACTTTACCCTTGTTTATGGTGAATTTCCTCTTAACCATCCTCCCCTTCCCTAAAATAAGTGTCCTCACACCTTTCTTTCATATTTAGTTGCAGGTGGTATTTAAAAGGGTAGCTTAGGTTTAGTATCCAAAATATATAAAGAAATTATACAACTCAACACTCCAAAAACAAATAATCCAGTTAAAAAATGGGCAAAAAACATGAGCAGACATTTCCCTAAAGAAGACTAATATTTTTCTTTTCCTCTTCCGTTTCATTATTTTCCATAATTTTATCTTCTATATCACTAATTTCATCTCTCTGCCTCTTCATCTTTGTGGTCATTACATCCAGTTAGTTTAGAATTTTGGTTATTGCATTTTTCTTCTCATCCTGACTAGTTTTAAGGTCTTTTGTCTCTTTGGTGTCTTCTATGCTTTTCTCAAGCCCAACTAGTATCCTTATGGTTGTTGCTTTTAATTCTGGATCAGGCATATTACTTATATCTGTTTCAGTTAGATCCCTGGGCCTAACCTTTTCTTGTTCTTTCTTTTGGGATGAATTTCTCCACCTTGGCCTTTTGTTGCACTCTCTGTCTTCTCTGTGTTAGGAAAGCCTGTTATGTTTCTTACTCCTAAGATAATGGCTTTATGAAGAAGAGGTCATATACTGTCCAGGGCCTGGCACTTTCAAAAGTATCTCTGGTGTGTGCTGTGTGCACTCTGCTGCTGTGTTTTGGCTGCTCTTTCCCTCAGGTCAATGTTCTGCAGTTTTTTCCTTGACTGCAGTGGAGAATGTTTGTACCTTGGCCAGAGTGTTTTAGCTAGGTGTGCTCTGGTCAGCTTGTTAATAGAGACCTTATGCTATTTCCACTAGAGCTGAAGCTTTGTGGAACTCTATGGTCAGTAGACATGGTGCATGTGGCAGGTTTGCTGGCCTTCTGTGGGAGGGGCTCACTGCTGTGGTTCTCAGGCACACTTGCTAGAGAAAAGGAGCACCAGTAGAGCACAGGGAGGCAGGGCTTGGTGTAAGCAGTTTAGGCTGCTAGTGTAGGCACTGTGCTGCTTACTGAAGTTACTTTATGCTAAGGGGTGGAGGAGGAAAATGGCGCCCCCTGGCTCTTTTCACTCCTGGAGAGGAATGCCACTTCTCCCAGATGCGATCCAAAAAGGGGGAACAATCTCTCCCAGTCATCCCAGGGGATCCTCAGATTGTACTGTCTCCTCCCAAGCTATCTGCCCTCCTTCTCCACAAGAACACTACAGCGCCCTCTGGGCTCCACACCAGCCAAGCCACAGACCTCTATAACTCTAGACTTTGAGCCGCACTGGTTGTAAAAACTCAAGAAAATCATCCCCTTTCATTTTCCTAGTCAATGGCTTTGAGGAAGTGTTCTCCTTGTGCATTCCCCTATATGTTCCTTTCTCTTGCCTTTTTCTGCAGTTAGGACTCCCTCCCCTCTGTAGCACCCATGATCCAGTTCTCCTCCAAACCGTGTCTCTGTACCTCCTACCTTTCATGATATTGCCTCTTCTCTCCCTCTAGTTGTGCAGTTTGTTCTGTCAGTCCTCAGATCAATTTCTTGGGTATTCAAAATGATTTGTTATTTATCTAGCTGTGTTGGAAGGATGAGGCAAGCATACGGTCCTTCTACTACTCTGCCATCTTGGCTCCCTCTCTTTCTTACCTATTTTAAACTGTGATTCTGTGTATTTTATTTTCCTGTCTTATTTTATGACACCAAGGGACAGGAAAATACTAAGCACGACTTTAGTTGTGTTTTGTAATACCAAAGGAAAAAAAAAGCTGAAAGATATTTGTTTGCTCTAAACAAGGCCAAGTAAGTATTCTATGTATGTGGTTATGTGTGTATGCATTATTTTGTGTATGTATTGTGATCACAACATTTAGGTATATGCATGTGGTGTATCATTATGTTTTGAATAATTCTTCACTTGTTTCAAAACACTTTTAATATTTTACTCAGCATTTGACCACACTTGAGTACTGAGCAGACAATCTCACTGAACTATCTCTGTTGGACATTTAAGTTTTTTTCCTCCTCAAGATTTACTAATTCAGAATCTTTCATACTATGCAAGTGGTCTAATTTTTTCCAATGTGCATTGACTTATACACAGAACTATTAAATTGTATCTGTCACTGTTCATCTGTTGCCCAATGGTAACTTTTGCTTAGTTACCCAGGAGTGTTTTATAATAGTCCCCCTATCTTGACTAGTTCTAATATTCATCCTTCTTCTGGTTCTTAATAAATTCATGAAACTTCAACCCCACCAGTCATACATAGGTCTGTCATCTCCCAATTAACCTTCTATACACACTGAAATTTGGTCATACTTTCTTATTATTAGCTTTCCACCTCTTAAATACTTATATAGTTAAAGTAGTGCATGGCCTTCCTTTAGTTCTGAATTTATTTTGCAAGTACTAAAGAATGTGAGAATAGTATTGTTTTCATAGATGCACTTTTTCCCCTAGAGATTAGCCATTTAGTTTGCCTATTGGATATTATAGATAATTATTTTCTGACTTTTTTCCATTAAAAGTAGTTGTCCAGTGTTCCACCTCTGCTTATATAGGCATTTGTAATTGCTTCAACTGACTAAATGCATCTGATATATTTATCATTGAAAACACATATTTGTAAGACACTTTATAGCACAAATGTTCTATTCATTTTTTTCAGGTAGCAATGGCTTAGAAGCCTCCATTGGAATTTAATGTATACATCTTTGTGACACAATATGCCAATTTTCTTCACTTAATTTTTCAGAAGCTATTCTACAGAATTCCTATACAGACAAAAACAAATAAAGCATTATTTCCTAAAGACAGGTTTTTAAAATTAGTAAATTAATATGTCAGGGTAGTTAAATTTTTGGTTTCCTTAACATTATAATGCATACAGCTAGCCCAGAAGACCATTAAGTGACTGTTATTTATATTATGAAGAATAGTAGTTCCTCATTATGCTCGGGTTAGATGCAGCAAACTAACAAATCTTCCTGTATTATGGTGTCTAGATACCAATTATAGAGCAGCTACCCAAGTTTAAACTCGTTCAAAGTTAGAAAAAATGATACACCTACATACTCTTTCAGCCACCTTTCAGTAACCTTCCTGTTTTAAAACTTGGTAGCTTCAGCTCATATTATTAGCTTTTACTTTTTTTTTTCAAGGTACTTGGAAAAGGTGAACTAGAATAAGAAATCATTACAATTCAATGGTATTTTTGCATTGCCTGTAAGCTTAATACTTTGACTTGTTTCCCTCACAGACACTTGGTCATAAGTCCAAATGAATACTTTTAAATCAGTCTTGGAAGGGAAATATCTCATCACAACATGTTAAGCCTTATTTGCAAAAACATAATGAAAATTTCAAGGGCAGAGGAAGAGAGTTAAAATACCAAGTTGTTCGTGAAAATTAATCTGACCTATTGCTAAACTCTAATTCCAAATCTGAGTTTTGAAGCAAACTTTCTATGGCATTATAGCTATCTGTGATGACTATTTTTGTACTATGCCAAAACCTATGTGTGATAACGTTGAATAAACAAGGATCCTTTTTTTTTAAAAAAAGAATAGGTCATTATTACTATCAAATCAATTTCAGTTTTTCTTTCCCAGAGCTATTTTGCATATTGAGTTATATAACAGTTTTAGTCCTAGTAACTGTCTATTTTAGGAGCTCACCTACAGTGTGGTGACATTATGGAAAAAGTATGAAATTAGAGCTGTAATATGAATAAAAAAGGGTAAGCATCCAGAGTTTAAAAGATTATATCATTACTTAGCTACTTTTTGTTTATAAAGATGCTTCTTAAGCACTAATTAATCCACTTAAAACACTTGTGAGCATGGCTGAACTAGGAGAAAATCAGAGTTCTGAGGAGAGAAAAGTGAAAAGTTTCTATTGGAGTTATATTTTTCCATAGCTCATCTCCAGGCAGAATCTCCTAAATAGATGTCAATTAAATTCCTCTTTTCTAGTCAGGCTCTTCAGTAGATTTAAAAAATTCAGTTTTTCCTGAACCCTTGGGACTATCTCAAAGCTTTGTCTCACAGTTGGCCAAAATCTCAGGATTAAAAAAAACCAGGGAAGCCCAGAACTATCCTGGATATTTGTACATCTTCAGGATCAGTAATGAACTGATAATAAACATAAATACAGTGGTTCTGACCAGAATTGGACATATTGCTAAAAAAATAACCAGTTGATTCACCATATCTAATTCTCTGCAGATCAGTAATTCATTTCTGACTATGGCAGTTTCAATCAAATTTGTGGGGTTAAGGAATGGGTATCACTGACTGCCACAGGCAGGCCTAAGGCATAAACAAGAAGACCAAATAGAAGGGAAGAAGTGGTTGTGGTAGAAGAGCACCAACAAATTCTTAAGGTGCTGGCCATAATTACTATCAGTGGCCAAGAGGGCAGGGAGATAAATGTGTTAAGTATTAAAGCAATAAAATGAGTAAAAGTAATTTCAAGGAACAGGTCATGCTGGAAAGTGCAGGAATATTACCTCATATAATAGTTTATGGGGGAATCATGTCAGAAACCAGGATATTGCATGTAGGTAGACTCTATGACCTACACAAAATACAATGAAAAAAAAATGTCAAATCTAAGTATGCTACTGTGGCAAGGAACAACAGTACAACTGCCCATACACACAGCACTTACACATGCATACATGTGCAAACTCCCAATTCCATATCCCTGTTCTATATTGTTCCACTACATTATTACTTTCTAACTTACCTCACAACTCATTTATTATGTGATCTCTCTTTCTTCTCTATAGAATTAAAACTCTGCTAACGTAGAAGCTTTTGTCTGTTTTGTTTATTGATATATGGCTAGCCTGGAACATAATCAGCTCAATAAATATTTACTATCTGAATGAATATGTTGAGTGAAGTTTAAGAAGTGACTATGAGATATTCCACAGTGGGCAAGTGAAGGGCACAAAACACACTGGGCTCATTTCAGTGGATTATTTATTAACTACTACTTCTGTAGCCATGTAGAAACTAACTTTAAGTACAAATTCTTTTTTTTAAGTACAATTTCTTATAGCTGCTACTTGTTAGACAAATAAAATGGAGATTATTGTACCTGACATGAAGTGAAAAATGAGGGGAGCAACAGCAGAGGAGTTAAAAGAGAATGCTGAAGGGTGAGGGGGTTCTGTTGATTATTGTAAGGATTTTGGCATTGACTCAAAGTG
>CM052801.1:58898912-58947034 GCA_028533885.1 Nasua narica | reverse complement strand
AAGGTTTTTGGCCTTTTGTAGCATTTTCACCTTTTCAGGGAGTCCAAGCAATGAATCTGGCCAGAAGCACTCCGACCTCTGAGTTGCAGGAAGCCCGAGTCTCTGCTCCCCTCTGTGTGGTTCAGAACACACACTCCCCTCCGCGAAATTTCTGCTCACAGCGCAGCCTGTCTGAGGTGGCGCACGACCCCAGCTGCCTTGCCTTTCTGTGGCTCCCAAGTGTGGACCTGGGAAGCCTGCCCCCTTTCTGCAGCTCTGCGAGGTGCGCCCGGGAGGTCAGGCCGCTTGCCTGCGTTCTCTCCGTGGCCAGCCGTGATTGCTCAGGCTCTGCAGTGCGCCGCGAATGTCGTGGTTGCGGGCGCACACCGGGAAAAACTGCGGCTCGTGAACCACCGCAGACTCTCAAAAAGGCGCTTGCAGCTGCGAGCCCGGCCCACAGGTTGTTGCAGAGAGCGGAAATCTGCAGGTTCAGGAATCGCGGACTGGATCCCCCACCAGTTCCACTTTGGGGTGCCCCTTCCTGGGAGAGTGGGTCCAAGCGCCGGTGCCCGTGACCACCCCCTTCCACTAGTTACTCTTCTGAACTTTTTGCCCTTTTTGAGTGTTTTTAACGGGCTCTACGTTAATGCTGGTCCCCTGCCCCCGGGCACTTTCCTTTGGGGTATTACCGTCCTTGGTTAGCTTCTGGTGGCTCCCTCCCCTTTTTGTGTATCTTCCGATATCAGCTCGAGTATTCCCACTTTGCTTTTACCTCTCCACTGCTGTCTTCTGCTCTTGGAGAGAACCCAGGGTTAGAAATCTTTTTCCTCAGGGTGATTTCATGGGTGTTCAGCGTGTTCTGGTAGATTTCCAGCTCACTTTTTGGAACTGGCTGCTGCAGGATGTCTTACTTCTCCGCCATCTTGCCCTCCCCTCAAGATCTTTCTTGTTTCTTGAGAAAAGCTTGTATTGCTATATATTTTCCTCTCACGACCGCCTTTGCTGTGTCCCAGAGATTTTGAACAGTTGTGTTTTCATTTTCATTTGTTTCCATGAATTTTTAAAATTCTTCTTTAATTTCCTGGTTAACCCATTCATTCGTTAGTAGGATGCTCTTTAGCCTCCATGTATTTGAGTTCTTTCCAACTTTCCCCTTGTGATTGAGTTCTAGTTTCATGGCCCTGTGGTCTGAAAATATTCAGGGAATGATCCCAATCTTTTGGTACTGATTGAGACCTGATTTGTGTCCCAGGATGTGATCTATTCTGGAGAATGTTCCATGTGCACTAAAGAAGAAAGTGTATTCTGTTGCTTTGGGATGGAATGTTCTGAATATATCTGTGATGTCCATCTGGTCCAGTGTGTCATTTAGAGCCTTTATTAACTTGTTGATCTTTTGCTTAGATGATCTGTCCATTTCGTTAAGGGGGGTATTAAAGTCCCCTACTGTTATCGTATTATTGTTGATGTGTTTCTTTGACTTTGTTATTAATTGGTTTATATAATTGGCTGCTCCCACGTTAGGGGCATAGATATTTACAATTGTTAGATCTTCTTGTTTGACAGTCCCTTTATGTACAACATAGTGTCCTTTCTCATCTCTTATTATAGTCTTTGGCTTAAAATCTAATTTATCTGATATAAGGATCGCCACCCCAGCTTTCTTTTGATGTCAATTAGCATGGTAAATTGTTTTCCACCCCCTCACTTTAAAACTGGAGGTGTCTTTGGGTCTAAGATGAGTTTCCTGTCAACATCATATCATTGGGTCTTGTTTTTGCATCCATTCTGATACTCTGTGTCTTTTGATTGGGGTATTTAGCCCATTTACATTCAGGGTAACTATTGCCAAATATTAATTTAGTGCCATTGTATTGCCTTTAAGGTGACTGTTAACTGTGTATTGTCTCTGTTCCTTTCTGGTCTCTGTTCCTTTTAGGCTCTCTCTTTGCTTAGAGGACCCCTTTCAATATTTCCTGTAGGGCTGGTTTGGTGTTTGCAAATTCCTTTAGTTTTTGTTTGTCCTGGAAGCTTTTTATCTCTCCATCTATTTTCAGTGACAGTCTAGCTGGGTATAGTATTCTTGGCTGCATATTTTTCTCATTTAGTACTCTGAATATACCATGCCAGTCCTTTCTGGCCCGCCAGGTCTCTGTGGATAGGTCTGCTGTCAATCTAACATTTTTGCCTCTGTATGTTACAGACTTCTTGTCCCGAGTTGCTTTCAGGATTTTCTCTTTGTCACTAAGACTTGTAAGTTTTGCTATTAAATGATGAGGTGTAGACTTATTTTTATTGATTTTGAGGGGGGTTCTCTGTGCCTCCTGAATTTTGAGGCTTGTTGCCTTCACCAGATTAGGGAAATTCTCTACAATAATTTGCTCCAATATACCTTCTGCCCCTTTTTCTCTTTCTTCTTCTTCTGGGATCCCAATTATTCTAATATTGTTGTGTCTTATGGTATCACTTATCTCTCAAATTCTCCCCTCGTGGTCCAATACTTGTTTTTCTCTCTTTTTCTCAACTTCTTTGTTCTCTGTCATTTGCTCTTCTGTATCACTAATTCTTTCTTCTGCCTCATTTATTCTAGCAGTAAGAGCCTTCATTTTTGATTGTACCTCATTAATAGTTTTGATTTTAATTTGGTTAGATTTAAGTTCTTTTATTTCTCCTGAAATGGATTTTATTTCTCCAGAAAGGAATTCCTTAATATCTTCCATGCTTTTTGCAAGCCCAGCTAGCACCTTGATAACTGTCATTTTGAACTCTATTTCTGACATATTACTAATGTCCATATTGACTAGGTATGTAGTCAGCGGTACTGCCCCCTTGTTCTTTTTTTTTTTTTGTGGTGGGTTTTTCCACCTTGTCATTTTATCGATATAAGAATAGATGAGTGAGATAGAAAAATACTTTGGAGTTCCATAGTTTTGAGTGATTGATGAGCTTGGTCTTGGCTGGATAGTCTCATTGATCTTCTGGGGGAGGGGCCTGTTGCCATGATTCTGAAATGTCTTTGCTGGAGGTGGATTTGCCCCACCCTTGCAGGGTGCCACCTCCTGAGGGCGCATGGGAGAAGAATGAGACACAAATAAGTCAGCTGCAAGAGACCAGGAGCAGGGGATGACAGTAGAAAAGACTGTCGCCCCAAACCACTCCTTAGTCTCATATTTATTAGAAAGTAGGTAACAACCAACAAAGAAGCCAGAGTAGGTCACACATTGACCATGAGTTTTGCAGATAAGTAAGAAGAAAGGCAAAATATGTCTCGTCACATAGTACATGATGTATAGTGAGCAAACCCAAACAAGAGAGTCATCTAACTAAACGCAGATGTTCTCTGGGGAATGGGAGATAATGGAAAAACGAAGCAGGCGGCGTTCTGCCCTGAGTGGGCCGGGTGTTCGCAGCTGCTCGGCTTCCATGAAGCAGGTGGCTTTCAGCCCTGAGCGAGCCGGGAATCCCCAGCTGTTCGGCTTCAAGGATGTATATTGTCCTCTCCCCCAGAGGCTCATTGCCAGTACATGTTTTTCTTAAGTCTATATCTAAGCATGCTTGGTGACTAGTATAATTTCTCATAAGTTATATTTTAAGCAGTACATTGTTCTGAGGGACGGTTACATTTCCCCCTTTTTGTTTATGTAGAAGCAGGAAAGTTGATTTCGCTATTTCTCGATCCATCAGTTGTCGGAAGGATTTTCTCGCACATCTGAGGACTAAGCATAAAAAGATTATAGCAATAAAAAGAATAATCATTCTACTCATAATATCAAAACCAGTTTGGTCCAAGTAAAGAGATTTAGATTAGATAGGATATCATTAATTCTTTGTGCAAAACTCACTTTTGGAACTAATTGTAATGATGAGTGAGTAATGCCTTGAATAGTATCTTGAAGCTGTTTAATATCTAAAGTTAGTTTATTGCCATAATGATTGATAATATGATGATGAATTTTGTTCCATGATATATTTGATTCGTTATAGGCATAAGGAGTAACACAGAAGGAAGAAACATTCCAACCACATAAAAGATGAAGCCTAAGCTTTATATTTTAAAGATCATCTCCTATACATATCATGGCTGATTTTAAATTAGAGATTCTCTCATCTAATTTTTAATCTATGATTGTTTGTTGATTCCAAGCCTTGCTAGCATCTCGTGCCACTTTCGTACAAATTGTGTAGTTTGTACAGTCTGATGCAAAGCTATTCCTGTAGTGGTAGCTGTAGCAGTAATGGCTATAATTCCTAGGATAGCTGTTATAAACAGTCCAAGAAATCTTTTTGTTCTATGGACCCAGTTCTTCAAAACTGTTAAAAGTACATCCATGTCTGGAGAGCTTTCCCAAACACAGTGATGTTTCACCGGTAACCAGATGCCTATTCTTCTTCTTGCCATGAGAATAATAGAATTGTCTGTGTAAACATACTCCTGCATACGAGTGAACATTTTACATTTGGGACAGTTGATTTCTCTAATGTTATGATCAAGAGTCATTTTTCCAACAACAAAGACATAGGGATCTCTGACACATGCTCTTACCCATTCTTCTCTTATCAGGAGAAAGGAGAATGTATAAAAGTTGGGCTGATAAATGTAAGAGCCGTTCCAAATTTTAAAGTGGTTTAAAGTTGCCGCGACTTTCCACAAACTCTTTTGTCTTTTATGAAAGTCAACAAAAGGGGATGGCGCCGAGAGTCTTTGCCCATGCCAGACCAGAGGCATATTTTCCCAAGCTAAGGTTTGTGGTATGATGAGGTGATCAAAAACTTGCCATTTTAAATTTCGATGAGAGGAGCAGGGTCTCCCAGTGCAATTGGTGACTGCCATCCCCTTAGGAGACCAGTCCCATACAATTCCGTAGGAATCATTAATAATGACACTGGGATAAGCAGCTCGACAATCCTCCCACAAGGGGCGAATTCCCTCATTGGACTATATCTGCATCATTTTGCATTTGAGAAGAAGGGGTGCTGCTATGTATAGCTAGGACCCCGATATTCATTGGCTAGGAATCCTTTAGTGGAGAGTAAATGTAACTGAACTTTAGTCAGACTTTTATTAATAGGAAAGTTCACCAACCATCTTTGATCATCAGGGATAAGGCAGCTGGAATGATTGTCAATACATATTGGTCTATTTTGATATCCCAAAGTAAGATTAATATTTGAGCCTTCCTCTTGAGGCAGTAATGGCAATCTGTGATCCAATATTCCAGGTGCCCATTTTGAGGCATTTAAATAAATTGGTATTATATCTTTTCTCCATTCACCTGGATGGAGCAGGTGATGATTAGGTATATAAGTCCAATAAGTGAAATTATTTATTTGTGCATAACATTCTGGAAGACTTATGGCTACCGTGATGAGGTTCATCATAGTACATCAGATGTAGAAATAGTAGCAGTTTTGATATGCTGTAAAACATACACTGAATATGAAGAATTAGATAACAGATTAAATGCAGAAGAAACATCTTGAAATAATGTAAAAACTGCCATTAATTCTGATTTCTGTGCTGAAAGACCAGTAGTAGATATGATTTTTGAGGTAAGACTATAATAACAGGCTTTACCTTTGACAGAGCCATCAGAAAATTAAGTAGGGGCATCTGTTATTGGATTTTTAGAAATAATTTTAGGAAGGACAAAAGCAGTACATTTTAAAAAGGAAACAACAGGTTTCCTTTGGATCATATCCCGGTATTTGGCGAGTTCTTTATTATCATTAAATAATATTGTCAATATGATCAAATTTTTAACATATTTTATTGTTTCCTTTTAAACCCATAAACCAAGGCAAATAAAAGTCACTTTCCCCAAGCCTTCTACGACTTACTCTACACCCTTAAGTTTAGCTTTTATTATCTCCTTTCATGTTCTGGCACAACCAGACATTTTTACTTTAAGACAAAACTATTCACTCTCTTAGGCCCTCTTTATGTGTGTGTGTGTTTTAAACTTATTACCAGTTAATTGTTTTCCCTCTAGTTTTTCTGATGACATTAAAACTTTTAACAAAAACCTTACAGCATCTTTCTTTCTTCTCTCTCTCTTTTTTCTTTTTTTGCTTATATTGAGCTTTAATATGCCCTGTCTGCCCACAGTTAAAATAATGTCCTTTAAATTTTTTTGTGGTCAGAGTAGCCATCACTTGGGCTAACAAATCAGCTTTATAAGTTTCTGTTTCCTCACCATTCCCCCATGAATAATTTTGACCCTTAAATCTTTATAAGGTTGTTGAAGGTGGAAGGTCTCATCTTCTGTAACTTCTTCCTGCTGAATAGGGGCATAGAGTTGTTCTGTTATTGGAGGAAGCAGGGGAGGAGATTCCTCTTTTATATATTCCTTTGCAATGACTTTAGTAATTTCTTTTTTCTTCGGAATAGCATATTTAGGTTTCTTTTTTTTTTAGTTTTTTTCTGAATATTTATTATTGCTATCCAAATTAGTGTTTTGTAAAGGCTCCAAGATGGAGCAAATAAGGGTCCAAGTAGGCCATATAGTAATTGGAATTGATTTTCTTTTTAAATGCAAGAGTTTTAACTCATGTCCTACTTTTTCCCATGTTTGTATATCTAAAATCCCTAATGTAGGGAACCAGGAGCAATGTTCTTTAATTATTTTTAAAAGTTCCAAAAGTTTGCCTTCACTGACTTTTGCTCCTCCCGCCTTTAGGAGCCATCTCAATAAACATACGTAAAGGCAATATACGTTTGTGCTCTTTAAATTTCCCATACCCTGTGATAAGTACCCACAACTCACCAGCGGGAAAAAGGCACAGCCGTACACACGAACATGTTGGGGCTTCTCCTGTTTCGTTTCTCGTGTCCCTGTTCGGTCACCACTTGCCGCCTCCTGATGGCACACGGGAGAAGAATGAGCCACAAACTAGTCAGCTGCAAGAGACCAGGAGCAGAGGACGACAGTAGAAAAGACTGTCGCCCCAAACCACTCCTTAGTCTCATATTTATTAGAAAGTAGGTAACAACCAACAAAGAAGCCAGAGTAGGTCACACATTGACCATGAGTTTTGCAGATAAGTAAGAAGAAAGGCAAAATATGTCTCGTCACATAGTACATGACATATAGTGAGCAAACCCAAACAAGAGAGTCATCTAACTAAACGCAGATGTTCTCTGGGGAAGGGGAGATAACGGAAAAACGAAGCAGGCCGGGTGTTCGCAGCTGCTTGGCTTCCATGAAGCAGGTGGCTTTCAGCCCTGAGCGAGCTGGGAATCCCCAGCTGTTCGGCTTCAAGGATGTATATTGTCCTCTCCCCCAGAGGCTCATTGCCAGTACATGTTTTTCTTAAGTCTATATCTAAGCATGCTTGGTGACTAGTATAATTTCTCATAAGTTATATTTTAAGCAGTACATTGTTCTGAGGGACGGTTATAGCAGGGGATGGGCCAAGCAATTTGCTCAGGTTCGCTCTCGGGAGTCTTTGTTCCCTGAGCGCTTTCCGTACCACCCTGGAGGCTGGGAATGCAAATGGCGGCTTCCCAGTCTCCGGCAGGTAGAGCTGAGTGCTCAGGGCCCCGCTCCTTAGCACGCCTTCAGAGGAAGGCGGTCAATCACTCCCGTCTCCCTGGTCCCTGCCCAACCTCTGAGCTAGGCCACCTGTGACCGGGCACCTCTATTTCTGGCGCACAGCCACGTCTGGAGTCTCCAAAATCAACAGATTCCTCCAGCGTGCTCCAGTGCCACTCATCCTGGAGAAAGAAGGAGGGGGTCTCTCCGGAGCTGCCTCCTGCGGGGTCCCTGTTTGAAGAGCTTCGGCCCAACTGTGCCTCGGGTCATGGTGTGAGGTATGTCGGAGCTGATAGCACACTGCATGGCTCCTTCCCTGCTGCCGGGTTTTCTGCCCTGATTCCTGGGAGCTCTGCCACACTAGACACCCCCAGTCCCTTTGTGACCCCATTGGTCCTTAAACCACACTGTTTCGTGAGGGCTAACCCCTCCCCCCCCAGCTTAGCCTTTGGAATGATGTCCCTCAGCGGAGCAGACTCTAAAAGTCTGATTTTGTGCTCTGTGGCTCTGCAGCTGCAGGGAACCTGCCCCTCCCCCCGCGGTCTCTCTTCCTGTTACTTTGGATTTACTTTTCCAAATGTCCTACCTTTCGGATATTAGTCGATTTTCTGTTCCTAGAATTGCTCTTCTTCCTCTCTTCTCTCTCCTGTTGAGTATGCTGCCTTTTAGAATGGTTTGATAACTATCTAGATGAACTTCTGGGATCTGACTCTATCTCAACCTCCTGCTCCTCCACCATCTTGCTCCTCCCCTCTGTCTTCGCTTTTTTGTAGTGACTATTAGTTTAAGGCAATTTGTTGTACTGAATCCTTCTACCTCAATGAAGACTTCTGCTCAAAGCTTATTCTACATTTTTCTGTAGTTATGTGCTATTTTCTACAGAAGGAAAACTACAATATGTATCATATGTTAGTGAGATCTAATATCTTAAAGTTGAGGAAAGTACTTTTTAATACTTTGTCAGGAATTTTGATAATTTGACAATAGGAGTGAATACAGCTTATTTTGGGGGGAGGAAATTAAAATTCTTTAGCTAATTCTAAATTTCATCATCTTTTCTGTATTTTCCCTATGGTGAAGGTGAATATACAATGCCTTTTTATATTTGGTGTATTGGTGATGACACAGGGCCTTGTCAAAGAATAGCTCTTTAGAGCTTGTCTAGTAGCTTTGGAATATAGTAGATACTTTTCTATTCCTGACCTATCCAATTCCAATTTCTCTTCCCTAGTCAACACCCTACTGCCATTGAACATTTGATTTTAAGTTAGTTCTGATACCACTTGTTAACTACTTTTTGTATGTTGACTTCACATAAATTTCAAAGCTCCTGGCAACTGGGCCAATGTCTTAACATTTAAAAATACTTTTTTTTTTTTTTAACTTTAGCTTCTCCTTCAACACATATCACATTGGCAAGCACATAGTAGGAACTCAATAATTTCTTTTGGATTCATTCATTTAATAAAGGTATGGGGCTTAGTATAAGCAGTGTGGTGCAGTAGAATGATCTTTGAGCTGGAAGTCAGAACTTGAGACTGAGCTCTTCCATTTACTAGTTAAATGAACTCAAGCTTTTCACAATATTTTTGAGGTGTAATTCCCTCTTTAAAATGATGGTGCCTACAAAGAAGTGGAAAAAGAATAAAATGAAGGTGCCTAAACTAAATGCTTTTATTCTCAAATTCCTTTTAATTCTGTGATCCAGTGATCCAAAAGAATAAATGAGAGTCCTCTATGTTTCTAATTTGCCACCCATGCCTTACAGTTACTGAATGTTCTGCCATCCTCAAGAATTTATATTTATGGCTCTACTTGATGATATATAACAGAGTGATTGTAAAAAAGAACTTTAATACAGTGTCATATGTTCAGTGCAAAATTGGTATATAAATATACAGGCAGATTTTTTTCACAGTCTTTTGTTGTTCTAGGCACAGTTACGAATGGTTTCAAAACATATCCCTAAAAAATAACAAACCTCTTGCTTTTTAATACTTTATTTTACATATTTGCTTTATTTTTAGCTAATAGAGGATCTGTGCATTATAGACCAAATTTCCTCAAGCTGGTCTTCTTTTTAAAATATGCAATTTTCTAATCACAGTTATTTGTGAAAGAAAGGCTGCACATGCTGATGGGAAAGACAGCAGAATCAAGTAATTTTAAGAATAATTAGAAAAATCTTGAAAATAAGCATTGGTTTATGTGTGTAGGGTCTTAGAAGAAATCAATCTGGGATAAGTATATAAATTTTAATATGAATTATGTTTTTGATCAAATAAGGAAAAAAACTTAATGAGAATTTAAATATAATCTATCTTGATTTCCCTACTACATAGAGTGGTTGCCAGGACTTAATAAGACTTAACACATTGATTCCAGTTGTCCTTGAATGATACCTTAGATTCTTTTCTGGCCACTAATGCCTATTCTGGGGAGGAAAAGGGAGTACTATTCAGTGCTTCTGGGAGACCTTAAATTGCCACTTCTGAATTCTCTGAAATCTGCAATCCAAACTTGTTTCCTTCCTGAATTTCCAATTTGATATTTCCAACTGTCTTCCAGCTATCATGCATATGATAACGAATTCAATTATCATTACAAAATCAATAGAATCATAGCCAAATTTATTATCTTTCCTCTACTCAGTTGTTTTCCTTCCTAAATACCTAATTTTTCTCCAAGCCAGTTTTTCCCAGTGCAAACCCAGAAAAGGAAAGATGTTTTAGGCTTTGCCTAAGGTAATCAAACTTCCTAAAGGGAACAACATCTGGAAAGAAAGTAATAAACTGAACTTTAATTGGAGAGGGAGGCAGAAATGGAGCGGGAGCAAGAAGGGTTTGGGAACTGAATGATTTAAAGGCAAAGGAAAGCACAGTGAAATTGAAGGTCATTTTAGGAACTAATAACACAAATTTGGTTAATCTGTTTTACCATCCTTCTTACATGGCTCAAGCACCTTTTCAGGGCTACAGTCTTATTTTTAAAGGGATGAGATGGCATAGCAAAATTTCTGTTAATAAATACTTCTCTGTTTTGAAATCTCAAAGTCTTGAAGCCATCTTAGATTCTTCACTCCCCATAGTATTCTAACAACTAAACAGTACTCAACAAATGCTTACCAGAATGAATGGATAAAAACTCTGTTGATACCTCCTCCCCTAGGCCTTTTATACACTGTGAGCCTAGCCTAAGCCAAATAATATCAAATCCAAATTCTCCACTTTATTATCTGAATTTTTCTAGAATGGGATCCCAATTTATTTCCAACTTTATCTTTCCCTGTTGCTCATCAGGGCCTTTCCACTTATTGTAAAAAATTTTCTGTTCGCTGTCTTCAGTCATGTTTATTCTTTTGTTTCTTTACTCTTCCTTGTACACACCCTATTCCTCTCATTTCAACTAAATCCAGTATCCCTTAAGACCCAGTTCAAGGCCTATAATCTCTTTGAAAACTTCTATATACATTTCAGTGATCATGAATCTCATTAAAAAATTCTATTGTAATTCCTGTTGTATTATACATGTTGGCACTTAATCATTTTTTTTCTCCTAAATGGTATGTTTATCTTGACTTTCTAGAAAGTGTATGTGTCTTTGAGGGCAAAGATTATATTTTAAACTTCTTTTGAGTTATCTACAATGTTTAACAGAAATGATTATTGAATGAATGATTTAAGCTGAATATAGAAATATAAAAAAAGAAAGTGATGTTAAAACAATATAAGCTTATTTCACTTTATTATTCAAGAGATCAACAAAACACCTTAAATACTGAAAATATGAACTTGATGTCCCAAGTTCATAATAATATAATGTACACAAAGATGATACACAGATATATACAAAGATGACTGTATACATCATCTTTATAATATGCAGTTGTATATGAAAGACAGAAGAGACAATTTTCTAAAACAAGGCTTTAATAGTTGAAGCCAATTCAACATAAAAGACCATTTTTCTTACAAGTATATTTGAGAATTTGTACCATTTTGTGCTTTGGGATTTTAAAATGTATTCATTAGGCTTTTAATAAAAAATAAAATTACTCCTGAAACAGATCATTTTTTATTAAACCATAGCCAATGAATTTCTAATGAAATAATTGCTGTTTTATTTCTTGCAAAACTTGAAATGAAGTCCTTATCGTTGAAAGCAGATTTTGAGGGCAACAATCTAATTATTCCTACATATCCCAGAGAAAAACTTATTTATTTATTTTTTGGTTTTGTTATAGAGCTATTTTATTTTATCTTATTTTATTATTTTTTTATTGTTAGTCACCATACAGTACATCATTAATTTTTGATGTAGTGTTCCATGATTCATTGTTTGCGGATAACACTCAGTGCTCCATGCAATCCATATCGTCCTTAATACCTATCACCAGGCTCACCCATCTCCCCATCCCCCTCCCTTCTAAAACCCTCAGTTTGTTTCCCAGAGTCCATAGTCTCTCATGGTTCATATCCTAGAGAACATTTTAAAACATTAATAACTAAAGTCAGAAGAAGCAATCAAGCTATTGAAGGGAATATTTTGAGGCTATTACTGGTAACAAAGGTAAAAATAGATGAAACTTATAATTGTTACAAATATTTTTCAGATAGGTAAACTTTAAACAAAGAAATTTTAAATTAGAAAATTTATCTGAGGGATTCCTAGGTGGCTCAGTCAGTTAGGTGACTGACTGTTGATTTCGGCTTAGGTTGTGATCTTGGGATCATGGGATCAAGCCCCATGTCAGGATCTGCACTCAGTGGGGAGTCTGCTTGGGATTCTCTCTCTCTCCTACTCCCTCTGTCCCTCCCCTGACTCACTTTTTTTTCTCTCTTTCAAATAAATAAATAAATCTTTAAAAATAAAAGGAAAACTGTCATCTGAACATATCTGAAATGGAGACTGGTCTATTGGTCCAAGGATTATAAAATAATGATAAAATTAGCCCATCCTGAATAAAATGCTAATCTTGAACCACTTGATGAAATTGACATGTGTGCTGCCTTTAATAGCGTTCTTTTTCTTTCTCATTTTTTTCTCCTTAACATTTTATAAATGTCAAAATGTCAAAATACACATTAAGAATCATGATGCCTCCCCTATATTTCTGAAATTGTTATCTTGGATTTTACTGCACAATTTCAAGCATTTGAAATTCTGACATTGATTGACAAAGTTATTGATAATGCATGCCTATTATGGATTTAATTATTTTGGGGTTAAATGAAGAAGCATTTAAATGATGTGCTCTAATATAGTTCAATTATTGAAAACAAGTAAAACAAGAAATACACTTCAAAGAAGCAAGATGATAAAAGAATATCATTTATGTGAAAAAATTTATTTTAAATGCAGAATATTTATAAATTAATGGCACACAGAAAAGATGAATTCCTTGTTCTTTCTCTTTAAATATCAGCATCATCAAATATTTACAAAGTGCCTGTAAATATCTACTCTAATTGATCTCGTGCTTTTTTTGACCTTGATAAATAGGGTAGCTGCTTCCCTAAAGAGTTAAATACCTGCTGTCTTGCTGGCTGATTTCTTCCTGTTGCTAAATCACTTGCTCCCCAAAATCTGTTCCCTGTAGGATTTAATCTCTCTTTTCAAAAGTTTCTGTATATGCCATAGCCTACCATACTAATGCTGTCTGCAAGACTTGTCAGCAAAAGAAAGTCTGCAGTGATGGTACTGCTGCAGCTTTTACTACAGCTCCAAGCATAATACAGTCAGCTTTTGTTGGGAGATGATGTAAGATTAAGGTACAGGACTTTGATGAAGGGGTCTTGAAACTAAATAGCTTCTGCAAGGCAAATGGTTCTGTGTTTCTCAGGTAATTGTAGTCCCTGAAATTAAACCACCTCTCAAGGTGTTCAATGACATGGTTATCAAATGTTTTAAATTATTTCTTAAGCATCAGAGTTGAAAAGAATGGCAGGTTTAGATTTGTTTGAAATTCATAATATTTGTCATTCAGCCTCTGAACCAGCTTATTTCTATCATTTAGAATGTGGCTATACAGATGGTTACCACTTGAGTGCCTTTTTTTTCTCCCCAGAGACTGCTGTCCTAGAATTATAGCAGCATATTAAAGAAAAAAATATACCCTTAAAAATAAATTTCCCATTTCCCATAGATGTTATCTTGAGAAAACTTGATACTTCATTTTTTTTTTAAAGAGCTCATGCACAACAATATCTCACATTAAAGAGTTTAGAGTAGAAGATTCCTTTGGTGAATCTTATGTTTGTGGCTAGAATTTTAAATTTATTTTCCTTAAATATTTCAAGGAAGTTAAATTATATAATTAATAAGAGAAATTCTACTCCAAGATGTTTTTCCAACAATAAATAGATATTTTGGTCTTGAGGACTATCATGCAAAGAATGCAGATCTGACCTAAAACGTTAGTGAGAGAAATAACAAATTATACTTAGAAGTTAAAGTCTTTTTAAAAATTTGCCTTGGATGACTACTTGCTTTACTCCCTAATGTTGGTGTTTATAAAGATTTCTGGGTTTGGGGCACCTGGGTGGCTCAGTGGTTTAAGCCTCTGCCTTTGGCTCGGGTCATGATCTCAGGGTCCTGGAATCGAGCCCCACATTGGACTCTCTGCTCGGCAGGGAGCCTGCCTCCCCCCACCCTCTCTCTCTCTCTGCCTGCCTCTCTGCCTACTTGTGATCTCTTTCTCTCTCAAATAAATAAATAAAATCTTTTAAAAAAAGATTTCTGGGTTTTTAAAAATCATAAAGTGGATGATTGAGAAGGTATGCTAATTTCTTTCTGAGTTAACCACACATATAAGGAACATGACTGTTTAAATCAAAAGAGCATATCCAAGACAGTACCACCGACATAGCATTAACATCTCCTAATTACAGGCAGAGTACGTTAAAAATGAACAAAAATGCATGTAAGCTTTTCCTCTTTTGCAGTCTTTCCTATCATACTGACATATAGTTGTAGTTGTTGGTTTTGTAGTTGTTGGTTTATGGGCATGCTTCTTGCTTTGACTTCTTGCTTTCTTGAGGGTAAAGACCTTGTCTTTCATTTTCATAAATCCTAACTTAGCACAGTGGCTACCATAACATTAAGTGCTGAAAATAGGTCTGATAATTTACTGAACATCCTGTGTTATAAGACCAATGAGAATGGTGATTCTGTTGAGTTGACTTTTACATCTTATCACTTAGAACACTTCCTGGCTAAATGATAGCTTTATATTTTGGGAATAACTGTTATGTATATCATCTCATTTCAGCTCTTCATAAGCTTCATGGACTAATAGGGTAGATTTTTATTATCCTCATTTTATAGATGAGGAGATAAAGATCCAGAGCAATGAATTAACTTACTAATATGGACTTACTAAAACATACTATTTAGTGAGAGAGTGGGCAAGAGAGCTCATCTATGAATCACTAGATGCCTGTAAGAAAAGATCTTGAGGAGGTCTGTTCCCACTTCCACACAGAGAAAAGAATGTTGCTCTGATTGTGTATGGTTATTGGCAAGTACTTCTTCAGAGATATTTGAATGTGTGTGTGTGTGTGTGTGTGTGTGTGTGTGTGTGTGTGTGTAGACATTCTTTTAGCTCCTTCAAAGATATAAGGACTATTTATACATTATCTAATGTTTTTTTTCTTTTACACAATCATGATAATGTGCTAACTAATGTAAATAAGGAAATTGATTCAGTTCCCTGAAACAAGACCATTTTCTCCAATATAGTGGTGGAATACTTCCTATAACATTTCCAATCATTACATTTGGTGCAATGGATCAATAGTAGACAATCTCAATGGCAGTATGACTATTGAACTGATACTCTGGGGTTGAAAACTATATCAATAAGCTTGATGAAAAATTAGTATCAGAACATTCTTGGAAAAATATTTTAGTTCATGTTAAAATTGACTAGAACTCTGAGTATTTTCAGAAAAGTGAAGCTTAGTGAAGTCATTATAACTTTTTTTCCACTTACTGATACAGGATTCTAAAGTACCCTTTTCCTAAAGTAGACTATACTTTGCTTCATTCTCACTTGTAGTGAGTGGTTTCCCAATAATACAATAGCTTGATGTTGTCATTTTAAGTGTAAACCTTTTCTAATAAAATCTTAAGTTGCTACTCTAGTATTTGATAAACTCCAGACATTTGTGACTGATAATTTTTTTTCATTGATTGAAAATCTCCTAGCACGTCACACAATCTTACTCTTTTCATCGATCAAAAAGCATTTGGGTCATTGCCAATGTGAGGGAGGAAAGGGAAATGGATGTGATGTCCTGTCAAAATTAGTGAGCTTTATATGCAGAGGAGCTGGTGGGTAGATGAAAATATTTTCCTACCTTCTGAGCACTTTCCTTTGAATAGATTTTGAAAATGTTACATGAAGATTAAAGGTGCTCTTTATTTCAGTGTCTTCCTAAGATCTTTCTCAAATTGGGGTGCCTAGGTGGCTCAGTAAGCTGAGCATCCAACTCTTGATTTTGAGTAAGGTAGTGATCTCAGGGTGGTATCAAGCTTTGCACTGGGCTCCACACATAGCATGGAGCCTACTTGGGATTCTCTTTCTCCCTCTTCCTCTGCCCCTCTAGCATGCATGCTCTTTCTCTCTGTGGAAGAAAAAAAAAGAATCTTTCTCAAATTGAGTACAACTTCTGGAGCCATAAGTCTATCTTGCTTGGCCCAAAGCCAACCTGTTTCTAGGACTCAATCTCTTTCTTGGGGATGGGAGATGGAAGAGCAAATAAAGTTAACAGCTGTTTCTTTCTTCCTTCATTTCATTCTTCTTTCATCTTTTCTACCTTCTTTAACTCTCTCCCTTCCCCTCTTCCTTCCTTCTCTTTCCTTTTTTCCTTCCTTCCTGCCTTCTTTTCTTTTTTCTTTTCTTTCTTTCTTTCTTTCTTTCTTTCTTTCTTTCTTTCTTTCTTTCTTTCTTTCTCTTTCTTTCTTTTCTTTTCTTTTCTTTTCTTTTTTTCTTTTCTTTTTTTCTCTCTTTCTTTCCTTCTTTTTTTTTCTATCTAATAGGGACATTCCTGAAGAAAAAACATGCATACCAAAACCACTAAAAAAAAAAAAATCCAAACAATAGCACCCATCCAAGTCTTTGTTGGTAATGTGTGGAGTTGGCCTAGAGGGTAAGGGTGGATAGAAATTTGTACTTGCTGTCAAATTGGTAAGTGATTACTCCTGGAGAGGAAGATGTTTCTTGAGAATATAGTCAGGGAGATGGCAGTACTACTGTTGAGAGGAGGTATATACTGGGGAGTGATAAAAAAGATCCATCGTCTGACCTTGAAAGGACCAGTGAGGATGCCCAGAAGGAAATGCTAGTCATTGAAGGCATGGAGAAAACATTGCTGAAAAGTAGGTCTGTCATCCTGCTTCCTACCATACACACTATAGGGCATAGGCACCTGGCAGATGGAAGAAAACCAGAATTCAGTGGTATCATTGGGTAGTAGAATAATCAGTAATGATGATGACCACTAGATTTTAAGGAATAGATACTTCTCTCATTTTCCTGTAACTCAGTAAGCTCTGGGATTCCTATCGGATCTAATAGGGGAGGAAGCTCCAATAATAACTAATAGTAAATGCTCTATCAGCTAGAAATGCAAGGGCACAAAACAAAGTTAAATTCAATTTAAAAAACAAAAGGAACAAAATATGCTACTTATTGTACCCAAGCAGTCGGAAACAAATTCATGCCTATCACAAATACGAAATGGAAGAATATATCAAGACTCTGTGAAGGGGGACGGGAGCCAGAGGAACTTTCACCTTTTACTTAAAATGTCTATGTGCGTGTGTGTATCTGGGGGAAGGGAGAATAATCTCTTCTTTTCAAAACAAAAACAAAAATCATTTTGGTTTGAGAAGAGGATTTGAAGAAGCATGGCAATCTCTAACTTTAGCTGGACCAGTTCTAAGCCTGATGCATATTCCTAGGATTGCTTGAGAGACTGGTTAGATTCAGACATAGCTTGGAAGGAGATAAACTAAGAGTAATGCAAAAGTGTAGGATCTCTTTTACTCATTTCCTAATTTCACAAAGAATGATTATAAGTATAAAGAGTTTACATTATTTCATAAACTGAAATTGTATAAACAATAAAATATGACTATTTATTCATACTTTAATGAGTATTTATTGGTAGTCTATTGTGTACCAGGCACTTTTCTAGGCACTTAGGATATAAAGACAAAAATAAATAAATTGATCTGCCCCCTTTTCCTCACTTTAATGACCACTTTCTTGTACCTCCATGGGACACACCATTCAATTATACCACTTATCACATTGTATTAAAATAATCAATTTATGCAGTTTTGGTTGAAAACAGCTTTTATAATATAAAGGTAGAAAACGTGAAAAAACAGGAACAGATTTGACTACATAGTAGTTAAAAACCCCACAGAAAGAAAAATGAAACATCAGGGAAAATGATTAAGTAAGAAAAATATTTGCAACATACATGACACACGTTTTCTATCTATAATATATAGAGTTCTTCCAGAACACTAAGCAACAGATAAAAAACAAGTTGAAAAATTTCCAAAGGACACAAACAAAAAATATACTAAAGAAATGTAATAGTTAATATATATATTTAAAAATTTTTTAATTTAAATTCAGTTAGCCAACATATAGTACATCATTAGTTTCAGATGTAGTGTTCAGTAATTTAACACTTGCGTATAACACCCTGTGCTAATCACATCACATGACTCACAAATGCCCATAACCTAATTACTCCATCCCCCTACCTGCTTCCCCTCCAGCAACCCTCAGTTTGTTTCCTATAATTAGGAGTCTTTCATGGTTTATCTCTTTCTATGATGACTTTCCCTTCCCTCCCTTAACCTATAATCCTTGGCACTGTTTTTTATATTCCACATATGAGTGAAACCTGTGATAATTGTCTTTCTCTGGTTGACTTATTTCGTTAAGAATAATACCCTCCAGTTCCATCCACGTTGATGTAAATGGAAAATATTCATCCTTTCTCATAGCTGAGTAATATTCCACTGTGTATGTATATATATGTATGTATATATGTATACATATACATATATCATATACACACCATATCCTTATCTATTCACCTGTCAATGGACACCTCGGCTCTTTCCACAGTTTGGCTATTGTGGACATTGCTGCTATAAACCCTGGGGTGCAGGTCCCCCCTTCAGATCACTATATTTGTATCTTTGGGGTAAATCCCTAGTAGGGCAATTGCTGGGCCATAGGGTAGCTCTATTTTTAACATCTTGAGGAATTTCCATATTGTTTTCCAGAGTGTCTGTACTAGCTTACATTCCCACCAACAGTGTAAAAGTGTTCCCCTTTCTCTGCATTCTCACCAACATTTGTTGTTTTCTCTCTTGTTAATTTTAGTTAATTGTGGTTTAGTGTGTCTTCTTTGGAGAAATTTCTGTTCATGTCTTCTGACCATTTTTTGATTGGATTATTTGTTTTTTCCGTGTTGAGTTTGATAAGTTCTCTATAGATCTTGTATACCAGCCCTTTATCTGATGTGTCATTTGCAAAAAATATTCTCCCATTCCATAGGTGGCCGTTTACTTTTGTTGACTGTTACCTTTGCTGTGCAGAAGGTTTTTATTTTGATGAAGTCCCAAAAGTTCATTTTTGTTTTTGTTTCCCTTGCCTTTAGAGAGGTGTCTAGCAAGAAGTTATGTAGCCGAAGTCAAAAAGGTTGCTATCTGTGTTCTCTAGGATTTCGATGGATTCCTGTCTCACATTTAGGTCTTTGATCCATTTTGAATTTATCTTTGTGTATGGTTTAAGGGAGTGGTCCAGTATCATTCTTTTGCATGTGGTTGTCCTATTTTCCCAGCACCATGTGCTGAAAAGACTGTCTTTTTTCCACTGGATATTCTTCCTTGCTTTGTTAAAGATTAGTTGGCCATAAAGTTGTCAGTACATTTCTGTGTTTTCTATTCTGTTCCACTGATCTATGTGTCAGTTTTAATGCCATTAACATGCTGTCTTGATGATTACAGCTTTGTAATAGAACTTGAAGTCTGTCAGTGTGATGCCCCCAGCTTTGGTTTTCTTTTTCAACATTCCCCTGGCTATTTGGAGTCTTTTCTGCTTTCATACAAATTTTAGGATTGTTTGCTTCAGCTCTGTGAAAAATGTCAACAGTATTTTGATAGGAATTGTGTTGAATGTGTAGATTGCTCTACATAGCATAGACATTTTAACAGTATTTATTCTTTCAATCCATGAACATATAATGTATTTCCATTTCTTTGTGTCTTCCTCAATTTCATTATAAGTGTTCTGAACTTGGTAGAGTATAGATCCTTTACATCTTTAGTTAGATTTATTCTTAGGTATCTTATGGTTTTAGGTGTCATAAACGGGGTTGACACCTTACTTTCTCTTTCTTTTATCTCTTTGTTAGTGTATAGAAATGCAGCTGATTTCTGTGCATTGATTTTATATCCTGACATGTTGCTGAATTGTTGTATGACTTCTAGCAATTTTGGGTTTTCCACATAGAGTATCATGGCATCTGTGAAGAGTGAGAGTTTGATTTCTTTCTCAATGTGAATGCCCTTTATTTCTTTTTTTTCTTTCCTTTTCTTTTCTTTTCTTTTCTTCCTTTTCTGTCTCTCTTTTTTTGTCTGATTGCTGAGGCTAGGATTTCTAGTACTATGTGGAACAGCAATGGTGAGAATGGGCATCCCTGTCATGTTCCTGACCTTAGGGGAAAAGCTCTCAGTTTTTCCCCATTGAGAATGAGAGTCACTGTGGGATTTTCATAGATGATTTTTATGATATTGATGTGTGTTCTTCCTATTCCTACACTGTGGAGAGTTTTAATCAAGAAAGGATGATGTATTTGGTCAAACGTTTTTTCTACATTAATAGAGAGGATCCTATGGCTCTTGTATTTTCTTTTATTAATGTGATGTATCACATTGATTTGAGAATGTTGAACCTCTCTATTGCATACCAGGAATAAATCCCAGTTGGTCTTGGTGAGTAATTATTTTTTTCCCCAAATATGTTTATTTTATTTTATCAGTGTTATAAGATAAATTGTTCATACACCACACCTAGTGCTCCATGCAATACATGCCCTCCACAATACGCATCACCAGGCTCGCCCAACACCCCACACCCTCCCCTCCAAAAACCTCTGTTTGTTGCTCAGAGTCCATGGTCTCCCATGGTTCATCGCCCCCTCTCTAATGTCCCCCCATTCACCCTTCCCTTCCTTCTCACAATGCCCTCCATGTTTTTTCTTATGCTCCACACATAAGTGAGACCATATGATAATTAACTCTCTCTGCTGGACTTATTTCACTCCGCATAATCTCTTCCAATCCCCTCCATGTTAATACAAAAGTTGGATATTCATTCTCTCTGATGGAGGCATAATATTCCATTGTATATATGGACCATATCTTCTTTATCCATTCATCTGTTGAAGGGCATTTTGGCTCTTTCTACAGTTTGGAGATTGTAGCCATTGCTGCTATAAACATTGGGGTACATGTGGCCCTTCTTTGTACTGCATCTGCTTCTTTGGGGTAAATACCCAGTAGTGCAATTGCAGAGTCACAGGGTAGCTGTATTTTTAATTTCTTGAAGGAATCTCCACACTGTTTTCAAAGTGGCTGCACCAACTTGGATTCCCACCAACAGTGGAGGAGGGTTCCCCTTTCTCCACATCCTCTCCAACATTTGTTGTTTACTGTCTCATTGATTTTGGCCATTCTAACTGGTGTAAGGTGGTATCTCAATGTGGTTTTGATTGGAATCTCCCTGATGGCTAAAGGTGATGAACATTTTTTCAGGTGTCTGTTAGCCATTTGTATGTCTTCTTTGGAGAAGTGTCTGTTCATGTCTTCTGCCCATTTTTTGATGTGATTATCTGTTTTGTGGGTGTTAAGTTTGAGAAGTTCGTTATATATCTTAGATATCAGACCTTTGTCTGTAGTGTCATTTGCATATATCTTCTCCCATTCTGTGGGTTGCCTGTTTGTTTTGTTGACTGTTTCCTTCGCTGTGCAGAAGCTTTTTATCTTGATGACATCTTAAAAGTTCATTTTCGCTTTTGATTCCTTTGCCTTTGGAGACATGTCCTGAAAGAAGTAGCTGTGGCTGATGTCGAAGAGGTTATTGCCTATGTTTTTCTCTAGGGTTTTGACAGATTCCTGCCTCACATTGAGGTCTTTTATCCATTTTGAGTTTATCTTCGTGTATGGTGTAAGAGAATGGTCAAGTTTCAATCCTCTACATATAGCTGTCCAATTTTTCCACCATTTATTGAAGAGACTGCCTTTTTCCACTGTATATTTTTGCCTGTTTTGTCAAAGATTATTTGACCAAAGAGTTGCAGGTCCATATCTGGGTTCTCAACTCTGTTCCACTGGTCTGTGTGTCTGTTTTTGTGCCAGTACCATGCTGTCTTGGCGATCACAGCTTTGTAGTAAAGCTTGAAATGAGGCAATGTGATGCCCCCAGCTTTGTTTTTCTTTTTCAACATTTCCTTAGCAAATCGGGGTCTTTTCTGGTTCCATACAAATTTTAGGATTGTTTGTTCCAGCTCTTTGATAAAACCGTTGGAATTTTGATGGGGATGTCATTGAAAGTATAGATAGCTCTGGGCAGTATAGACATTTTAACAATGTTTATTCTTCTGATCCATGAGCATGGAATGCTTTTCCACCTTTTTATGTCTTCTTCAATTTCTTTTATGAGCTTTCTGTAGTCCCTCGAGTACAGATCCTTTACCTCTTTGGTTAGGTTTATTCCCAGGTATCTAATGGTTCTTGGTGCTATAGTAAATGGAATCAATTCTCTAATTTCCCTTTCCATATTTTCATTGTTAGTGTATAGGAAAGCAACGCATTTCTGTGCATTGATTTTGTATCCTGCCACATTACTGAATTGCTGTATGAGTTCTAGTAGTATAGGCAAAGGTCTTTTGGTTTTTCCATATAAATTATCATGTCATCTGTGAAGAGAGTGTTTGACTTCTTCATTGCCATTTGAATACCTTTTATTTCTTTTTGTTGTCTGATTGCTGTTGCTAGGACTTCTAGTACTATGTTGAACAGGAGTGGTGAGAGTGGGCATCCTTGTTGTGTTCCTGATCTCAAAGGGAAGGCTGTCAGCTTTACCCCATTGAGAATAATATTTGCTATGGGCTTTTCATAGATAGACTTTATGATGTTGAGAAATGTTCCTTCTATCCCTATACTTTGAAGAGTTTTAATCAGGAACGGATGCTGAATTTTGTCAAATGCTTTTTCTGCATCAATTGAGAAGACCATGTGGTTCTTCTCTCTTCTCTTATTGATTTGTTCTATCACATGGATTGATTTGCAAATATTGAACCACCCTTGCATCCCAGGGATAAATCCCACCTGGTCATGATGAATAAACTTTTTAATATGCTGTTGGATCCTATTAGCTAGGATGTTGTTGAGAATCTTGGCATCCATATTCATCAGGAATATTGGTCTGAAATTCTCCTTTTTGATAGGGTCTTTGCCTAGTTTGGGGGTCAGGGTAATGCTGGCTTCATGAAAAGAGTCTAGAAGTTTTCCTTCTGTTTCTATTTTTCGAAACAGTTTCAAGAGAATAGGTATCATTTCTTGCTTGAGTGTTTGGTAGAATTCCCCAGGGAATCCATCAGGCCCTAGACTCTTGTTTTCTGGGAGGTTTTTGATCACTGCTTCAATCTCATTACTAGATATTGGTCTATTCAGGTTGTCAATGTCTTCCTGTTTCAGTCTTGGAAATTATGGGTTCCAGGGATGCATCCATTTCTTCTAGGTTGTTTAGCTTATTAGCATATAGCTGTTGATAATAATTCCTGATGATTGTTTCTATTTCCTTTGGATTAGTCATGGTCTCTCCCCTTTCATTCATAATTTTGTTAATTAGAATCCTCTCTCTTTTCTTCTGGATTAGTTTGGCCTGTGTCTTATTGTTCCTATTTATTCTTTCAAAATACCAACTGCTGGATTCACTGATGCATTCTCCTGTTTCTCTAGTTTCTTACTTGTTGATTTCTGCTCTAATCTTGATTATTTCCCTTCTTGTGCATGGGGTTGACTGAATTTGTTATTGATTTTCCAGTTCTTTAAGGTGTAAAAAGAGCTGGTGTATTTTGTATTTTTCAATTTTTTTGAGTGAGGCTTTGATGGCTTTGTATTTCACCCTTAGGACTGCCTTTGTTGTATCCTATAGGTTTTGGATTGATGTGTCTTCATTCTCATTGGTCTCCATGAATTGTTTAAGTTCATCTTTGATTTCCTGGTTGATCCCAGCATTTTTGAGTAGATTGGTCTTTGTCCTTAAAGTGTTGGATTCCTTCCAAACTCTTTCTTGTGGTTGAGTTCCAGTTTCAAAGCAGTGTGGTCTGAGAAAATGCACGGAATCATCTCAATCTTTTGGTATCGGTTGAGTTCTGATATGTGACCCACTATGTGGTCTATTCTGGGGAAAGCTCCATGTGTGCTCAAGAAGAATGAGTATTTTGATGTTCAGGGTGGAATGTTCTGTATATACCTTTGAGGTCCATCTGGTCCATTGTGTCTTTGAAAGCTCTTGTTTCTTCATTGATTTTCTGTTTAGGTGATCTGTCTGTTACTGATAGTGGCGTGTTAAGATCTCCTACTATTAATGTATTCATATCAATAAGACTCTTTATTTTGATTAACAGTTGGCTTATATAGTTGACTGCTCCCATATTGTGGACAAAATGTTTACAATTGTTAGGTATTTTTGGAAGATAGACTCTTTAAGAATGGTGTAGTGTCCTTCTGTATCTCTGACTACTTAGCTTAAAATCTAATTTATCTGAATAAAAAAAAAATAAAAAAAAATAAAAAAAAATCTAATTTATCTGATATGAGAATCGCTACCCCAGCTTTCTTTTGAGGCCCGTTGGCATGAAAGATGGTTCTCCATCCTTTCACTTTCTGTCTGGATGTATCTTTTGGTTCCAAATCTGTCTCTTTTAGACTGTATATGGACGGGTCATGTCGTTTTATCCATTCTGCAACCTTGTGCGGTTTTATGGGAGCATTTAGGCCATTATCGTTGAGAGTGATTATTGAAAGATAAGTGTTTATTGACACCATGTTGCCTGTGATGTCCTTGTTTCTATGGATGACAAATTTCTGTTCTAAGTCACTCATGGGTTCTTTCTACTTTTATAGACCCCCCCCTTTAATATTTCCTGGAATGCCTTCTTGGTGGTCACATACTCTTTTAATCCTTGCTGGTTTTGGAAACTCTTTATCTCTCCATCCATTTTGAATGACAGCCTTCTGGATAAAGTATTCTTGGCTGCATGTTCTTCTCATTTCGTGTCCTGAATATATCATGCCATCCCTTTCTGGCTTTCCAGGTTACTCTGGACAGGTCTGACATTATTCTAATGGTTCTTCCTCCATATGTAAGGAATCTCTTCCTCCTGGCTGCCCTCAGGATCTCTTGTCTAAAAGTACAATTTGCAAATTTTACACTTATGTGTGTATATGTCTTTCTAGACGCATTGATTTTGGCAGGTGTCCTTCCCACCTTTACAACATGAACAATTGTTCCATTCCTTAGATTGGGGAAATTTTTGTTCAGAATTTGGTCAGTTAAATCTTCTAGTCTTCTTTCTTCTCTACCTCCTCTGGGATTGCAATAATTCTGACGTTGCAACATTTCATGGCATCATTTATTTCCCTAAGGCTCTTGTCATGATTCCTGAGCAGTTTGTTGCAGCTCTTGTTCTGACCTTTCTTCTCATCTATTTTATCCTCTGTCTCCATAATTCTAGCTCTTATACTATTTAGATTGGATTGGATCTCACTGATAGCATTTTTTACATCAGCTATACTAGTTCTCATTTCTGTCCTTAGAGATTCTATATTGTCATTAATGTTTTTCTCCAACCTAGCCATTGCCTGATAATTGTCACCCTGAATTCCCTTTATGACATACTGTTTATGTCCATGTCTAGTCATTTTGAGGGAGATGGTGCAGTATCTGGGTTTTTCCTCTGTTGGGTGTTCCTCCTCCTAGTTATTTTGATGAGAAGTGGATGAGAGGATGCATAGCTGGATATATTGCCCATGATCCAGATAGGGTGCACCCTGGAAGGTTTTGGAACATTTGGGATTCACCACCAAAAGGGAAGAATAAGGATAATAAAAGATAGAGAGAAAGAGTAAAAGAAGAAATCCCAGCTAGAATGGGTGCCAAAAATAAGATTTATAAGTTATGTAAACAAACATGAAGAAACATATAGACTGAGAAAAGTAAATGACAAGAATTAAAAGGACTTAGTCAGAATAAACCCCAGGAATAAGATTTATATAATACCAGAACAAAAGCAAATACGTAGTAACGCTGACAGAGGATAAGATTGTAGGATGGTTATAACTCCTCATGGGCGAGAAAGATTATTTCAGGTCTTCCTGGGTTTATTGTTGTATAAGCCTCTAGTTGTAATGTTAAGTAGTTTAAAAAAAATATAAAAAAATACACAGGAAACGTGAAAACGAGTGAATAAAAAAAATAGAAAGAAAATAAGAAAAAAAACCCTTGTATCTATATACAGTTTTGAAGGTATTATTAGGTACTTAATATATTGATTTCCCCTGATGTTGGGGATTTAAAATTTTATGGGGACCCTGTGGTTATTGTCCTTTTGTTTTTTGACTCATCTTCTTGGGGAGGGGCCTGCTGAGTTGTTTTGCAGTTAATCTTGCTTGGGTTGAGTCACCCTGTGTCCCAATCAAGGGGCTGTGCTCCATGGAATGTGGTTTCTCAGTCTTTTGCTCTCTGAGGATTTTTGGTCTATTGTAGCTTTTTCACCTTTTCGGAGAATCCAAGCAATTAATATGTCAATGGGTACCCAGACTTCTGCATCACAGAGAAGCCTCAGTCTCTTCCCATTTGGGTAGTCCAGAATACATACTCCCGTCCGCAAAATTCTGGTAACAGCGCAGTCTGTCAGAGGTGGTGCGCGCCCCCACCACAGTTCAGCGGCTCCGTGAGTGCTCTCAGGGCCCCAGGCCTGTGCAGGGTGTGCTCAGATTCCTGCCTGAGATTCGGCCACCCACCTGCATTCTCTTTGGGGCCGGCTGGGAGCCTGCAGCAGGCCGTGAATGTGTTGTGGTTGGGGGTATACATTCCAGAGAGCGCTGCACACAGAGAAAATCTGAAGGCTCCTGGACCACACCAGACTCTCTAAGGTGCTTGCAGGAGCATGCCCTGCCCAGAAAATGGTGCAAGGAGTGGAAAGCTGCAGGTTCAGGAACCATGGAGTTGACTCCCCGACCAGTCTGTCTTTGAGGTGAGTGGTGTCCTTCCTGGGAGTGTGGGCCCAGGCCCATGCCCGCCACCACCCCGTTCCACTAATTGCTCCTCAGAACTTTTTGCTCTTTTAAAGTGTTTTTAACTGGACTCTAAGTTAATGCTGGTCCCCAACAACAGGGCACTTTCCTTTGGGGTATTACTGACTTGGATGACTTCTGGTGGCTCCCTCCCCCTTTTGTTTATCCTCTGATAGTGTTTCATGTGTTCCCACTTTGCTTTACCTCTCCACTGCTGTCTTCTGCTCCTGTAGAGATCCTGAAGTGAAAAATCTTGCTCCTCAGGCTGATTTCATGGGTGTTCAGCATGTTCTGGTAGATATCCAGCTCACTTCTGGGGACAGGTTGCAACAGGATCTCCTACTTCTCTGCCATCTTGCCCCCCCCCCCTTGGTGAGTAATTATTTTAATCTACTGTTGGATCTTATTGACTAGGATATTGGTGAGAATTTTGGAATCCATATTCATTAGGGATATTCATCTGTACTTCTTTTTGATGGGGTCTTTGTCTGGTTTTGGAATCAAGGTAATGCTGTCCTCATAGAACAGGTTTGGAAGTTTTCTTTCCATTTATATTTTTTGAAACAGCTTCAGGAGGATAGGTATGATTTCTTCTTTAATAGTTTAGTAGAATTCCCCTTGGAAACCATGTGGCCCTGGACTATTGTTTTCTTAGAGGTTTTGATTACTGCTTCAATTTCCTTGCTGGTTATGGATTGTTCAGGTTTTCTTTCTTCCTGGTTTAGTTTTGGTAGTTTATACATTTCTAGGAATGCATCCATTTCTTCAGATTGCCTAATTTGTTGGCATATACTTGCTCATAATATGTTCTAAAAACTGTATTTCCTTGGTGTTGGTCATAATCTCTCCTCTTTTATTCATGATTTTGTTTATTTGAGTCCTTTCTGATTTCTTTTGGATTAGTCTGGCTAGAGGTTTTTCAATCTCATTAATTCTTTCAAAGAACCAGCTTCTAGATTCATTGATTTGTTCTGCTGTTCTTCTGGTCTCTATTTCATTAATTTCTGCTCCAATCTTTATTATTTCTCTTCTGCTTGGTTTAGGCTTTATTTGCTGTTCCTCCTCCATCTCCTTTAGGTATAAAGTTAGCTTTTGTGTTTGAGATTTTTCTAATTTTTTGAGAGAGGATTGTATTGCAACATACTACCCTCTTAGGACTGCCTTTACTATATCTCGATGGTTTTGAACATCTTTTTTTCCCATTTTCATTTGTTTCCATGAATTTTTCCAATTCCTCCTTAATTTCTTCGTTGACAAATTCATTCTTTAATATGATGGAATTTCACTTCCAATTGTTTGTGTTCCTTTCAAATTTCATCTTGTGATTGAGTTCAAGTTTCAAAGCATTGTGGTCTGAAAATATATTGGGAATAATCCCAACCTTTTGTTATTGGTTGAAACCTTATTTGTGACCCAGTATGTTTTCTATTCTGGAGAATGTTCCATGTGCACTTGAGAAGAATGTTTATTCTGTTACTTTAGGATGGAATGCTTTCTATGTATTTGTGAAGTCTATCTGTTCCATTGTCTCATTCAAATCCCTTGTTTCCTTGTTTATCTACTGCTTAGATGATCTGACCATTGCTGTTAGTGGAGTGTTGACGTCCCCTTCTATGATTGTATTATTATCAATATGTTTCTTTACTTTGGTTATTAATTGGTTGATATAATTTGCTGCTCCCAAATTAGGATCATAAATATTTATAATTGTTAGATATTTTTGTTGGCTAGCCCCTTTAAGTATAATATAGTGTCCCTCTTCATCTCTTACTAGTCTTTTGTTTAAAATCTAACTTGTCTGATATGAGAATTGCTACCCAGCTTTCTTTTGAGGCCCTTTGGCATGATAAATGGTTTTCTGTCCCCTCACTTTCAGTCTGAAGGTGTCTTTAGGTCTAAAATGAGTCTCTTGCAGACAGCATATGGATGGGTCCTGCTTTTTTATCCAGTCTGATCCACTGTCTTTTGATTGGAGCATTTAGCCAGTTACATTCAGCATTACTATTGAAAGATATGAATTTAGTGCCATTATATTATCTATAAAGTCCCTGTTTCTGTAGATTGTCTCTGTTTACTTCTCTTCTTTTTAGTCTTCAATTGTAATATTTCTTGTAGGGTTGATTGGTCACATATTCTTTTTTTTTTTTTTTAAAGAGAGAGAGAGTGAGAGAGAGCATGAGAAGGGAGAAGGTCAGAGTGAGAAGCGGAGTCCCCATGGAGCTGGGAGCCCGATGTGGGACTCGATCCTGGGACTCTGGGATCACGACCTGAGCCGAAGGCAGTCGCTCAACCAACTGCGCCACCCAGGGGCCCCTGGTCACATATTCTTTGAGTTTCTATCTGTCCTGGAAGCTCTTTATCTCTCCTTCCATTCTAAGTGACATCCTTGGTGGATAAAGTATACTTGGCTGCATATTCTTCTCATTTAGTACCCTGAACATATCATGCCAGTCCTTTTTGGCCTGCTATGTCTCTGTGGTTAGGTCTGATATAAGTCTAATGTTCCTCCCTCTTTAGGTAGGGAGCCTCTTGTCTCAAGCTGCTTTCAGGATTTTCTCTTTTTCTCTAAAAGTTGTCAGGTGCTGATTTTTACATGTCCGGATGCTGATCTATTTTAATTTATTTTGGGAGGGTTTTTCTCTAGAAGATGAATGTCTATTTCTTTTCCCAGAGTAATAAAGTTTTCAGCTATGATTTGCTCAAATATACCTTCTGGCCCTTTCTCTCTGTGTTTGCCCTCAACCACCCCAATAATTCTAATGTTGTTTCATTTTATGACATCACTGATTTCTCAAAGCCTCTCCTTATGGTTTATTAGTTGTTTTTCTTTTCCTCACCTTCCTTCCTTTCCATCAATTTGTCTTCTATGTCACTTTCTCACTATTCTGCCTCATTCACTCTAGCTGTTAGATCACCTGATTTAGACTGCACCTCAGAGTATTTTTAATTTTGGCTTGATTAGATCTCATTTCTGCACTAAGAAATTCTCTAGTGAATGTTGTGCTTTTTTTTAAGTTACTGTTATAGTAACTTTATAATTTTTATCCTGAAGTCTCGCTCTTACAATTTACTTAAAATCATAACAATTAGATCTGTGGCAGAGTTCTGGTTCTGTGTTTTGTTGTGAATTCCTCCTTGTAGTCATTTTGCCCAGAGAAGAATGGATGAGCAAATGAGCAGAATAAAAAATATGAACCTTGACCCAAGGAAAATGCACACTAGACAAATCTGAAGAGGTCAGAAACCAAAAAAGAAAAGGAAAGAAAAAAGCAAAAGCAAAAAAAGGTGGGACAAGAGGGAATATAATCTTACAGTGTGAAAAAAAAAACAGTGTGATGCATTGTATTTTGGTCTGTGTGTTAGAACTTACTAAATTCCAAAATTGCATAGAAAACAAAACATATATATATATAAAATAATAAATTGAATAGAGTGAAAGGATGCCAAAAATGAAGAATATATCTATAAAATGTAAATATAGAAAAATGACAGTCAATAATAGATTTAAAAAACAAAGAGTTGATAAAATAAGAAACTCGCTGAAATGGGAAAAAAGTAAAAAAGAGGAATGCAAAATTTTAGACTGAAAGATAAAAGAATCATGAGAAAAAAAACCCTCTCAAATTCTATGTACTGTTTTCGCCTAGTGATGGAGTTTTATAGTCTTGTATGGTCTGTAAACTTGCTGTACACCTGTTCTTCTAGTTGGTCTTCTGGGGGAGTGGCCTGCTTGGCTGCTTCTCAGGTGTCTTTGCCTGGGCAGAGTTGCGCTGCCCCTTGCCAGGAGACAGGGCCCAATATAAACTGATCCTCTGTATGGATTTTGTTCCCTAAAGGCTTTCCATGCCTCTTTAGAGGATCAAAATAAAAATGGCTTCATGATCTGGAGCCCCTGAGTTGAAGGGTCATGGTCACCTCTTTTTAGTAAATCCTTAGGGATAAATGGTATTCACTTTGGTGCATGCCAAACTCTGCAGACTCCTACAGTGCTCACCCACACCGATCCTCCCAGGGGAAAGGGATGGTCCTATGTTACTGCAATTTTATGGCCCTGGCATGGAGAGAGGTCACTAAATGGTGCTCGAATCCACTGTGCTCCTCCCTCCCCTCCCTTTCCCTCCCAGTCCTTTGCATGGTTCCCATGTGTACAGTGGTCATCTGATGGAGGTCCTGCTTGCAGTTTATGGTGAACTGAGCTGAGAGCCCCCTCCCCAGCTCACTGACGGTAACCAGTTTCACCTCTCCATTTTCACCACTCTACCGGCTCAGGCACCATTGTTATTTCTGTGACTCTGGGGATCCTGGGATCACACTATAGCACCTAGAATTCTGCCTCTTTTTTTATCACCTGAGCACCTTTCAGGCAGGGATGTCTCTCAGCGGAGCAGATTACTGCTGTTCCAATTTCTGCTATTCCGATTTTGCCCTCCAGGGCTATATCACTTTCTGGTAGCTGGTTGGCTGAGGCTCCCTCCCTCCACAGTTTATCTTTTGATATACCCCCTCAGATTCACTTCTAGCTAAATTCAAGGGACCAGATGAAACTAAGTCCCCTACTCTTCCAACATCTTGCCTAGAAACTCTCTTTAATAGTTAATATATTTAAATATTTAAGTTCATTAGAATTCAAGAAAATGTAAATTTAAGCAACAAGATACCATCTATGGTTATCAGATTAGCAAAGACGAAAAATTTAAAATCTGCAATTCTAATTCTCCTGCAAAGAGTTTCTCAACCTTGGCACTACTGACATTTTGGGGAGGATAATTCATGGATGTGGGGGGCAGTCCTGTGCATTGTAAAATGTTTAGTAGCATCCTGGCCTCTCCCTACTAGACGCCAGTAGCATTCTTTTCCTGTTATGATAACCAAACATGTTTCTAGGCATTGCCAAATGTCTTGTGAGAAGCAAAATTTTTCTGAGTTGAGAACAACTTGGCATTCTTCCAATTCATCATGATGGTTCTTACCTTCAGATATTTGCATATTCTTATTCCAGTGCACTACCTTTACTACTCTTATCATCCTTCCTGTTGCTCCTGGGGCTTTTGAGAAACTTTTTATGACTCTTCAAAATGGGTTCCCAGGGGGACACCTGGGTGGCTCAGTTGGTTGAGCAACTGCCTTTGGCTCAGGTCATGATCCCGGCGTCTTGGGATTGAGTCCCACATCGGGCTCCTTGCTCCGCAGGGAGCCTGCTCCTCTCTCTGCCTCTGCCTGCCTCTCTGCCTGCTTGTGTTCTCTCTCTGTTAAAAATGAATAAATAAAATCTTAAAAAAAAAATGGGTTCCCAGGGCGCCTGGGTGGCTCAGTGGGTTAAAGCCTCTGCCTTTGGCTCAGGTCACGATCTTGGGGTCCTAGGATCAAGGCCCGCATCGGGCTCTCTGCTCAGCAGGGAGCCTCCTTCTCCCTCTCTCTCTGCCTTTCTGCCTGCTTGTGATTTCTCTCTCTGTGTCAAATAAATAAATAAATAAATAAATAAATAAATAAAATCTTTAAAAACAAACAAACAAACAAACAAAAATGGGTTCCCATAGCACCTGTAGTTAAAATTATCTCATCGTTTCTTAACTGTATTATATTTTTTCTGTTTTTTATTGTGTTATGTTAGTCACCATCATTAGTTTTTTTTACATCATTAGTTTTTGATGTAGTGTTCCATGATTCATTGTTTACATATAACACCCAGTGGTCCATGCAATACTTGCCCTCTTTAATACCCACCACCAGGCTCACCCATCCCCCTACCCCTCCCCTCTAAAACCTTCTAAAATCCCTCTAAAGTTTGTTTCTTGGAGTCCATATTCTCTCATGGTTTGTCTTCCCCTCTGAATTCCCCCCATTCACTTTTCCTTTCCTTCTCCTAGTGTCCTCCATGTTATTCCTTATGTTCCACAATTAAACAAAACCATATGATAATTTACTTTCTTTGCTTGATTTATTTCACTCAGCATAATCACCTCCAGTCCCTTCCATGCTGATACAAAAGTTGGCTATTCATCCTTTCTGATGACTGAGTATTATTCCATTGTGTATATGGACCACATCTTCTTTATCCATTCATCTGTTGAAGGGCATCTTGGCTCTTTCCACAGTTTGGATATTATGGGCATTGCTGCTACTAACATTGGGGTACATATGGCCCTTCTTTTCACTACATCTGTATCTTTGGGGTAAATACCCAGTAGTGCAATTGCCAGGTCATAGGGTAGCTCTATGTATAATTTTTTGAGGAGTCTCCACATTGTTTTCCAAAGTGGTTGCACCAACTTGCATTCCCACCAACAGTTTAAGAGGGTTCTCCTTTCTCCACATCCTCTCCAACATTTTTGTTTCTTGCCTTGTTAATTTTTGCCATTTTAACTGGTATAAGGTGGTATCTCAATTACACTACATTATATTTTATTTAATTTTTGCCAGTATTTTTGTCAATTTTTTATTGAAATTCCAGTTAGTTAACACACAGTATAATATTAGTTTCAGGAGTAGAATTTAGTGATTTATCACTTATATATAACACCCAGTGATCATCACTAGAGCCCTCCTTAATTCCCATCACCCATTTAACCCATCCCCCCATTCACCTCCTCTCTAATAATCCTGTTTGCTCTCTATAATTAAATCTCTTTTCTGATTTGCCACTCTCTTTCTTTTTTCCCCTATGTTTATTGTTTTCTTTTTTTAAAAAGATTTTATTTATTTATTTGACAGAGAGAGAGAGAGAGAGAAATCACAAGTAGGCAGAGAGGCAGGCAGAGAGAGAGAGGGGGAAGCAGGCTCCCTGGCAAGCAGAAAGCCTGATGTGGGGCTCAATCCCAGGACCCTGAGATCACAACCCAAGCCGAAGGTAGAGGCCTTAACTCACTGAGCCACCTAGGCGCCCTTATTGTTTCGTTTCTTAAATTACACATGAGTGAAATCATATGGTATTTGTCTTTGAATTGTTTTGCTTAGCATAATACTCTAGCTCCATTCATGTCATTGCAAATTGCAAATCACAAGATTTCATTCATTTTGATGGGTGATATATATATATGTATATATATATCAATATATATATATCACTTATTGACATATATTCATATCTATTGAAAGGATCATATGGTTTTTCTTTTATTAATGTGGTGTACCATGTTGATTATGTATATATATGCATATATATATAATGTCATATATGTGTACATATCATATATATGTCATATATATATCATATATATTCACTACTTCTTTATTCATCAGTCAATAGGCATTTGGGCCCTTTTCATGGTTGAGCTACTGTTGATAATGCTACTATACACATCAGAATGCATGTATCCTTTTTAAACAGTATTTTTTTATCTTTTGGGTAAATACCTAGTAGTGCAATTGCTGGATCATAGGGTAGTTCTATTTCTAACTTTCTGAGGAACATCCATACTGTTTTCCAAAGTGGCTGTGCTGGTTTGCATTCCCCCCAGCAGTGTAAGAGGGTTCCCCTTTCTTCACATCCTCCCCAATATCTGTTGTTTCATGTTAATTTTACCCATTCTGACTGGTATGAGGTGATATCTCATCATAGCTTTGATTTGTATTTACCCAATGATGAGTGATGTTGAGCATCTTTTCACGTGTCTGTTGGCCATCTGTATGTTTTCTTGGGAAAAATGTCTATTCATGTCTTCTGCCCACTTTTTAGCTGGGTTATTTGTTTTTGGGGTATTGAGTTTGTTAAGTTCTTTATAGATTTTGAATACCAACTGTTTATCAGATATGCCATTTGCAAACATTTTCTCCCATTCTGTAGGTTGGCTTTTAGTTTTGTTGATTGTTTCCTTCACTGTGCAGGAGCTTTTTATCTTGGTGAAGCCCCAATAATTTATTTTTGCTTGTTTCCCTTGCCTCAGTTTCATTCTTTTCCATGTTGTTGTCCACTTTTCTCAACACCATGTGTTGAAGAGACTATCTTTTTTCCTTTGGATATTCTTTCCTGCTTTGTTGAAGATTGATTGACTATAGAGTTTTGAGTGTATTTCTGTCTTTTCTATTCTGTTCCATTGATTTATGTTTCTGTTTTTGTGCCAGTACTGTCTTGATCAGTACAGCTATGTAATACAACTTGAAGTCCAGAACTGTGATACTTCCAGCTTTACTTCCCCCCCCCCAAGATAGCTTTGGCTATTGGGTGTCTTTCATGGTTCCATAACAATTTTAAGATTGTTCTAGCTTGGTGAAAAAATCTGGTTGTATTTTGATGGGGATTGCATTAAATGTGAAGATTAATTTGGGTAGTAGAGACATTTTAACAATGTTTGTTTTTACAATCCATGAGCATGGGATGTTTTCCATTTCATTTTGTCCTCTTCAATTTCTTTCATAAGTGTTCTATAGTTTTCAGAATATAGATATTTTACCTCTTTATTTAGATTTGTCCTTGGTATTTTATGGTTTTTGGTGCAATTGCAAATGAGATTGATTCCTTGATTTCTGCTTCTGCTGCTTCATTATCAGTGTATAGAAATGTAAAAAAATTTCTATACATTGATTTGGTAGGATGCAACTTTACTGAGTTTGTGCATCAGTTCTAGGAATGTCTTCTGGAGTCTTTTGGGTTCTCTATATAGTATATCATATCACCTGCAAATAGTAAAAATTTGCCTTTTTTGCTGATTTGGATGCCTTTATTTCTTTTTGTTGTCTGATTGCTATAGCTAGGACTTTTAGTACTATGTTAAGTAACAGTGGTTAGAGTGCACATTTCCTGTCTTTTTCCTTACCATAGAGGGAAATTCTCACTTTTCCCCCACTGAGGATGATATTAGCTGTATTTTTCCCCTTATATGGCCTTTTATCATGTTGAGATATGTTCCCTCTGTTCCTACATTGTTGAAGATTTTCATTATGAATGGATGTTGTACTTTGTCAAATGCTTTTTCACATCTATTGTAAGGATCATATGGTTTTTCTTTTATTACTGTGGTGTACCATGTTGGTTAATTTGCGAATATTGAACCACCTTTGCAGCCCAGGAATAAAGATCATTCTTGATCATGGTGAGTGATTCTTTCAGTGTACTACTGGATTTTATTTGCTGGTATTTTATTGAGAACTTTTGCATCCATGTTCATTTGAGATATTGGCCTGTAGTTTAATTTGTTAATGGAGTATTTATCTGGTTTTGAAATCAAGATAATGCTGGCCTCTTAGAATAGATTTGGAAGTTTTCCTTCCATTTCTACATTTTGGAATAGTTTGAGAACAATAGGTATTAACTGTTCTTTCAATGTCCAGTAGAATTTTCCTATGAAGCCATCTAGCCCTGGGCTTTTGTTTTTTGGGAGATTTTTGATTACTGATTCAATTTCTTTAATGGTTATTAGTCTGTTCAAGTTTTTCATTTCTTCCTGTTTTCCGTTTTGGTAGTTTATATGCTTCTAGGAATTTATCCATTTCTTCCAGATTGTCTGATTTGGTAGCATATAATATTTCATAACATTGTCTTATATAACAGTTTGTATTCTTGCGGTTTTGATTCTGATTTCTCTTCTCTCATTTGTGATTTTGTTTTTTTGGGTCCTTTTTCTTTTCTTTTTAATAAGTCTGGCTAGGGGTTTATTAATTTTTAAAATTTTTTCAACAAACCAGCTCCTGGTTTCATTGATATGCTCTACTGGTGTTTGTTTGTTTGTTTGGTTTCTATAATATTTATTTCTTCTCTTTTCTTTGTTTTTCTACTTCTATTGGATTTTGGCTTCATTTGTTGTTGTTGTTATTGTTGTTTTCTAGTTTCTATAGGTTGTTCTAGTTTCTTTAGGTTCTAGTTTCTTTAGGTTTTCTAGTTTCTTTAGGTTGTTTCTAGTTTCTTTAGTTCTTTAGGTGTTGTTTATTTGAGATTTTACCTGCTTAAAATAGGCCTCTATTGTTAGATACTTCCCTCTTAGGACCCCTTTTGCTGAATCCCAAAGGCTTTGGACTGTAACAGTTTCATTCTCATTTGTTTGCACATATTTTTCTTCTTTAATTTTTTGGTAGACTTGTTCATTCTTTAGTACAATGTTCTTTAAATTCCAGGTATATGTGTTCTTTCCAAATTTTTTTGTGGTTGACTTCAAGTTTCATAGTGTTGTGGTCAGAAAAGATGCTTGGTATGATCTCAATCTTTTTGTACTTTTTGAGGCCTAATTTGTGACCTAGTGTGTGATCTATTCTGGAGAATTCCCATGTGCACTTGAAAAGTATATGTATTCTGCTGCTTTAGGATGAATTGTCTGAATACATCTGTGAAGTCCATCTGGTCCCTTGTGTTATTCAAAGTCATTGTTTCCTTGTTGATTTTCTGCTTAGATGATCTACCCATTGATTTAATTGGGGATGTTAAAGTCCCCTATTATTATTGTACTATTATCAATTAGTTCCTTTATATTTGTTATTGTTCTCTATATTTGGGTGCTCCCAAGTTGGAGGCATAGCTATTTGCAATTGTTAGATACTGTTGTTGGATAGACCCTTTATTATGACATAGTGCCCTTTCATCTCTTGTTACAGTCTTTGGTTTAAAAATCTAGTTTGTTTGATATATGTATTACTATTCTGGGTTTTTTAAATATCCATTTGCATGATAAATATTTCTCCATTCACTCACTTTCAATTTGCAGGTGTTTTTAGATCTAAAATAAGTCTCTTGTAGACAGCACATAGATGGGTCTTGTGTTTTTATCTATTCTGACACCCTATGTGTTTTGATTGGAGTGTTTAGGCCATTTACATTCATAGTAATTATTGATAGAAATGTATTAAGTGTCATTTTGTTACTTGATTTGTCATTGTTTTTGGAGACTTTCTTTGTTCCCTTCTAGTCTTTGTCACTGTTGGTCTTCCCTCCCTACTCAAAGAGTCCACTTTGATATTTCTGGCAGGGCTGGTTTAGTGTTCATGAACTTCTTTAGTTTTTCTTTGTCTGGGAAGCACATTATCTCTCCTTGTATTCTGCATTATAGTCTGGATAGACTATTATGGCTGCAGATTTTTCCCTTTGAGCATTTTTGAATATATCATGTCACACTCTTCTGGCTTGTCAAGTTTCTGTTTAGATAGGTGTAGCTAGCCTTTTTTGTCTTTCCTTATAATTTAGAGATTTCTTTAGTCTTGCTGTTTTTAGGGGTTTTTCTTCATCACTATATTTTGTAAATTTAGCTGCAATATGTCTTGGTGTTAGTCTGCTTTTGTTGATTTTGACAGCAGTTTTCTGTACCTCCTGGATTTGGATGTCTGTTTCCTTCCCCAGATTAGGAAATCTTTCAGCTATTATTTTCCCAAATAAACCTTCTGCCCCCTTTCCCTTCTTTTTCTGGCAGTCCTATGATATGAATTTTATCACATTTGATAGAGTCACTGGGAACCCTAAGTCTTTTCTTGTGATCCGTCATTCTTTCTCTCTTTTGTTCAGTTTCATTATTTTCCATGATTCTATCTTTTATATCACTTACTCATTTCTCTGTTTCTTCCATTTTTGTGGCCATTACATCAAATCAGTTTCAAATCTCAATTACTGCATTTTTAATTTCTGACTGATTTTTTTCAGCATTTTTATCTCTGTGGTAAGGATCTCTCCAATATCTTCCATGCTTTTCTCAAGCCCAGCTAGTATCTTTGTGATTGTTTCTTTAAATTCTCCATCAGTTATATTACTTATATCTGTTTTGCTTAGATTTCTGGCTGTGACTTTTCTTGTTCTTTTTTTGGGGGGATCAATTCTTTCATCTTGGCATTTTGTCTAGGTCTCTGTCTTCTGTGTATTAGAAAATCCTGCTATGTTTCCTTCTCCTGAGAGTAATGGCTTGATGAAGAAGAGGTTATATGGCATCCATGGTCAGGTGCTCCAGGTAAGGTCTCTGATGTGTGCTATGTGCATTATGATGTTGTGTTTTGGCTGCTCTATCCTTCCCCAGGTCAGTCATCTGCAGAGTTTCTCCTGCAGAGAAGAAACTCTGCCTGCAATGGACAATGTTTGGACCTTAAACAGAGTGTCGTGAGTTTTTATTAGGGGTAGTCTTGTCTGCTTTTAAATGATGCATGATGCTACTTCTGCAATAACCGAAGACTTTCAGAATGCTATGGTCAGTAAACATGATACACGTGTGAGTTTCTGCTGGTCTTCTGGGAATGGGGCCTGATGCACTTGTCTTTAGGCACATTTGCTTGAGAAAAGCAGTATCAGCAGAGTGCAGGGTTGTGGGACTTGGTGTAAACAGGTTAGGCAGCCAGTGCTGATATTGTGCTCTTTCCTGAAGTTGGTTTATGATGAGGGGTCAGGGGGAGAAATGGTATCAGCCAGCTCCTTTATACCCAGAGAAGGGACTCTGTTTTTGCTGCTTTCATGAAGTACTCCCAGAAGAGAGAATAATTTCCCTTCCTGTGTCCTGGGCATTTTTCAGATCATTGTTTCACACTGTTTCTCTCTGGGTTGCTTGCCCGCCTGGAGCAGCAAAGGGTACTTTGGCTGTATCCCAGCCTTACCTGCTGACTTTTGAAACTCCAAACTTTAGGGTCTGGTGAGGCAAGGACCTAAGCCCCATGCTGGCCTTCTTGGAGAGAGTCTCAACATGCTGCAACTGATGCAGGTTTGACTGAGAAGGGTAGTTGCACTAGAGCATGGAGATGTGGGATTTGGAGCAAGGCTAGCTAAACAGCTAGTATCTGATTTAACTGCCCTCAGCAAGTATCTCCATGCTTATGCTAAGAAGCAGGGGAGGGAAATGGTCTCTGCCATCTCTTTTGTCCCTGGAGAGGTAACTCTGAGAATGCCGCCTCTTGCAGATACACTCCAAGAAGATAGAACATTCTCTCCCTGTGTACCTCAGGCAATCCTCAGATCATGCTATCTGCCTAGGTTCCTTGCCTGCAATCTCTCCAGGAGTAGAGCAGCACCCTCAGATCTCTTTCCCAGCCAAGCCTGCCAACCTCTAAAACTCTACTCCTTGAGCCCCACTGGTTGCAAAAACTCAAGAAAAGCAGCATCTCATTTTCCTAGTTAAGGACTTTGGGGGAAGTATTCTCCTTTTATATTCCCCTGTGCACTCCCCAATCTCTCTCTCACCTTTATCCATGACCAGGGCTCTCTCCCCTCCACAGTACCCATGATCCCTTTCTCTCCCAAACCATATCTCCACACTTCCTAACTTCCTTTATGTGGCCTCTTCTCTTCGTCTAGTTGTGCAGTTTATTCCCTCAGTCCTCATGTTGATTTCTTGGGTATTTAGAATGAGTTGACAATTATCTAGCTGTGTTCAAGGGGTGAGGCAAGGCTAGGGTCCTCCTATTATGCTGCCTTCTTAGCTACTTTATTTGACAGTGTTTTCTTATACAGTGTGAATTCCACACAGATATGCTTTATGATTTTCATGAACCTTAACAATTTTTGTTTTCATGGACTTCTTTCTTCATAAAAATACAAAAAATTATATTTTATGGCTGCTTTGACATTAATACAATCAAGTCAGTATTATATTAATTTTTTCTTCTCATTTAAAAAAATATTAAAACATGGATCTATAGAATATTGTGGGCCTAGGCACTGTGTTTACCATGCCTAATGAGTATGTTGGCCCTGGCTTCAAAAAGACAGGGACAGTGCCTGTCTTGGCCACCACTCTATGCTCAATATCAAGTATTGAAGAGATGTTTAATAATAGTTCTCAAATGAATAAATAGATTAAAATTTTGCTAAACAAGAATTATTTTAAGAATTTAAACCACAGGAAACTTTAAAATAATTTTATTTGAGTCAAAATATACTTATTTCATTAAATTTCTTCATTGTTATTTGTGATTTAGCTTTGATATACTAGAAAAATATTCTATATTTTCTCATATTTATTATTTAAATATTACTGATATGATTTAAAAAAATAAATAGATCCTTGACTGTCTAGCCTTCCACTTCATTTTGATATCCAATACTTGTGATCAAACTGAAGATTCAGCCCCATGGTATATTTCAGATTATTTCATTTTTTTTTCTAGTGATTTTCTATTGGCTTTCTTTTATTTTGGAAAATAAGAATACAATAGGTAAATTTGCAGGTCTAGTAGGATATGTAAGAGTTGACTGACAATTGAGAGTCAGTTTTCCTTTGCTGTTACTTGAGATTATGATTTGGACAATGTGAATTTGTAACTTTGCCAGTTTACCTAAGAAATCATCAAACACTGCCATATTGATCTATGCTAACCATATAGTTCTTGCCTTCAAGAAGTTCAAAGATTAGGGCTATCCTTAAAACAATTTCTTTTCTTGGATTCAGATGTATGATTATATTAGTAATCAAAAAGCTATGAGGTAATTATGGAATAAGAGCAGAATAATTAGTAGTCTTGGAAGAAGAGTACATCTTAGTCATGTTTGAGCTAAGCAAACTACTTTTTTTTTTAGGATTTTATTGATTTATTTGACAGAAAGAGATCACAAGTAGGCAAAGAGGCAGGCAGAGAGAGGAGGAAGCAGGCTCCCTGCAGAGCAGAGAGCCCAATGCGGGGCTTGATCCAGGACCCCAAGATCATGACCCGAGCCGAAGGCAGAGGTTTTAACCCACTGAGCCACCCAAAGTGCCCCTAAGCATACTGCAAACTACTCTTGTTCTACTCCATAATACATCTTTCTTTCTTTCTTTCTTTCTTTCTTTCTTTCTTTCTTTCTTTCTTTCTTTCTTTCTTTCTTTCTGTTTTAAATTCTTATTTAAATTGTAGTTGTTTAACACATAGTTTGATATTGGTTTCAGGTGTAGAATTTAGTGATTCATCACTTACATGTAACACCCAATTCTCATCACAACACCTGCCCTCCTTAATACTCATCACCTATTTATCCTGTCCCCTGCCCACCACTGCTCCATCAACCCTCAATAGGTTATAGAATATTTATATCTTTATGCTCCTTTAGGCACTGTTCAAAATGTTATTTTCTACAACTAAGATTCATGATATTATTCTTCTTGAATTAAATACTTTATACTTTTGTATCATGTTGGAATTCTCATGAGACCAGATATTATTCACTTATACCATTTTAGGTTGTATGATTCATGATGACATGGCCCAAAGCTCTTTTGTTTCGTTAATAACATTTCTCCATTTGTAAAATGCGTAATGTCTGAGCAGATTTCCCAACATATATTATCCAGCTAAAGAATGTATATTATTGTTTGATTCCACAAAAGATATGGCTTAATTTGGTTTCAAATTGGAGTCAAGCCTCTCCTCAATTAAGCCTTCCCTAATCCTTGTTGGTCAGAATCAATCATTTCTTTCCTTGAGCTCTCCTGATACAGCATTTCTATCTCTAGTACTTATTTACACTGCTTTTCTTATTTGCCTAGTTATCTTTTTTAGGAGAAAGTAGGAGCCATTCTGTTATTCATCTTTGTGCTTCCCTAAGCACCTAGTATATGACATGCACACAGTAGGACTCTGTGTTAAGAATAATTTCAATGAATTTGTAATGGCCATGATATCCTCAGGCTTAGGTGCATGTTTTTAGAAGGTATACATAATAGCAGTATATATGTGTGAATGTATTTGATGGAACACTTAATGGGAAATCTGCTTAGACTTTTTTTCAAATAGGATTTCCATCAACCTGACAGCTTTTAGTGTTTGTAACCTTATCACTACCAGCAGTAAATTTCTATGAAAGTGCCAAGTGAGGGTCATCCAGCTAATGGATTTTTCCACTATGATATTCTAGGAAATTATGCCATCCAACTTGCCAGAAGTTGCTGCAAGGTCAAATACTGAAATATATAAGTAGAGTACAAGGGTTCCTAGAAAATTCTTTTTGGAAAGCCTTTCCTATTTGTGTATCTGTGTTTCCAATTCTGATTTCATATTTCTACTGTCCAATATTAAGATGTCTTTTACCACTTTTTAAATTTACAGTTAGGATCCAGCACTTATTTGAATTTTCAGCTTACTGGATATTTGAGAAAATATGACCATGTTAACAAATATTTCTTTGATGCTAAGGAACAAGGAATAAAATCAGGAAGATGAAATAGTAACACTTCATTTGGAAATAGCTTTCTATAGAGCAAGTGAACTCTGATAAAAAATTAGGATATTTGGGGCGCCTGGGTGGCTCAATGGGTTAAAGGCTCTGCCTTCGGCTCAGGTCACGATCTCAGGGTCCTGGGATCAAGCCCCACATCAGGCTCTCTGCTCAGCAGGGGGCCTGCTTCCCCCTCTCTCTCTCCCTGCCTCTCTGCCTACTTGTGATCTCTCTCTCTCTGTCAAATAAATAAATAAAAATCTTTAAAAAAATTAGGATATTATCACATAGGTGCACTGAATGGGATGAACAACCTCTCTTCTCACTTATTCATGTGTCATGTGTGATGATTGGAAGATGTTGGATATCTTGCTAGACAATAAGAACATACAGTTCCTGCTCAGTCAGACTTTCTGAAAACATTCCTCCCTGGCCACTTCTTGCCCAGTTATTCACTCAAGATAAGTCTTCAATCACCTGGCCAATTATAAAACACAACACTTGTTCCCTGGTTACTCTCTGATTTCTTATGTACTTTGATAGATCTCTAATAATTAGATTCATTAAAAGAAAAAATACAATCCTGAAAAGACATTAAGTATATGACAAAGACCTTAGCTTGAACCTAAGCTGTGCTCAGGTATGTTTCAAAATGCCCTAAAAGACAGTATATATATTCCTTGAGAGCAGAGACCATCTCTCTTATATTTTCTGAGTTGCATCTCTGTCTTTATTGTCACTTTTGAGCTACTGGTTTGACATCTCTCTTGTTTGATTTTTTAATTTTACATCTGATTTTGGATTAGTTTGATTCCACCTTCCCTCCTTGAACATGTCAGTGGCACTTAGGGGAATCAAGGAAGAGTGCTATTTAGAAGGGTAGGATGATGGAGGGCTGTTAAATGGGGGTAAAAAGGCCCGCAGGTTTCAGACATATGATGAGAGGGGAATTGAGAAATAAGGGGGCCATATTTTGGGGTGAGATTTCACCTCTCCAGTCACCAACCCTCACCCCAGGAATCCTTAAATTTTAGGAAAGGTTTTGGACTTCTCATTGTGTGAGTAATGTGATTTACATAATTATACAGTTAGATATTAGATGAAAGTGTGGCTTCAGAAGGTTGGAAAACTTGGCAACATTTGGGTATTCTAGCAATTGTGTGTGTGTGTGTGTGTGTATAACTGTCTTTGTTAAAAATCTTGGGTTGTATTTTTAACATGCTTGCAGAGGAAGATCAAAGAGAAGGGCAGAGAAATCACCCTTTATGTCTGTGCCAGGGGAGTATTTGAGATTTTTAACTCAAGATGTAGCCATGGATATGATTCAGGAAAATACCAGATAAGAGCCTAATTGAGTTCCTATAAATTAATAAATTCTTTAATTCAAAGTCATCTTTTACTAACCACAAAGAATGTGCCAATGCAATGCACCAATAAAGTAGATGTCTATTATGCTTACCTCAAAGTGCTGTGTGTAATGAGGTCATTGGCTAGCTCTATTTATTTTTAAAGGCAAGCAAGAGAAAAATAGTAAAACTCAAATCTCTACATTTTTATTGATCACAGCGTGGAAATGTTATTTATTGTCACTTTTTTTGGTCAAGAAATGGGAATATATAGCTTAAAAAATGTTAAAACATTGATTTAGTTTTCTTCTTTTCCTCTCCAGTAGTTCTCTGAGTCTTTTAAAAGGTAAAAATACTAAAAAACTTGTCCTTTTATGTCTGGACACTGGTTAGAATCATAGCAAACATTTTGATTTTGAAAAAGTAAAACAGAATATTGTATCAATGCTAGAATAAGGTATACAATGTAAACAAGAAAATGTTAGTCTTCAGACACTAATAATTTGAATTTGTAATAAGTTTTCATTAAACACATTTGTTGGGTTAAGTGATAAATTATAAGAATTAGATTTGATTGTGACCTGTAACATGTTCAAAAACAGAATAAATATCCTTATGAAATTAATAATTTAATAATTAATAATAATTTATTATTATTTAAAAAATAATAAATAATAATTTAATGAAATTAAATGGTTTAATTCTGTATACTTTCTCAATATGTTAAGTTACATATATTTCTGTGTAGGAAGAAGTATCAGAACAAAACACAATCTTTTTGTAAACTAAATATAAGAAATCCTAAAGATGGTGAAGGAGTGAGGGACTCCATTTCAACTGGTCCCCTGAATTTAGCTAGAAATCTACCAAGGTGCTCTGAACACCCACAAAATCACCCTGAGATGGTACACCTTGCCTGGATTGTGATTGATATTTTCAGCTGTACAGTCCCTCAACCACAACTCAAAAGAATGACTAGGAGGAAGAACTCCCAACAAAGAATAAACCCAGAGACAATGGCTTCTCCTGCAGGTCTAATGGCTATGGATATAAGCAAGATGTCAGAAATAGACTTCAGGATAGTAGCAGCTAGGAAGACAATAACCAGTCTCAAGAAAACTATTAATGGCAACATAGATTCTCTAAGGGCAGAAATGAAAGCTGAGCTGGCAGAACTTAGAAATGCTATCAATGAGATCCAATCCAATCTAGATACTCTAATAGCTAGGGTAAATGAGGCAGAAGAACGAATTAGTGATCTATAAGACACACTGATAGAAAAGAAGGAACAGGAGGAGATCTGGAACAAACAGATTAAAATCCATGAAAACAGAATTAGAGAAATAAATGACCCCATGAGATGTTTTAATGTCCGAATTATTGGGATCCCTGAGGGGGTGGTGAGAGAGAGAGAGAGAACTATATTTGAGCAAGTTGTAGCCAAGAACTTCCCTAATCTGGGGAATGAAACAAGCATTCGTGTCCTAGAGGCAGAGAGGACCCCTCCCAAGATAAGGGGGACCAGACCAATGTCCTGGCATGTAATAGTAAAACTAGCAAATCTTAGAACCAGGAAAACCATTTTAAGGATAGCTAAGGGAAAAGATTCCTTATGTACAGGTGGAGGAACATCAGAATAACGTCAGACCTGTCCACAGAGAACTGACAAGCCAGTAAAGGCTGGCAATACATATTCAGGATACTAAATGAGAAGAACAGGCAGCCAAGAATTCTTTATCACATGGCATGGCTGTCATTCAGAATGGATAGAGTGATAAGGAGCTTCTGGGACTGGCAGAGACTGAAAGAATATGTCACCACTAAGACTGCCCTGCAAGAAATATTAAAGGGGGTTCTATAAAAGGAGAAAGACCCCCAAGAGTCATACAGAACAGAAATATACAGAGACAATCTATAGAAACAAGGACTTCACAGGCAACATCATGGCAATAAAATCACACATTTCAATAATCATTCTCAACATGAATGGCTTAAATGCTCCCATAAAAGAGCAAAGGGTTTCAGATTGGATAAAAAGACAAAACCAATCCATATGATGTCTACAAGAGACTCATTTTGAACCTAAAGATACATCCAGACTGAAAGTAAAGGGATGGAGAACCATCTTTCATGCCAACAGACCTCAAAAGAAAGCTGAGGTAACAATTCGCATATCAGACAAATTAGATTTTAAGTGAAAGACTGTAATTAGAGATACAGAAGGACACTATATCATTCTTAAAGTGTCTATCCAACAAAACAATCTAACAATTGTAAATATCTATGCCCCTAACTTGGGAGCAGTGAACTACAGAAGCCAATTGTTAAGCAAAATAAAGAGACTTTTTGAAAACAATATGTAATAGTAGACCTCAACACTCCACTCTCAGCAATAGACATATCATCTAAGCAGAAAATCAACAAAGAAGCAAGAGCTTTGAATGACACACAGGATCAGATGGACCTCACATGCAGACCATTCTACTCTAAAACAACAGAATACTCATTTTTCTTGAATGTACATGGAACTTTCTCCAGACTAGACCACATACTAGGTTACAAATCAGGTTATGATTATTCTGTGCATATTATCAGACCACAATGCTTTGAAACTAGAACTCAAGCACAAGAAAAAGTTTGAAAGAATTCAAAGACTTGGAAGCTAAACACCATCCTGCTCAAGAATGTTTGAGTCAACCAGGAAATCAAAGAAGAACTTAAACAATTCATGGAAACCAATGAGAAAGAATACACATCACTCCAAAACCTATAGGATATGGCAAAGGCAGTCATAAGGGGGGAAATACATAACCATCCAAGCCTCATGCAAAAAATAGAAAAATTCCGAATACACAAAGTATATTTACATCTTAAAGATCTAGAGAATCAACAACAAATTAAACCTAACCCATGCACAAGAAGGGAAATAACTAAGAGCAGAGATCAATGAATTAGAAACCAGAAATACAGTAGAACACATCAACAAAACTAGAAGCTTGTTCTTTGAAAGAATTAATAAGATCAATAAACCAATGGCCAGACTTATCCAACAGAAAAGAGAAAGAACCCAAATTAAAAAAAAAAAACAAACTATGAATGAAAAGGGAGAGTTCATGATTAACACCAAGTAAATAAAAACAATTATCAGAGATTATTATTAATAGGTATATTCCAATAAATTTAACTCAAAGAAATGGATGCATTCATGAAAAACCCATAAACTACCAAGACTGAAACAGGAAAAAATTGACAATCTGAACGGACCAGTAACCAGTAATGAGATTGAAGTAGTGATGAAAAACTTCCCAAAATACAGAGTCTAAGACCTGATGGATTCCCTGGGGGAATTCTACCAATCATTCAAAGAAGAAATAATACCTATTCCCCTGAAGCTGTTTCAAAAACTAGAAACACAGGGAAAACTTCCAGACTCATTCTATGAGGCCAGTATTACCTTGATCTCAAAACCAGGCAAAGACCCCATCAAAAAGGAGAATTTCAGACGAATATCCTTGATGAATATGGATGCCAAAATTCTCAACAATATCCTAGCTAATAGGATTCAATAGTACATTAAAAGGATTATCCACCACAACCAGGTGGAATTTATACCTGGGATGCAAGCATGGTTCAACATTTGCAAATCAATCAATATGATAGAACACATAAATAAGAAAAGAGAGATGAACCACATAGTCCACTCAATTGATGTAGAAAAAGCATTTGACAAAATACAGCATTCTTTCCTGATTAAAACTCTTCAGAGTATAGTGGTAGAGGGAACATTTCTCAATTTCACAAAACCCATCTATGAAAAATCCGAAGTGAATATCATTCTTTTTTTTT
>CM052801.1:58887397-58898812 GCA_028533885.1 Nasua narica | reverse complement strand
GGGTGCATGTGACCCTTCGAATCACTACATTTGTATCTTGAGGGTAAATACCCAGTAGTGCGATTGCTGGGTTGTAGAGTAGCTCTATTTTCAACATTTTGAGGAACCTCCATACAGTTTTCCAGAGTGGCTGTACCAGCTTGCATTCCCACCAACAGTGTAGGAGGGTTCATTCTTAATGGGGAAAAGCTGAGAGCCTTTTCCTTAAGATCAGGAACATGACAAGGATGCCCACTCTAACCGCTCTTGTTCAACATAGTACTAGAAGTTCTAGCGACAGCAATCAGACAACAAAAAGAAATAAAAGGTATTCAAATTGGCAAAAAAGAAGTCATCAAACTCTCTCTCTTCTCAGATGACATGACAGTTTATGGGGAAAACCCAATAGACTCCACCCCCAAATTACTAGAACTCATACAGCGATTCAGTAATGTGGCAGGACACAAAATCAATGCATATATATCAGTTTCTTTCTTATACACTAACAGTGTAACTCTAGAAAGAGAAATTAGAGAATAGATTCCATTTACAATAGCACCAAAAATCATAAGATACCTTGGAATAAACCTAACCAAAGAGGTAAAGGATCTATACTTCAGGAACTACAGAACACTCATGAAAGAAATTGAAGAAGATAAAAAAGATGGAAAAACATTCCATGCTCGTGGATCAGAAGAACAAACAGTGTTAAAATGTCTATGCTGCCCAGAGCAATCTATCTTTCAATGCCATCCCAATCAGAATACCATCAGCATTTTTCAAAGTGCTGGAATAAACAATCCTAGAATTTGTATGGAACAAGAAAAGACCCCAAATTTCTAAGGAAATGTTGAAAAAGAAAGACAAAGCTAGGGGCATCACATTGACTGATTTCAAGTTATATCACAATGCTGTGATCACCAATACAGCATGGTACTGGCACAGAAACAGACACATAGACCAATGGAACCGAATAGAGAGCCCAGATATGGACCCTCAACTCTATGTTCAAATAATCTTCCACAAAGAAGGAAAAAAAATACCCAGTGGAAAAAAGACAGTCTCTTCAACAAATGGTGCTAAGAAAAATGGACAACTATATGTAGAAGAATGAAACTCAATCATTCCCTTACACCATACACAAAGATAAACTCAAAATGGATGAAGGACCTTAATGTGAGACAGGAATCCATCAAAATCCTAGAGGAGAACATAGGCTGTAACCTCTTCGACATTGGCTACAGCAACTTCTTTCAAGACATGTCTCCAAAGGTAAGGGAAACAAAAGCTAAAATGAACTTTTGGAACTTCATCAAGATAAATCTTCTGCACAGCAAAGGAAAGAGTCAAGAAAACAAAGAGGCAATCCATGCAATTGGAGAAGATATTCACAAGTGACACTACAAAAGGCTGATATCCAAGATCTATAAAGAACTTCTCAAACTCAACACCCAAAAAACAAGTAATCAAGTCAAAAAATGGGCAAAGGACATGAACATACACTTCTCCAAAGAAGAGATACAAATGCCTAACAGAGACATGAGAAAATGTTCAACATTATCATCAGGGAAATACAAATCGGAATGATAATGAGATACTACCTTACACCAATTAGAATGGCAAAAATTAACAAGGCAAGAAACAACAAATGTTGGTGAGGATGTGGAGAAAGGGAAACCCTCTTACACTCTTGGTAGAAATGCAAGTTGGTGTAACCACTTTGGAAAACACCGTGGCATTTCCTCAAAAAATAAAAAATAGAGGTACTCTATGACCCAGCAATTGTACTACTGGGTATTTACCTCAAAAATACAGATTAGTGAATAAAGGGTCACATGTACCCCAGTGTTCATAGCAGCAATGTCCACAATAGCCAAAGTGTGGAAAGAGACTATATGCCCTTCAGCAGATGAATGGATAAAGAAGATGTGGCCCATATACACAATGGAATGTTACTCAGCCATCAGAAAAGATGAATGCTCAACTCTTGCATCAACACGGATGGGACTGGAGGAGATTATGCTAAGTGAAATAAGTCAAACAGAGAAAGTCAATTATTATATGGCTTCATTTATTTGTAGAACATAGGGAATAGCATGAATGACATTAGGAGAAGGAAAGGGAAAATGAAGGGGGGGAAATAGGAGCGGGATACAATACATGAGAGATTATGGACTCCAGGAAACAAACAGGGTTTTAGAAGGGAGAGGCGTGAGGAGATGGGTGAGCCTGGTGATGAGTATTAAGGAAGGCATGGATTGCATGGAGCAGTGTGTGTTATACACAAACAATAAATCATGGAACACTACATCAAAAACTAATGATGACTAACATAATAAAAAATAAAACTCATTAAACCTTAAAAAATTTTCTGTACATTATTAAGTGTTCATCACAACTATATTCCTAATCCCCTTTATCTATTTTAGCCATTTCCTCTCCCACTTTCCCTTTGGCAACCACCAGTTTGTTCTCTGCATTTAACAGTCTGAGATTTTTTGTTTATCTCTTTTTTCTTTGTTCATTTGTTTTGTTTCTTAAATTCCATATATAAGTGAAAGGATATGATATTTGTCTTTGTCTGACTTTCACTTAGCATTATACCATGTAGGTCCATCCGTATTTTTGTAAATGGGAAGTTCTCATTCTTTTTCATGGCTGATTAATATTGCATTATATATATACAATTGATATATCTATCTATATTATCTATCTATCTATCTATCTATCTATCTATCTATCTATCTCACAACTTCTTTATCTATTCTTCTATCAATGGACACTTTGGGTTTCTTCCATATCTTGGCTATTGTAAATAATGCTGCAATGAACATAGAGGTGCATATATCTTTTTGAATTAGTATTTTCATTTCCTCTGGGTAAATACCCAGTAGTGGAATTACTGGATCATATTGTAATTTTCTTTTTAATGTTTTAAGGAAATTCCATACTGTTTTCCATGGTGGCTGCACCAATTTTCACTCCCAATATTATGCAAAGTTTACTTTTTCTCCTCATCCTCACCAACAATTTATATTTCTTATCTTTTTGATTTTAGCCATTCTGACAGGTGTAGGGTGATATCTTTTTTTTTTAGGGTGATATCTACTTGTAATTTTGATTTGTATTTCCCTGATGATTAGTGATGTAGAACATTTCTTCATGTGTTTGTTGGTCATCTGCATGTATTCTTTGAAAAAATGTCTTTTCAGGTCTTCTGCCCAATTTGTAATTAATTATTTGAGTTTTTTTTGCTGTTGAGTTGTATAAGTTCTTTATATGTTTTGGATATATCCTCTCAATGGATATATAATTTGCAGAGATTTCTCCCATTCATCAGGTTGCCTTTTTGCTTTGTGGATAGTTTCACTGTGAAAAGTTTTTTTTTTAAGATTTTATTTATTTTATTTGACAGAGAGAGAGAAATCACAAGTAGGCAGAGAGGCAGGCAGAGGGAGAGAGGGAAGCAGGCTCCCCGCTGAGCAGAGAGCCTGATGCGGGGCTCGATCCCAGGACCCCGAGATCATGACCCGAGCTAAAGGTAGAGGCTTTACCCCACAGAGCCATCCAGGTGCTCCTGTGAAAAAGTTTTTTACGTTGGTGTAGGCTCAATAGTTTAATTTTGCTTTTGTTTCCTTTAACTGAGGAGACATATCTAGAAAAATGTTTGTATTATTGATGTCAAAGAAATTACTACCTATGTTTTCTTCTGAGAGTTTTATGGTTTCAGGTCTCACATTTAGGTTTTTAATCCATTTTGAGTTCATTTTTCTGTATGGTATAAAAAAGTAGTCCATTTTCAATCTTTTGCATGTATCTGTCCAGTTTTCCTAGCACCAAGTTGAAAAGACTGTCTTTTCCCTATTGTATATTCTCACCTCCTTAGTCATAGTCATAGACTAATTGCCCATATAAATGTGGATTTATTTCTGAACTTTTTATTCTGTTGTATTGGTTTATGTGTCTATTTTCCTGCCAGCACCATACTGTTAGGACAACTACAGTTTTATATAGTATTTTTAACTCTGAGATAGTGATATCTCTAGCTTTGTTATTTTTTAACACGGCTTTGGTTGTTCAGGGTCTTTTGTGGTTCCATGCAAATTTTTGTATTCTAGTTCTGTGAAAAATGCTGTTTGTATTTTGATAGGGATTGAACTAAATCTGTGAACTGCCTTGTGTAGTATGGACATTTTACCAACATGGGTTCTTCCATTCCATGAGCATGGAATATCTTTCCATTTGTTTGTGTCATCTTCAATTTCTTTCATCAATGTTTTAAATCTTTCAGAGTACAGGTCTTTTAGCTTCTTGGTTAACTTTATTCCTCTGTATTTTATTACTTTTGGTGCAATTATCGATGAGATTATTTTAAAATTTATCTTTCTTCTACTTCATTATTAGTGTATAGAAATGAAAAAGCTATCAGTATATTAATTTTGTATCCTGTGACTTAACTTAATTCATTTATCAGTTCTAGTAGTGTTTTGGTGGGATCTTTTCATTTTCCTGTATATAGTAACATGCCATCTGTGAGTAGTGAAAGTTTTACATCTTCTTCACCAATTTTGATGTCTTTTATTTTTGTGGTCTGATTGCTGTAGCTAGGACTTCTATTCTCATGTTGAATAAAGATGGCGAGAGTGGACATTCTTGTCTTTATGATCTTAGAGGAAAAACTCTTGTTTTTTTCCCAATTGAGGGTGATGATAGCTATGGGTTTTTCATATATGGCCTTTATTACGTTGAGGTATGTTCCTTCTTAACCTACTTTGTTGAGAGTTTCTATCATGAATGGATGTTGTACTTTTTCAAATGCTTTTTCTCTATCTAATGAGATGATCATCTGATTTTTACCCTTTCTCTCTCTCTCTTTTTAAAGATTTTATTTATTTATTTGAGATAGAGACAATGAGAGAGAGCATGAGAGGGGAGAAGGTTGGACGGAGAAACAGACTCCCCGTAGAGCTGGGAGCCTGATGTGGGACTCGATCCCAGTACTCCGGGATCATGACCTGAGCCAAAGGCAGTTGCTTAACCAACTGAGCCACCCAGGCGCCCTACCCTTTCTCTTTTTTATATAATGTATCACATTGATTCACTTGTGAATATTGAACCATCCTTTTATCCCTGGAATAAATCCCACTTGATCATGGTGGATGATTTTTTAATGTATTATTAGAATTTATTTGCTAATGCTTTGTTGAGGATTTTTGCATCTATTTTCATCAGAGATATTGGCCTGTAGTTTTCTTTTTTTGTAGTGCCTTTATCTGATTTTGGTATTAGGGTAATGCTGGCCTTGTGGAATGAATTCGAAAGCTCTCCCTCCTCTTATAATTTTTGAAGTAATTTGAGAAGAATGATATAAAGCTTTTTCTTATAATTAAATGAGATTTCTCTCATTTTATATTTGAAGATCTTGTACATTTTAATATGTATTCTACAATTTTATTGAACAAATCACTGATGAATGTATACCGAACAGGGTTTAAATCATATTCAGATAAAAGCAATAAAAATAAATATTTTTAGATAAGAGAATGTTCCTTCAGTTGGAAATATTTTTAAATTTTAATTCCCATATAATTAAAATACAGTGTTATATTAGTTTCAGGTGTACAATATACTGATTCAAAAATTATGTACATTATTCAGTGCTCATCACAGTAAGTGTACTCTTAATCTGATTCACCAGTTGGAAGTATTTTTAAAGTACAATAATATGATTAGAGAAGCTTGGATTACTAGTACTGTAAAAGTGGTTTCTCAGTGTATATTCATGGATTGGATACTGTTTTTGTCTAAGTGTAAATGTCATTTTCTACTCAACTGTGGGGAATTTTAATGTAGTTTGGATATTAGATGAGATGAAATGGAAAGATGAAGATCATTGATTTAAGAAAAGTAGGTGCTAAACAGTATAATATTATTTTGGTAAAAAATATATAAGCCCATAAATTGTGTATCCTTAAAGAAAGTAAAGAAACATATGCACTAGAGTTAACATAGGGTGTCTCTGGTAATGGCAATGTGAAAATTTAGTTTTTATCATTTTGCTTTCTTGTATTTTCTAATTTTCTGTAGGTCACATATACTACGTCTGTAATAATAAGTGGTATTTTTTAAGCTGATTGCAAATAGAAATGTACAGAACACATGCTGCTCCAGTGTCATTTTTTTAAAATCAGACTTTATTTTCTTAGTGCCGTTTTAGATTCATAGCAAAATTGAAGGAAAGATACAGACGTTTCCTGTGTACATCTCTGCTCCCACACATGCAAAGCTTCCCGTATTATCAACATTTCCCACTGGAGTGGTACATTTGTTATAATTGATGAGCTGAGCCTGTATTGACAAGACATAATCACTCAATATGCAGAGTTTACATTTGGGTTCATTCTTGGTGGTACCTTCTATGGGTGTGGACAAAGCATAATAACATGTATTCCTCATTATAGTATCATAGAGTATTTTCATTGTCCCAAAATTCCTCTGTGCTCCTCCTATTTATCCCTCCTCCACAACCTTTGGCAACCAAGGATTTTTTTTTACTGTCTCTATGGCATTGCCTTTTCTAGAATGTCATATAGTTGGAATCATACAATATGTAGCCTTTTCAAATTTCTTTTCTTACTTAGTAATATGCACTTAGGTTCCTCTATGTATTTTCATGGCTTGATAGCTCATATCTTTTTAACACTGAAAAATACTCTGTTGTTTGAATGAACCACAGTTTATTTATCCATTCACCTACTGAAGGATGTGGTTTAGATTTTACCAACAGTGAAGAAATAAACTCAAAATCTCATATTTAAAAAACAGTTTTAAGAATTTAGTAAATGCATTAAGTTTTCATAAATTTTATCAGCTTCACTGCTAAATTTGGAACAGTCTATTTTAATTTGCTCATTTACAAGGCAGACCTTTACAAGTACTATTTAATTTTGACATTTTTGAGTGTTAGTTTACATTTTGTTCTGGATGATGGGTTTGCTTTGTGCATACTATAGGCTTGTTGAATAAGAACAGAATATGTCAGTACAGTTTGAATATACCTATACTGGCTTAGAACAAACTAGGTGGGGGTTGGAGTGGGTTTCACCTGCTTGAACAACTTATCATTGATTTAATTATCTTGAAATATTGCTTTAAGTGCAGCCATGTAGATTTTCCCTAACTTGAGGCTTGTTCATCAGTATTCCACAGGAGAATCTCCTATCTAATTCAATAAACATATTAATTTTGTGGTAATTCTGTTCCATGCTCTCTTCTAGGTGCTTGGGATACATTAGTGCATAGATCAGACAAAAAGACTTGCTCTTGTGGAGTTAACATTCTAGTGGAGGGTGACACACATTAAACAGAAAACATTAGTAAATTTTATTGTATGTTCTAAGGCTAAGGACTTTAGAAAAAAAAGGAATAAAGCAGGGTAAGGGCATCTGAAGTATAGGGGAGTGAGGATCTGATTTTAAATAAGGTGGCCAGGATATATCTCATTGAGGTGACATACAAGAAAAAACTCAAAGTTGGTGAGGAGTGAACCATACAGGTATGGGTGAAAGACAATTTCAGGCAGAGAAACAGTCCTTATGTGGAGAGTATTCCTTGTGAGTTAGAGGACCAGCACAGAAGCCAGTGTGGTTGGAGTGAGCATGGGAGGGATAGAGATTTAGAGGATGTGGTCAGAGAGACAATCCTGCAGAGACTTATAAAGGATTTGTAAGGTCCTTGTCTTTTACTCAGAGTGAGGAGGGGAGCCATTAAAGTGAAGAGGGGAATAACATGATCTGACTTAGATTATTAATGGGATAACTGGCTACTGAAAAGAGACCAGGGCAGAAGCAGGGAATCTAGTTATTGCAATAGCCCAGGAGATCATTGGTGATGGCAGTAGGAGTAGTGGGAAGTAGTCAGATTTAGGAACATTTTGAAGATAAAATCAACAGGATTAATTGAGATCAGAAAGTCTGAAGGTGGAGCAGATTTTGGGAATAAAATAAAGAGTGGTGCTATGGACATGATAAGTATGATTTGTCCATCAGATGTTAAATCTAATTCTTATTTCCATTATCAGTACCAATGATCTGTAAGTACTGGCTGTGGGGCAGGAGGTAGTAGGTACAAGAACTGTAGAAAACATTTATTTATAGCCAGTGTGCTTGCAAACTAAGAGGATCAGAGTGTACACATACAATTAACCTTTTATAGCATTCAACATTTATTTATTCACTGATTGGACAAATATTTATTGAGTCACTATAAGATGCTCAATATGGATGCTAAGGAAATTAAGGATCAACTGCTTAGTTTTGAATCCTGGATTCACTACAATCCCACCATGCTATGGGTTACTATCTGGAAAATAAAGACAATAACAAAACCTACCTCACAGACATGTTGTGAGGATTAAATGGTATAATCATGTATAAAATATTTTAGAACAACATGTGATAAACACTCTATGTTACTCATTATTTTTATCAAGGCCTCTTTTTTCCTTCTCATTGTACCTTCTCTCTTAGCTAATCCTAACATAAATAGAAAAGAATATCTGTAAAATTCATGATGAGCACAGTTAGCATATATGTTTTATACCAAGATCAAAATGCAGATAATCTAGAAACTCAGGCCATTTCCTAATGCTGTTCCTGATCAACACACAATCTAGATATCTAGAATTTTTCAGACTCACATATACATGCAAAAGTAGCTAAGGGGGCTTTAGAACTCTTAGGACAGTACCTAGAGAACTGTCCCACTTACCCATACTGCATACTCTTACTGGTCCTTATTACTTGTACTCACAAAGATGTTAGAATTAGCAAAGAAAGCAGGCCATCAAACAGGCACCTTTTGTGTCCTATGCCAGCTATTCTTCTGTGTGAACCACCTCATCTGCTCTCCTTTTCCTCATCTTCTGGCTCAAATCTGCTGTTTTTTTTTTTTTTTTTATTTTAACCCAGTTTGAATCTCCACACTCAAATGCTGACCTGTGACAATGTGATCAGATTCAGTAGTTTATGCCTGCCGACCTGTACAATCCTCTAATGTAAAATCCAGCATTGGGTTGTATCCTTCTATTTGTACTGACACTACAAACTTGGGATGTTGCTTCTTTTTCAGGAAAATGAAAACCACATGCACCTTTTCCTTTTGAAATGTTTCCTTTCCATGGTCACTTCTTAAGTTTTGCATTTCTTTAGTTATTCTGCAAGGCTTATCTGTGAGAGTTGAGGGCAGTAAGATATAATGTATTTGTGGTTTGGGAAAGTGAGAAAACTCACAGTCTCCTGAATAATGTCTAGGTTCTTAGAAATAATTATAATATTATTAATAATAATTGTAACCAACACTTATTTAGTGCTTACCATATGTTGTGCTAATATTATGTTGCCTCTTTTACATTTGTTATCATTTCAATTACTATATAAATAACATGAAGTAAATATTATTTTCCCCATTTTACAAATGAGGAAATGAAGGTTTAAAGCATTGCGTTAGTCTAAAAGTAGCAGAGCTTAGATTTAGTCTTTTCTGTGTCAAAGCTGATACTTTTAACTACCAAAGTATATCACAAGACAATGGGCTTCTTAGATCTGTCCTCCCATGCAGTTTTTGTTGAGTATACAATGTATTACCTTAAAGTTATTCTTCAACATTTGATAAATATGGGAGGACAAAAAGACCTCTTTGTGAATGTTCAGCAATCCTTGCCCTTTACTAAAACAAAGACCTTATATTTACATAGAGCCTCACAAATTCAAAATATGCTTACATCCTATTAATTCTGATCATCATAACACTGTGGTGAGCAAAACAGAGCTTTAATCTCCTTTTTCTAAATAGATAAACCAAGGTTCAAAGAACTTAAGTGACTTGCACAAGGTCTCATGACTGGTAAACTGACAAAGCAAATTATAATTGTTTCTTGATTATTAATTGCTTTCTGAAACTTCTAGCTAAAATTAGTCTTTGAAAATTATAGTTAGACTGTATTAATTTTAATATAAATTGTACAAGCTTACAGCTTACTGTCCAGGAAAGCACCAATTAGCAAGAACAAGATATTAACAAAGTATCAGAAATCATTCTCTTTTCTCTTTGTTCTTTTTTTAAAATTTAACTTAATTTAATTTATTTATTCTCACCATAGCACATACTCCCCAATGTCCATCACCAAGCCACCCCATCACTCCCGCCCCCATCCCCTGCAGCAACCCAGTTTGTTTCCTGAGATTAAGAGTATTTTATGGTTTGTCTCCCTCTCTGGTTTCATCTTGTCTCATTTTTCCCTCCCTTCCCCTATGATGATCTCTGTCTTGTTTCTCAAATTCCTCATATCAGTGAGATTATATGATAATTGTCTTTCTCTGATTGACTTATTTCATCTAGCATAATACCCTCTAGTTCCATCCACATTATTGAAAATGGCAAGATTTTGGTTTTTGATGGCTGTATAGTATTCCATTGTGTATATACATACTGCATCTTTTTTATCCGTTCATCTGTTGGTGGACATCTAGGCTCTTTCCATAGTTTGGATATTGTGGACATTGCTGCTATAAACATTCAGGTGCATGTGCCCCATCGGATCACTTCATTTGTATCTTTGGGGTAAATACCCAATAATGCAATTGCTGCATTGTAGGGTAGCTCTATTTTCAACTTTTTGAGGAGCCTCCATACTGTTTTCCAGAGTGACTGCACCAGGTTGCATTCCCACCAATGTAGGAGAGTTCCCCTTTCTCTGCATCCTCACCAAGGTGACAGGTGTCATTTCCTGACTGGTTAATTTTAGTCATTCTGACTGGTGTGAGGTGGTATCTTATTGTGGTTTTGATTTGTATTTCCCTGATGGTGAGTGATGTAGAGCACTTTTTCATGTGTCTGTTGGCCCATTTGGATGTCTTCTTTGGAGAAATGTCTGTACATGTATTCTGCCCATTTCTTGATTGTATTTTTTGTTCTTTGGGTGTTGAGTTTGATAAATTGTTTAAAGATTTTGGATACTAGCCCTTTATCTGATATGTCATTGGCAAATATCATCTCCCATTCTGTCGGTTGTCTTTTGGTTTTGTTGACTATTTCCTTTGCTGTGCAAAAGCTTTTGATCTTCGGAAGAATAAACACTGTTAAAATGTCTATACTGCCCAGAGCAATCTATACTTTCAATGCCATCCCGATCAAAATTCCACCCGTTTTTTTCAAAGAGCTGGAACAAACAATCCTAAAATTTGTATGGAACCAGAAAAGACCCTGAATTGCTAAGGAAATGTTGAAAAAGAAAAACAAAGCCGGGGGCATCACATTGCCTGATTTCGAACTTTACTACAAAGCTGTAATCACCAAGACAGCATGGTACTGGCACAAAAACAGACACATAGACCAGTGGAACAGAATAGAGAGCCCAGAGATGGACCCACAACTCTA
>CM052801.1:58869726-58886897 GCA_028533885.1 Nasua narica | reverse complement strand
TTTTGCCCTTTTTAAGTGTTTTTAACTGGTTCTACGTTTATGCTTGTCCTCCCACCACCGGACACTTTCCTTTGGGGTATTACTGTCCTTGGTTAGCTTCTGGTGGCTCCCTCCCCCTTTTATTTATCCTCCGATATCAGCTCGGGTGATCCCACTTTGCTTTTACCTCTCCACTGCTGTCTTCTGTTCTCGGAGAGATCCCGGGGTTAGAAATCTTTCTCCTCGGGGTGATTTCATGGGTGTTCAGCGTGTTCTGGTAGATTTCCAGCTCACTTTTGGGGACCGGTTGCTGCAGGATCTCTTACTTCTCCGCCATCTTGCCCCCTCCCCTGGAATTATGTTTCTAAGATTCAGCATGTTATTGTGTGTAGCTGTAGTTCATTCCTTTTCACTGCTGTGTAATTTTTCATTGTCTGGATATAACATAATTTATTTATTATAGTTTAGGGGTATATGCATATGTGACAAAATTAGACTATTTTTAAAAAGCAAAGAAATGATTGTTTAAATCAGCATACTGATGTCCTCTTGAGGAGAAACAGCGTATAAGTTTAGAAAGAATCTTCCAGGTAGCTTTAACATTGTTAAAAATAATTTATTTCAGGGGTTTCTCAAACTGTGATCTCAAGACTGCCATCACCAGCATTACCTGGGGTCTTGTTAGAAATTCATATTTTCAGGTCCTACCTGGACCTATTGAATTAGAAACTTTGAGGGGTGCATCCAGCAATCCATTTGTAATAAAGCTTTCCAGGTGATTCTGATATACGCTGAAGTTTGAGAACCATTGTGGTATTGTTATGCTTTATAATGAACACATAGACTTCTCTCTCTTTTCTCTGTCTCTTTTTGTCCTTTTTTCTTATATTACATAATACAGAATAGAATGACAACATCTTAGTAGTGACTGACCAGAAAAAAAGAACTATAGGGATATTAGAACTATTTGAGAGCTATTCTTTTTGCATGCTATTCAGTCAGAAGGGCAAATGGTAGGAAGAAAGGAAAGAGGCAGAACAGAAGCATGGAGTAATTCAGGAGGAAGGTGAAATTTGGCTAAGAGGGGGTTCTTTTTGTAGTATGTTATAAGAGTGTCATTGAAAGCCTAGAGTACACTTTGAAGTATATATGTATTTGCGTGTGTGTGTGTGTGTGTGTGTGTGTGTGTGTGTACACTTAGAACAATACCTGCCTTGCAAAGGTTAGCATGCCCCATTGGTAGAGATAATTTACTCCCCCTCTCTACTTGCTCCTGCTTTTGAATAATTTAGGCCCAGTAGGGAATGACTTACTCTCACTGCAGGACACAACTCCTGTTATTCAAATAGATCTTGCTGCCTGGGCCAGGCATTCTAAGATGAAATGAATCTGTGTTATTACTACTCTGACTCCTTTTTTTTTTTTTTTTGAGCTGCAGTTACCTTTGCAAGCTATCTTTTTTCCCTGCTGCTAGCATCACATATTATCATATTGAAAGTGAACACTCACACAAAGGGAAAAAAAAGCATAGTCTATTTATTTTGAAAGAAACCAGTTATGAACTAAACATTTATTCTTAAATGGCTTATTAATGTTCAGACTGCAAAAGGGTCATCTACTCTGAACACTACCACACAATTTAACAGTTAAAGATGTCATTGTTGCACACAGAGGACGTGGATGTCTTTAACCTGCCATACCCCTGGGAACACTTAGGGAAGAAATTAATTGTGCAACATACACATCTTAAGGGAAACACCTCAAGGTGTTTTCAAGAACCAAATTAGTTTCATACATCTTTGGGGTTTGTCATTTGCAGCATGTTTTGAACCACAAAGATTACCAAAGCAATAGTTTATCCTTTTCACCAGACTTCTACTAAGGGAAATAAAATCCCACAAGACAGTCTCTTGTTATCACCTTGTTGGAATTCTTGCTATTGTAATAACTTCCTAACCAGCCTACTCTCCTCTTATACTGCTGACATTCCAATCCATGGTTTCTGCCACTGCTAGGATTAACCTTTATGAAGTAAAGCTTTGATCTTGTCATTAGTCCATAGATACATATCTCTGCCTTTGCTTTGGTGAATTAGAAACCCAGAATTAACTATGAGCCCCACTCTTAATCATTGTGCTGGATCTTCTTTACACATTTTTGTGCACTAACTCCTCCTGGTATTATTTGACTATTTTATTAATGTTTTATTCTTTCATCTTTCTCTATTTACACATTTTTTAAAGATTTTATTTATTTACTTATTTGACAGAGAGAGAGAGAGAGCTATCACAAGTAGGCAGAGAGGCAGGCAGAGAGAGAGGGGGAAGCAGACTCCCCGCTAAGCAGAAAGCCCAATGCAGGGCTTGATCCCAGAACCCTGAGATCATGACCTGAGCCGAAGGCAGAGGCTTTAACGCACTGAGCCACCCAGGCGCCCCTATTTACATATTTTATCCTATTACATCGTATGTATTGTTGCTTGCTTTGAATTCTTTTTGGAACCTAGAAAGGTGAAAATAAGCAGATTCATAATATGGCAAATCATTCTCAGAAGCTTTCAATGCCTCCATATTTTGTACTAAATGAACTCTGACCTTCTTAGTCTAACTGATGTCCCCCATGATGTGGCCTCAACCCACTTTTGCAATTTTATTGTTCACTTTCCAAGGATGTCCACTTTATGGTCCATGAGACTGAATCAATTGCCTTTCTACAAACTTGCCATGTGTTTTTCCTGCTTCCACACCACTCTGCATGCTGTTACCTCTATCTAGGCTATTTCCTATCTTATCTCTTCTGTTGAAATACTATTAAATTCCATAGCTCTATTGCTACATCTTCCTGAATTTTTCCCTGACCTAGCCACAAATTATAATTTGCCCCTCTCTAGAACATTTCCTTTATTGTTCTTATCATAATCTATCTTGTATTTGTACACTTAGCTTATACCACCACCTCTTTCATGCCTGGAAGAACTAGGAGCTTCTTGAGGGCAGGAGCCATGTCCCATTCATCATTATATCCTCTCTATAATCTGTTGTATCAGTCTGTTGTTTACAGTAGTTGTTCAACAAATGTTTGTTGAACAAATTTATATGAATAAAAACAATAATTGCAACTGTATTTCTGTTTGGATGAGAGAGCTCATGTTTAGCATTGGGATATATGGACAGAAACATATAAGAGCATACAGTATAACTCATTCCCATTACTGGAAAACCAAAAAAAAAAAAGTAGGTTCTGCTCTCACAGGTTTGAAACACTAGCTCTGAAGGATATTTTCCTTCTTTTTTTATTTAAAAAGAAAATTAGTCCCCAAGCATTTAATAATTTGGGGGAAAGTGTCCAATGAACACTGAAAATGTAGTTAGACACCCACAGAAGAAAATATGGACAAATGAGTAATATGGTAATACTAACCTCCAGGCAGAAAATTAGAACACAACTTGTTTGTTCTGTAGTATATTTACTGGAATGGCTAAATGTTTCATTGAGTTGCCCAAACTATCCGAGAAGTCACTGGACAATCAGTTTGGAGAATTTGATAATATGCCCTTAGAGACAGAGACAGGATACAGATGCCCAAAATAAACCTGATGAGTGAGTGCTGCAAAATTCTTAGTATGACAAAATCAGGAAGCAGAGATTTATTGAGTTGAAAACCATAACAGGAAAGCAAAAGACAATGATAATGCTTGATTCTTAAAGTGGATACTGTTAAATAAACATACAAGAATGCCATAGGTTTAATATGATATTCATTTTCCTCTTCTTACTTTATTTTTTACATATTATGTTACCTTTTCATTTTTACTTCCAAGAACTACATTCAGAAAATACATTTCGGTGACCAGATTCATCCTATACTTCATATTTACCTAATTGATTTAAAAAAAAAAACCACTGAGAACAAAAGGGAAAAGGGACAAAGAACATTTCAAGGTAATTATTGTGGATATTTTTGTTTAAATTTAAAAATAGCATTGAGCATGCTGCTATTGATATATGATTCACTCAGTGACCCTCAAAACCAACAGTATGAATAATCTACAGCTTGCTGGAATCCAAGTATTTTCTATTAAAGTCATTCTTTTTTTCCCCCTTTGGCATTGGGTAGTTGCTTTGCTTCACAACAATGGGAATACATTTCCTGCCTTTCTTTTTCTTTTTCTTTTCATTTTTCTTATTCCAGAGTAAGCGTTAGAGTTTAACTAAAATTTCTCCATCAAATAAAGTAGGAGAGCATATACTTAGGACTATTTTTGTGTTTTTATTCATGACCTGGGTTACAGAGGAATGCTAGCTTTGAAGTCTGAAAAAAAAAGTTTCTTCAATTTTTTTGGCATGTTTAATCTTTTGCATAATGTAGTAAAGAAGTTTACTTTTAATTCCTTACATACACATATGCATGTGATTGATCACTTTTGTATTACAAAGAATAACTTTGCAAAGCACTATGTTTTTGCTTTAGGTCTTCATAAGCCATCTAGATAGAGGCTGTTAGGCAGGAAGAGGTGATGTGACATGATACATGGAGGTATTCAGGTTATATTTTAATTGATGTGGGATTACAATTCAATTTTTTTCCTACAGATTTCCCTGCAATAAGCACTTATGTAGTCTCCTTGCCTTAGTGTTTCATTAAACTTCAGTTACCCCCAAATCACAACCAGATACATCTTCAAATTCATTAAATACATATCACTCCTCCTAAAAAATCTTCAGCAACTCCCCATTGTCTGCTGACTCTATTTAGTCTGGCATTCAAGGCCCTCCATGATTTGGCTCCAATTTGTCTTTCTAGTTTTTCCTGTCACTAACAACTCCCTTGAATGAACTTAAGTTTTAACGACACATAGTCTCTGTTTGTCTGTCTATCCTATCAGTCTTGCCCATTGCAACTGGTTTTGCTCTTATAGTACTCTCTAAATGGGCCATCCAATCCCTATTTCTACCTATATTTTGAGTCCCAGTTTAAATGTTCCATGTTTTATAGTCTTCGTTCTCCCATTTATTATAATTTTTTTCCCATTTATTATAGTTTTTATATCTTAATTCCTTTCACTATTGTTTCCCTTCATAATACCTCCTTATTGCAGGAATTTACCTTATAATCCCACAGCACTGTAGCAGCTTTCCTTGTGCATACTAATTGCTAATAACCCTTTGCAGACTAATGTGAATGAACCACTGGATATCTGAAATCTTCTCAATTACATGTAGATAACTGCACTTTTCTGACTAAGGGAACTAATGTCTCAGCAACCTTTCTTTCCATAAACTAGGGAAACCAGGTGACTTATAGATGATAGTGTTGTTCATCATCAAAGATGTAGTGTTTATTATATATGGAAATGACATGAAGTTCATTAATGGAAAACAATAGCTCAGAATAGAGAATTAAGTCTCTGAAGCAATAGTTAAAGTTGGCATAGCACAGCAGGATGTAGTCCCCACAGACATTTAAAATAATGACCAAACCATCAGTTTAGCTTACCAAATTTGGGACTCAGCGTGAAACAAAGCCTGGGATACATCAATATAACTACACTGGCAGATCAAGATAAGAAAGTCTCTTTATCTTCAAGAAGAATTTGCACAACTCCCAGAATTCAAGCCTCAGGTGCCAACAAGAATCAAAATTGTCTAAGGGTTTAGCTATTTCCCACTGATAAAAGGTATTAGAGTTTCTTGACTCATCATTTAAAAGCAAATGCCCCAGCTACTTGTATAAAGCCTTGAGAGTTCCCTTTTCTGTTTATTTGGTGAGTTAAGCTGGCAGGCTACCACCAGAGGGAAATTGATGTCTATTAGTGCCACAGGTATGAGTTTTGCAATCTCTCTTTCTGGAAAATATCCAGGATGTCAATGTTTTTGAATACTTGCTTCCCCTTGGGAAAAAAATGTAAATGTGTCCTGCACAAATGTCTCACTGTACTGTAGACCAGCAAGAGCTAAAAGCCTTTTGAGAAATAAATATAAGTGATAAAAGACTAATTCTTTTGGCATTCTTTTTTTTTAAGATTTTATTTATTTGACACAGAGAGATTACAAGTAGGCAGAAAGGCAGGCAGAGAGAGAGGAGGAAGCAGGCTCCCTGCCGAGCAGAGAGCTTGATGCAAGTCTTGATCCCAGGACCCTGAGATCATGACCAGATCCGAAGGCAGAGGCTTTAACCCACTGAGCCACCCAGGTGCCCCATCTTTTGGCATTCTTTATAGGAAAACCATGTTTCTCTCCAAAGAGAAAAATCCAAGAAGTTGGTCATTTTTGGGTTCTATACAAGCCCCTCTCTAGGAGAAGAAGAAAGAGTAGCCAAATTATCTGATTTTGTGGTTAGTCTGACTGCACTATCTCTCACCCATTTACCTCAGTTGTGATACAGCTGATTTGGATGGCTATTTGAGTGTCACCTTCATCTTCACTGCTCCATGCATGTGTCTCCTAAAGCTGTGCCAAATTATCTGATATTTTAAAAACAACTTTTTGTCTCCAATGGTTTTGATTGAAGAGTTATAAACTAGGTATAAAGATGTTTATTAAGTCCCACATTAAGTCCCTAGGAAATTTTGAGGTGCTAAAGAGCTAGAAGATTATTCTTAAAAGCTAAGTAATGATAAATATCCTGTAAAATTACCCACCCATTCCTCATTTAGTGAAGTCTCAAATCCTGGCACAGTCTTAATGAACTTGTATACTACTTAAATGCCCCAATAGGAGTTTGTCACTCACCATAAGTAAAACAAATCAATACTGTGGACCACCAAGTTGCTTTTCCCATAGTGTGTTTTATTCACATGAATCAAAAAATTTGGGGAAAATGGGTTAAAAAAATTCAAAGGCTTTTGAATTTAGGACTTCTCAAACCTTTATTCTGTTCCCATGTGCTTTGTATTCACAAACAAAAGAAGAAGCTAGAGTATACACTGTTTCCCAACTGTGTTTGACCCTAAGACCCATTCCTCAGACTCACCCAGTGAGACTAGGGTTTTACCCTTTGATTAATGTGGATGTAGATGATTAACAACAAAATCTGTCAGCTCCATCACTATCGAAGAAGATCTCACACAGTGAACCAGCTTTATTTTCTCTGGTGGATAGAACTATTTCCAGTCATTGTAACATTCTGTTCTTGGCTTACATAACAGTACAACTAGTGTAATCATGCATATTTTCCCTTTTAGGTCACTCTAAGAAGTTAGTTTATTTCTACTTAAATAGTACAAAATAACACTGCCCATATAGAACAATCTTTTCTTGAGTCTCCTTTTAGAGTCTTCACAAAACTAGGATTAAAGAGGGTTGAAATGATATAATTTCTGGATGGAAAGCTGGGCCCATATTAATATGGTAGGCATCATAATTAGAGTGCCTTACCACATGGGATGGAATAGTAATGTTAGATCTGATGCAAATGGTTCATTCTTTCTGGCTTACTCAATCATTTGGTAAATATTTATTGAGTGTTTACTAGATTTCCAGTACTCTTTTAGGTGTTTGAGATAGAGTTGTTAACAAAAACCTCTAAACTCATGGAGCTTATATTCAATAGGGGAAGGAGCTAGACTAGAAAACACATTCATGAATAAATTATATGTTTACAGACTGGATAATTGATATGAAGGATCTAAAGCAAAGTGATAAGCTGGAGAATGAGGAAGGGGAGTAGGAATTCTTTATATTTTAAAAAGTGTGATTTACAATTTGTTTCTAATCTCAAATACATTTGATCTATAATGAAATTCTGTAGTAATAAAACATAATATATATTCTTGAGTTTCTTTATAAATATATTTACTGTATAAAGAGGAGGTAACAACTGAACTGATGAAGAGCCAGCTATGTGAAGATATAGAAGATACAGATTTTAAAGTGTATACCATAGGAATCACAAGGATCCTGAGACAGGTTCTTTGGCTAGTTTTAAGAATAGAAAAAAGGGCAGTGTGACTGAAACACAGTGAGCAAAGGAACAAATAATTAGTGTGATTTAATAGATTAGTGGTTCTCAGAGTGTGGTCAGGTAACTTAGTTGTCACACATAAGCTAGCAAGCAGTACTGGTGAGTTGAAGAAATAAGGGATGGTATCCTAAGGCAACCAATTTATGCAGGTCCTAATGGTTCCCTGATTATAAATGGTCAGGGAGATACTAAATTTAAGTGTAGTGGGTCTTGAAGTATGATTCTTTTTTTTTTTTTAGTGTTCCAAGATTCATTGTTCATGCACCACACCCAGAGCTCCATGCAATACGTGCCCTCCTCAATACCCACCACCAGGCTTACCCTGCCCCCTTCCCTACAAAACCCTCAGTAACCCTTTCATGTTTCATCTCACCCTCCAATTTCCCCCCCAAATCACCCTTCCTTTCTTTCTCCCAATGTCCTCCATATTTTTCCTTATGCTCCACACATAAGTGAAACCATAGAATAATTGATTCTCTCTGCTTGATTTATTTCAATCAGCATAATCTCTTCCAGTTCCATCCATGTTGATACAAAAGTTGGGTATTCATCGTTTCTGATGGAGGCATAATATTACTTGTATATATGGACCATATCTTCTTATCCATTCATCTGTTGAAGGGTATCTTGGCTCTTTCCAGTTTGGCAACTGTGGCCAATGCTGCTATGAACATTGGGGTACATGTGGCCCTTCTTTGTACTACATCTGCATCTTTGTGGTAAATACCCAGTAATGCAATTGCAGGGTCATAGGGTAGCTCTATTTTAATTTCTTTTGTTTTCTTTGCCTTTGGAGACATGCCCTGAAGGAAGTTGCTATGACCGAATTTGAAGAGGTTACTGCCTATGTTCTCCTCTAGGATTTTGATAGATTTCTGCCTCACATTGAGGTCTTTTATCCATTTCAAGTTTATCTTTGTGTATGGTGTAAGAGAATGGTCAATTTTCATTCTTCTATATATAGTTGTCCAATTTTCCCAGCACCATTTATTGAAGAGTCTGTCTTTTTTCCACTGGATATTTTTTCCTGCTTTGTTGAAGATTATTTGACCATAGAGTTGTCGGTAGTAGTATGGGGGTGGAGTCTTTTGGGTTTTCCATATAAAGTATCATGTGATCTGTGAAGAGAGGGAGTTTGACTTCTTCATTGCCATTTGAATACCTTTTATTTCTTTTTATTGTCTGATTGCTGTTGCTAGGACTTCTGGTACTATGTTGAACAATAGTGGCAAGAGTGGACATCCTTGTCATGTTCCTGATCTCAAAGGGAAGGCTGTCAGCTTTTTCTAAATGAGAATGATATTTGCTGTGGGCTTTTCACAGATAGATTTTATGAAGTTGAGGAATGTTCCCTCTATCCCTATACTTTGAAGAGTTTTGATAAGGAACAGATGCTGTATTTTGTCAAATGCTTTCTCTGCATCGATTGAGAAGAACCATGTGGTTCTTCTCTCTTCTCTTATTGATTTGTTCTATCACGTGGATTGATTTGTGAATGTTGAACCATGCTTGCATCCCAGGGATAAATCCCACTTGGTCATGGTGGATAATCTTTTAATGTGCTATTGGATCCTATTAGCTAGGATCTTGTTGAGAATCTTGGCATCCATATTCATCAAGGATATTGGTCTGAAATTCTCCTTTTTGATGGGGTCTTTGCCTGGTTTGGGGATCAGGGTAATGCTGGCTTCATAGAAAGAGTCTGAAAGTTTTCCTTCTGTTTCTATTTTTTTGAAATAGCTTAAGGAGAATAGGTATTATTTCTTCTTTGAGTGTTTGGTAGAATTCCCCAGGGTATTCATCAGGTCCTGGACTATTGTTTTTTGGAAGGTTTTTGATCACTGCTTCAATCTCATTACCAATCAAGGGGTTCTGTGGAAACTGGTTTTTCAGGCTTTTGCTCTCTGGAGGTTTTTGTTTTTTGGGGGGCTTTTCAGAGTGTCTAAACAAAGAATCTGCACCCAGACTTCCACCTTAGAGAGAAACCTCAGTCTGCTTCCCTCTGGGTGGTCCAGAAAACACCGACTCCCCCTCTGCAAACTCTGCTGCTCACCACAGCCTCCCACAGGGGTGCTCACCCCCAGATGCCATCCCAGTGGTTACCTGAGGCCCCCGCTGGTCTCTGCACCCCTGTGCCACTACAATTGTGTGCACTGCCATTTCTGGGACTGCTCTCCGGGCTCCATGCCCATGCTGGGTGCACTCAGACCTCACGGGTCTCACAGGCTATGGATCGATTCCGAATTCAATCAGGCTGTTTTCTCTCAGGTGTGGCCCGAGAAAGCTCAGATCCTGTAGTGGGATGTGGTGGACCACAGTCTTAAAGAGATGGCTGGCTGGCGCCCACACTATGCTCTCTTCAATGCTTGCGTAAGTGTGCCCAGCCCGAGTGGTGGTGCAAGCAGTGGAAAGTGCAGGCTCATGGATGACAGACTGGATCACCCACCAATCTCTCTCTGACATGGGTGGTCCCCCACAGTGCTGTCTTTCTTGGAAACATAGGCGTAGGTTCATGCCCGTGACCACCTGATTCCACTAGTTGTCCCTTAAGATCTTTTGTTCTTTTTGAGTGTTTTTAACCAGACTCCAAGTTAATGCTGGTCCCCAATCACTGGGCACTTTCACATTGGTGTGTTACCTTCCTTGGGTTGCTTCTGGTGGCTCCCTCCCCCTTCTGTTTATCCTCTGATATTAGTCCAAGCATTCCCACACTGCTTTCCTTCTCCACTGCTATCTTCTGTCCCTGTAGAGATCCAGAGGTGTATAATCTTACATCTCAGCCTGGTTTCATGGGTGTGTGAAGTGTTCTGGTAGATATTTAGCTCACTTTAGGGGACCAGTTGAAACAGGGTCTCCCAGTTCTCCACCATCTTGCCCCTCCCCCTCAAAGTATGATTCTTGAGCCAATAACAACAGTATCATCTGGAAACTTGTTAGAAATGCGTATTCTCAACCCCATCATAGATCTACTGAATCAGAAATTCTGGGGCTGGGGTTCAGGATCTTGTGCTGCAAGAAGCCATTCAGGCATTTCTGGTGCCATAGAGGATTAGAGAAATGCCATGCTGGAAATTAAATCAAGTGTGATTGTAGGGTAAAATAATGTCATTTTAGAGTGGGAAGAAGTACCTTCTTTCAGTTTGAAAGACTTACTCTTCATCTGTGTCTCTGAATTCATCTTCTACTAGAAAGGACCTAGCTTATATAACTTATTAATTCTCCCTGACTGTATTAGGACTAAACAGGCAATACTTTCAGGTTTGTGAATGAATTATTTCAGTTAATCCTCATAATAACCCTGTGGGATAGGTATTGCTATAATTTCCATTTTATAGATCAGGAAATGGCACAGAGAAGAAACTTGCCCCAGGTGACATAGGTAATAAGAAGAAAGGCATGTATCTGGGCAGTCTGGTTCCACAGCCATATTAATAAGTGCTTTTCTATACTGTGTCTCTCAGTGTACCTGGAACAGTTGGGGTGATTTGATCTGAGATATCATTGTTCAAACAATCGCTTTTACTTTTGACTTTCACTCAGTCATTGAGTGATGCTGATAGGGGTCATCTAGTTGACTATTCTACTCCAAGGATCTCATAGCTGAAATAGTTTGGCTAAGATTATATAGCTGATTAGTGTCACAGCCAAGACTTAAAACCCAGGTCATTCACTTTTACCTCAGAATTAACACATTTCCAATGAAAACAAAACTGGTGATATGACACTAAAAACAACAAAGCAGGGCCATATATCCAGCAGTTCATTTATCTACTAGTTTTCTTTCATCTTGGTATGGTTAGCACAATGAGTTATTTTCCTGATTCTGATGCCCATGGAGGGCAATAAGACATGGTCCCCTAGGGAGCATACTGCCATGTCTAGCAATATGAGCAAACACTAGTCACCATGCTCATAGAATTTGTCAGTTTCGGGTGCAAGAAGGGAACATGACGTTCTATTAGTAACATCTTTCATTGTTAAATACATGAAAACAATTGTATATTAGAAACAAAGCAACTTTTGGCCATTCTTTTTTGTTACCTACATTTTCTGTTTACTTGTTTAGTTTTGTTTGTACCTGCTTTTCACATTTTAACTATAGTGAAATTTTACCAACAGAAGATATAGAAGTTGATTTTCTATATGTCCTTAAGAAAAGTATCCTTTACCCCAACCCTCTAAGCTTACAATTTTATCACATATATCTAAGCAATATTAAACTAAACTCTCCATTCTGCCATAATTATGAAGGTAACCACTAATTTTGTCTAAACTTTCTGTTCTGCATTTACAAAGGTGTGATGTTTAATTTAAGTTTTTAATTTCAAATGTGTTTGCTTTACAACAAAAATGTGTAATGATAAGATGTACTACCTCAGCACGATTTTCTACATCAATATACTAACTACTCCTGTCATTTTCCCTTTATTACAGTGAATAAATAAAATAAATTAGTAATTCCAAGTTAAAATCTAGTTCTGATTGGCATGATTTTAATTTTCTTTTTTTGAGCATTAAATTTTTTTTTAAGTTTTTACTTAAATTCCAGTTAGTTGAGGTGTGGTGTAATATTAGTTCCAGGTGTACAATCTAGTGATTCAACACTTCCATATAATACCTGGTGCTCATCACTCCTTACTCCCCATCACCTATTTAACCCATCCCCTTACCTATCTCCATTCTGGTAACCATCAGATTGTTCTCTATAGTTAAGAGTCTGTTTCTTGGTTTGCCTGCCCCCCTTTCTTTTTTTCCCCTGGCTCATTTGTTTTGTTTCTTAAATTTGATATATGAGTGAAATCATATGGTATTCATTTTTCTCTGGCTGAATTATTTCACTTAGTGTAATATTCTCTAGCTCCATTCACATCACTGCAAATGGTAAGAGTTCATTCTTTTTTTAGCAGGGGAATATTATACATATTACATACTATATATTATATTATATTATATTATATTATATTATATTATATTATATTATATTTATTATATATACCACTTCTTCCTTATCCATTCATCAGCCCATGGACATTTAGGCTGTTTCCATAATTTGGCTATTATAGATAATGCCACTATAAACATTGGGGTGCATGTATCACTTCAAATTAGTATGTTAATATTTTTTGAGTAAATACCTAGTAATGCAACTGTTGGATCATAGGGTAGTTCTATTTTTAACATTTTGAGGAACCTCCATACTGTTTTCTACAGTGGTTGCATGAGTTTGCATTCCCACCAACAGTGTAAGAGGGTTCCCCTTTCTCCACATCCTTGCTGACACTTGTTGTTTCTTGTGAGGTTGATTTTAGCCATTCTGACAGGTGGGAGGTGATATCTCCTTGCAGCTTTTATTTGCATTTCCCTGATGATCAGTGACGCTGAACATCTTTTCATGAGTCTGTTGGCAATTTGTATGTCTTCTTTGGAAAAATGTTTATTTATGTCCTCTGCAACATTTTTAAATTGGATTATTTGTTTTTTGGCGTATTGAGTTTTATAAGTTCTTTATATATTTTGGATACTAACTCTTTATTAGATATGTCACTTGTAATTGTGTTCTATTCTGTAGGTTGCCTTTTAATTTTGTGGACTGTTTCCTTTGCTGGGCAGAAGCATTTTATTTTGATGACATCTCTATGGTTTATTTTTGCTTTTGTTTCCCTTGTCTCTGACACATATCTAGAAAGAAGCTGCTATGGCCAATGCCAAAGAGGTTACTGCCTGTGTTCTCCTCTAGGATTTTTATGGTTTCATGCTTCACATTTACATCTTTAATCCATTTCAAACTTATTTTTTATTTTTTAAGATTTTATTTATTTATTTGACACAGAGAGAGACTACAAGTAGGCAGAGGTAGACAGAGAGAGAGGGGGAAGCAGGCTCCCCGCTGAACAGAAAGCCCCATGCGGGGCCCGATCCCAGGACCCTGAGATCATGACCCGAGCCGAAAGCAGAGGCTTTAGCCCACTGAGCCACCCAGGTGCCTCATGAATTTATTTTTATATAAGAAAGTATAAGAAAGTGGTCCAGTTTCATTCTTTTGCATGGGCTTGTCCAGTTTTCCCAACACCACTTGTTGAAGAGACTGTCCTTCCCCCCCTCCCGAATATTCTTTCCTGTTTTGTCTAAGATTAATTGATCAAATAATTGTGGGTTCATTTCTGGGTTTTCTATTCATTTCTATTGATCTATGTGTCTATTTTTGTGCCAGTATCATACTATTTTGTTTATAAAGCTTTGTAATATAACTTGAAGTCCAAAATTGTGATGTCCTCAGCCTTGCTTTTCTTTTTCAGAGTTGCTTTTGCTATTTGGGGTCTTTTGTGGTTCCATACAAATTTTAGGATTGTTCTAGTTTTGTGAAAATGCTGGTGATATTCTGGTAATGATTGCATTAAATGTGTAGATTATTTTGGGTAATATAGACATTTTAACAATATTTGTTCTTCCAATCCATGAGCATGGAATGTCTTTCCATTTCTTTGGTCATCTTCAATTTCTTTCATCAATATTTCATAGCTTTCAGAGTACAGTTCTTTCACCCCCTTGGGTAGGTTTATTCCTATGTATCCTACTGTTTTTGGTGCAATTGTAAATGGCATTAATTCTGTAATTTCTCTTTCTGCTGCATTATTATTGGTGTATAAAAATACAATAGATTTTTTTGTATTAATTTTGTACCTTGTGAATTTACTGAATTTGTTTGAGTTCTGGCAGTATTTTTGTATGGAATCATATCATATCATATCATCTTCAGATAGTGAAAGTTTGACTTCCTCCATGCTGTTTTGGATCCCTTTTATTTCTTTTTGTTTCTGGTTGCTGTGGCTAAGACTTCCAATGCTATGTTAAATAAGATTGGTGAGGGTGGACATCCCTGTTTAGTTCCTGACCATAGAGGAAAAGCTCTCAGTTTTCTGCCATTGAGGATGATATTAGCTATTTTTTTTTCATATTTGGCCTTTATTATGTTGAGATATGTTCCCTCTAATCCTACTTTGTTGAGTTTTTTTTTTCCATGAATGGATGCTGTACTTTGTCAAAGGCTTTTGTGGGATCTATTAAAATGGTCATGTTCTTATTTTTCTTTTGTTAATATGGTGTATCACATTAATTAATTTGCAAATAGTGAACCATCCTGGCAATTTAGGAATAAATCCCACTTGATCTTGGTGAATGATTTTTTAATGTGTTGTTGGATTTGGTTTGCTAGTATTTGAGAATTTTTGCATCCATATTCATCAATGATATTGGCCTGTAGTTTCCTTTTTTAGTGGAGTCTAAAAAAGAAAATGGTATCAGGGTAATGTTGGCCTCATAAAATGAATTTACAAGTTTTTCTTCCTTTTTATTTTTTGGAATAGCTTGAGACATAGAAGTAGAATATTTAACTATTCTTTAAATATTGGGTAGAATTTGCTTGTAAAACCATCTGGCCTTGGGCTTCTGTTTTTTTGGAAGATTTTTGAGTACTGATTCAATTTTTTTGTTAGTTATTGGTCTGTTAAACTTTTCTATTTCTTCCTGTTTCAGTTCATGTGGTCCAGTGTGTCCATCAAAGCCATTTTTTACTTCTTGATATTTGGTTTAAATGATCTGTCCACTAATGTAACTGGTGTATTAGTCCCCTATTATAATTGTATAATTATAATAGTCCCCTATTATTATTGTATTATTGTCAATTAGTTCCTTTATGTCTGTTATTAAATTATTTACTTATTTAGGTGCTCTTATGTTAGGTGAATAAATATTTATAATTGCTATATCTTCTTGTTGGATTATTCCTTTTATTATGGTATAGTTCCCCTCTTTGTCTCTTGTTATAGACTTTGTTTTAAAGTCTAATTTGTCCAATATAAACATCATCTATTTTTGCTATAGACATTTCTCAATCCCTTCACTTTCAAACTGCAGGTGTCTTTAGATCAAAATTGGTCTCTTGTAAGCAGCCTATAGATGGGTCTTTTTTCAAATCCATTCTGACAGTCTATATCTTCTGATTGGAGCAATTAACCCAGTTACATTCAGAATAATTATTGATAGGTATGGATTTAGTGCCATTTTATTACTTGTTTTATCCTTGTTTCTGAGATTTTCTTTGTTCCTTTCCTGTCTTCGTTACTTTTGGTCTTTCCACTCAAAGAGTCCCCTTGAATATTTTTTGCAGGGTTGGTTTAGTTTTCATAAACTCCTTTAGTTTTTGTTTTTCTGAAAGTTCTTTGTCTCTCCTTCTATTCTGAATGATAACTTTGCTGTGTAGAATATTTTTGGCGGCATATATTTCCCTTTCAGCTCTCTGAATATATCACACCACTTTCTTCTGTTTTGCCAGATTTCTGGAGAAATCTCCAGCTAGTCTTATGAGTTTTCCCTTGGAAATTAAAGTCATCTTTTCTCTTGCTGATTTTAAGATTTTTTCTTTATCAGTATATTTTGCCAATTTAATTATAGTATGTCTTGGTGTTGCTTTTGTTGATTTTGATAGTTCTCTGTGCTTCCTAATCTAGATATCTGTTTCTTTCCCCAGATTATGGAAGTTTTCAGCTATGATTTCTTCAAATAAATTTTCTGCCCCCTTTTCTTTCTCTTCTCCTGGGACTCCTATAATGGGAATGTTTGACATTTGAGGGAGTCACTGAGTTCCCTAAGTCTATTCTCATTTTCCATAATTCTTCTTTCTCTGTTTTGTTCAGCTTCATTAGTTTATATTATTTTGTCTTCTATATCATTAATTCATTCCTCTCCTTCTTCCAGCCTGTTGTTCATTGCATCAAGCATGGTACCAATCTTGTTTATTACACTCCTTAACATTGATTCTTTTTTTTTAAAGATTTTATTTATTTATTTGAAAGAGAGAGAGAGAGATCTCAAGTAGGCAGAGAGGCAGGCAGAGAGAAGGGAAAGCAGGCTCCCTACTGAGCAGGGAACCCGATGTGGGGCTCCATCCCAGGACCCTGAGATCATGACCTGAGCCGAAGGCAGCAGCTTTAATTGACTGAGCCACCCAGGCGCCCCAACATTGATTCTTTTTTAAAAATATTTTTTCCCCAAATATGTTTATTTTTTCAGTGTTACAAGATTCATTGTTCATGCACCACAACCAGTGCTCCATGCAATACGTGCCCTTCTCAATACCCACCACCAGGCTCTCCTAACCCCCCACCCCCTCCCCTCCAAAACGCTCAGTTTGTTGCTCAGAGTCCAGTCTCTCCTGGTTCATCACCCCCTC
>CM052801.1:58855169-58869226 GCA_028533885.1 Nasua narica | reverse complement strand
ATCTCTTGAAGTCTTCCCTCGTGGTCCAATAGTTGTTTGTCTCTCTTTTTCTCAGCTTCTGTATTCTTTGTCATTTGGTCTTCTATGTCGCTAATTCTTTCTTCTGTCTCATTTATTCTAGCATTTAGAGCCTCCATTTTTGTTTGAACTTCATTAATAGCTTTTTTGATTTCATCTTGGTTAGATTTTATTTCTTTTATTTCTCCCGAAAGGGATTCTTTAATTTCTTCCATCCTTTTTTCGAGCCCAGCTAGCAATTTGATAACTGTCATTTTGAACTCTATTTCCGGCATATTACTGATGTCTGCACTAACTAGGTCTCTAGCCGTCAGTACTTTCTCTTGTTCTTTCTTTTGTGGTGAGTTTTTCCGCCTTGTCATTTTATGAAGCTCGAATAGATGAGTGAGAAATGTACTCTGGAGTTCTTCAGTTCTCACTGACTGATGAACTTGGTCTTGGCTGGATATTCTCACTGATCTTCTGGGGAGGGGCCTTTGCAATTTGATTCTCAGATGTCTTTGGCTGAGGCGGAAATTGCCCCACCCTTGCCCAGGGAGGGGCCAAGCAATTCACTCAGGTTCGCTCTTGGGAGTCTTTGTTCCCTTAGCGCTTTCCATACCGCCCTGGAGGCCGGGAATGCAAATGGCGGCTCCCAGTCTCCGGTGGAGGAGCTGAGCGCTGGAGTCCCTGCTCTTCAGTGTGCCCTCAGAGGAAAGCAGTTAATCACTCCCGTCTCCCCGGTCCGCACAAGCTCTGAGCTCAGCCACCGGTGGCAGCACACCTCTATCTCTGGCGCACGGCCCCGTCTGGAGTCTCCAAACCCAGCAGATTCCTGCTGCTCGCTGCCGCGCCGCTCCTCCCCAAGGAGGAAGGAGGGGGTCTCTCCGGAATGCCTTATGTGGTCCCCGCTCGAAGGGCCGCGGCCACAGTCTAGGGTAAGCCACAGTTGAAAACGCACTGTGCGGCTCTTTCTCTGCCGCCGGCTTCTCCGCCCTGATATCTGGGAGCTCTGCCGCACTCAGACACCCCCGGTCTCTTTTTGATCTCGCGGGTTCTGAAACCCCTCTGTTCCCGCGAGGGCCAGACCTCTGGCCTAGCCTCTGGAGCAATGTCCCTCAGCAGAGCAGCTCTAAAAGTTCCGATTTTGTGCTCCGTGGCTCTGCAGCTGCAGGCAGCTGGCCCCTCCCCCCGCGGTCTCTCTTCCCGTCGCTTTGGAATCACTTTTCCAAACGTCCTACCTTTCCAAAGGTGGTCGATTTTCTGCTCCTAGAATTGCTCTTCTTCCTCTCTTCTCCCTCCTGTTGAGTATGCTGGCTTTTAGAATGATTTATTAACTATCTAGATGAACTTTTGGGATCCGACTCTATCTCAACCTCCTACCTCTCTGCCATCTTGCTCCTCCCCGGAGGCCTGTCTTGTGTATGTAGCTCAGATAGCTTCATGGTTGATTTTTCTAATAACTCCCATAAAGTTATGAAATTTTTCTCTGACAGACTGTTATTGAGTTGTTGTCTTTATTTTTATCTTGGATATACCATTTGTGTTTTAAATTTTCATGGTAAGCATTATCCAGAAAGTGAAGTCTCATAATATTTCAAAAGAAAAACCATATTTAAGAGCCTGAAAAAATTAAGGGGAAAGCATAGTCCTTCATTTTTGTTTCACTCAAGTTACCCTTAATTGAAGATTAAATTTCAGGGCCCCAGACCAAACAATTTTCTTCAAATTTGAAGTAAAAATCCTTTTTATTTTTTCCTGTTTACCATGTTAGAAAAAAAAATATGCCAGTAACCCATAATTCAAATAGTAAAAGAAATTTCTTAGGAATTATATTCTAAAAATGGCCATAGTCTGACAATTCTAGAATCTATAATAAGTCATTTCAGAGGAATTTTCTAAATAAAACTCTTTGACTTTGAAAGATAACTCTGTGTTAGTCGAATTCACATAATAAAGGGAAATTAAAAGCCTAAAGTTAACTTTGTAAGAATATAGGAATAAATCCAAGCACTGATACAAATTAATGACAACAATCATTTGTTACTTCATAGTAACAGACATGACCAGTTTACTGGGAACAATATCTGCAAAGTCAAAATACACAGAGAGACAGTGAATATGAAGGAAAATACCAGAACATAGACCACTAGAAGACAGATTTATAGTTTAGCTTTAACTGCTTATAGGGAAGTTTTAATTTGGTTCATCCTAGAAGATTCCAAAATGGAAGTTAACTGAATCCTAACTTACAAACAAAACTGACAGCCAGTTGGGTACATTGCACCCTAGTTGGTTAGAGCCAATGTTGTCATCATGGATTTATCGTGTTTGTGTGGATATGTATATTTATACAGGTTCACATCAACTGTAGGGAAACAAGTATAAACAACATAGACTTTGAATCTACATGTATAATGGATAAAACAATAAAAACTTAACCCCTAAATTTTATTTCTTCTACATGTCTCATTCAGATTTACATAACAGAACTATTCAACTTTTTTATAAGAAAAATGCATATCCCTAACAATTTTCATAATGTGCCTGTTTATTTTTAACACTGTTGGTTTAACATTTACAAGCTATGTATTGCTCAAACTCGTGTCTTATTAAACTGTAACTTTAAAAGTACAACAAAACATAACTTACTGTCACTTATAAACCAATGATTACCATTTGTATGGACAGTTTTCTGCAAAGTGAAAAAGGTAAATAGGTATCTAAACATCTACCTTAACAACTCTGATATACTTTTTGATCAGTTTAGGAGGGAACAATAACCACAGTCACTTCTGAAACAGTGTTATCAAATTAATAAAGCCATTAGATTCTAACATTTCTTGAAAAATTGCCTTATTAAAATAAACTGATGAGCTATATTGTGTCATGAGCCTGGATACCCCATTCTACATTTAATTTAAGATATCCAAAAATAGGCGCACCTGGGTGGCTCAATCGATTAAGTGGATGCCTTCAGCTCAGGTCATGATTCTAGGGTCCTGGGATCGAATCCCACATTGGGCTCCCTGCTCAGCAGAGAGTCTGCTTCCCCCTCTCTCTCTGCCTGCCTCTTTGCCTACTTGTGATCTCTCTCTCTCTCTCTGTCAAATAAATAAATATTTTTAAAAAGTCCCCATTACCCTCTCCCTGCTGCTCCCGCTGCTTGTGTACTCTCTATACCATACAAAAGTGATGTACAAACAGTGATCTGAAGATTGTGGGGAAGAATGTTTATAATAAAATGGTATTCCGAGATAAAAATATATCAAAGTACTCTGTAAATGTTAGAAACTAAACACAAAATACTTATATGCTATTTTTGAGTGTGCAAAAACCTATATTGGGGGATGCAGTCTCTCCCTTAAAAACTTGGAGCTGAGAAGTTCATAGTACAGTTTATCTCTTGGAGGAAGAAGTAATATATTGATGAGATATAAACTGGTTATTCGCTAAGAAGCTAATACATAAATTAGTGCTGAAGTGGTGGATTATAGGGTAATATATCTGAACCCAGAGGTTGAATGTGGAACACAAATGTTCTTTCTGTAACTATTCCTTTTATTATTTTATTTTATTAATTTATTTTATTTTTCAAGATTTTATTTAAATTCAAGTTAGTTAACATATAGTGTATTATCAATTTCAGGGATAGAATTTAGTGGGTTCCCTTTTCTCTGCATCCTCGCCAACATCTGTTCTTTCTTCTTAAATTGAGCCATTCTGACCATTGTGAGGTGGTATCTCATTGTGGTTGGAATTTGTATTTCCCTCATGATGAATGATATTGAGCATTTTTTTCATGTGTCTGTAAGCCATTTGTATGTCTTCTTTGGAGAAATGTCTATTCATCTCTTCTGCCCATTTCTTAACTGGATTTACTGTGTGTGATTGAGTTTGATAAGTTCTTAATAGATTTTGGATATTAGCCCTTTATCCAATATGTCATTTGTAACTATCTTCTCCCATTCCATTGGTTGCTTTTGAGTTTTGTTGATGGTTTTCTTCGCTATGCAGAAGATTTTTATTTTGATGAAGTTCCAATAGTCCATTTTTGCTTTTGTTTCCCTTGCCTCTAGAGACCTGTCTAGTTAGAAGTTGCTGCAGTTGAGGTCAAAGAAGTCATTGCCTGTGTTCTCCTGTAGGATTCTGAAGAATTTCTGTCTCACATTTAGGTATTTCATCCATTTTGAATTTATTTTTGTGTATGGTGTAAGAAAGTGGTCCACTTTTATTCTGCATGTGGCTGTCCATTTTTCCCAACACAAATTTTTTTTTAATTTTTCAAAAATTTATTCCTTTACTGTAAACCTTTTACATACATAAAGAAATCACCATGCAAGTAATGAATTTGTTTTTAATTTGGTGGGTTTTTTCCTTTTCCCTTCCTTTTTTTAAATAATTTTTTTATTATGTTATATTATGTCCAACACCATTTTTTGAAGATACTCTCTGGTTTCCACTGGATAACTTTTTCTGCTTTGTTGAGGGTTGGCTGACCATAGAGTTGAAGGTTCATTTTTGGGTTCTCTATTCTGTTCCATTGATCTATGTATCTGTTTTATGACAGTACCATACTGTCTTGATTACAGCCTTATAATATAGCTTGAAGTCTGGAATTGTGATGCTTCCAGCTTTGGTTTTATTTTTCAATATTCCTTTGGTTATTTGCAGTCTTTTCTGGTTCCATACAAATTTTAGAACTGCTTGTTCTAGCTCTGTGAAAAATGCTGGTGTTATTTTGATCAGGATTTCATTGAATGTGTAGTTTGTTTTGGGTAGTATAGACATTTTAGACATTTTAACAATATTTGTTCTTCCAATCCATGAGCATGGAATGTTTTTCCATTTCTTTGTGTCTTCCTCAATTTCATTCATAAGTGTTATATAACTTTCAGAGTACAGATCTTTTACTTCTTTGGCTAGATTTATTCCCAGATATCTTGCAGTTTTTGGTGCAATTGTAAATGGGATCAATTCCTTGATTTCTCTTTTTTCAGCTTCATGATTGATGTATAGAAATGCAACAGACTTCTGTACATTGATTATATATCCTGTGAATTTGCTGAATTCCTCTATGAGTTCTAGCAATTTTTTAGTTAAGTCTCTTTCTACATAGAGTATCGTGTTATCTGCAAAGAGTGAAAGGTTGACTTCTTCCTTGCTGATTTGGATCCTTTTTAAAAATTATCTGATGGAAGAAGCTAGGATTTCCTATACTGTTGAACAATGGTGGTGAGAGTGGACATCCCTGTCATGTTCCTGAATTAGGGGAAAAGCTTTCAGTTTTTCCCCATTGAGGATGAAATTACCTGTGGGTCTTTTGTATATAGTCTTTATGATGTTGAGGTACGTACCCTGTATCACTGGTTTATTGAGTTTTTATTCAAGAAAGGATTCTGTGTTTTGCCAAATGACTTTTATGTTTCTCTTGAGAGGATCATAGTTCTTATCCTTACTTTTATTAGTGTGGTGTATCATGTTGATTTATTTGCAGATATCCAACCACCCCTGCAGCCCAGGAATTTATTGTCTGCTATAAAAAAGTGGTCAGGAAGATGGCAGCAGAGTAAGAGGTCCTTAGTTTCACCTTATTCCATAAATACAAACACAAATCTATCAAATTATCCTAAATACCCCATAAATTGACATGAAGACTTGCAGAATAAACTCCACAACTAAAGTTAGAGAGTAGACCATGGAAGAAGGTAAGAAGTGTGAAGACATGGTTTAGGAGAGACACTGTGTTGGGGAGGAGACTGCAGTCATGGAGAAGGCTGAAAGACAGACTAAAACAGAGGAGTTCATGAGGAAAACAAATTTACATAACAACTAGTCTGGAAGGTTAGATGAGACAAATTTTGTGACTTTTGGCAACGAGAAGGGTTAAAAGCCTAAAGTTTTAAAGCTTAGTAGGTTTGGCTGGGATAGAGCCTGGAAGTCATTGTTCTGCTCTGGAGAGAAGACAGGCAAAGAATTAATGGATATACAGCATGGAAACAGCACTTTGAAGAAAACCTGGGGCACACAGTGGGAAGGATATTTGCTCATCTCAGAGCACATCCCAAGAGGCAGCATTCATGGAGAGACTCCTCTAAGAAGAAAGGAACTAATGAGTACTAACACCATTTCCCTCTCTTATCCCACAGCATAAGCATAGAGCCACTTGTAAGAACCAGAACAACAGAGACATTTGCTACCTAACTTCCTTAAACCAAGCCTGTCCCCACTGTCCACAGGTGGATCTGCCCTTCCCAGTCATGCTTGCCTCAGTCCCCAGTATGGTGGGCACCCTTGCCCAGAATAGCTCAAAACCCTTCCAACACCATATTTCCTGATGTGGGAGCTTGCAGAGCCTCAGTTCTGGCACTGTAGTGACAGGTCTCATGTCATAAATAGACCAGAGGACACCTAGGTAAAGGAACCAGAGACCAAACACTCCCCAAAAAGGCAAACAGAGGCTCTGCAGATGGCTAGCCTGAAGGATAAAGTGGTCAGCACACAATAACGAAATATGCGCAACAAACATTGGTGACACTCCTGGAAGTGCTAGGCCCTGGGGAACAGGGGGCAAAGTATAGCAGGGCACTACAAGATCTCTTCTTCATACATCCATTACCCTCAAGAAGAGAAGATGCAGCTTACTTTCCTAACACACAGGAACAGGCACAGAGTCTTAGACAAAATGACAAGACAGAGAAATTTAACCCAACTGAAAGAATAGGACAAGACCATAGCCAGAGATCTGAGTGAAACAGATATAAGTAACATGCCTGATAGAGAATTTAAAGTAAAGAAAATAAAGATACACACTGGACTTGAGAAGAAAGTGGGAGACATGAGTGAGACCTTTAATTCAGAGATAAGGAATAACATAGCAAAGATAAATGGTACAACAAATCAATGAGAAACACACTTGATAGAATGAGCAGCAGGATGGAAGAAGCAGAGGAACAAATTAGTGACTTAGAACACAGAATAATGGAAAGTAATCAAGCTGAACAAAACAGAAAAAAGAATTATGCAAAATGAAGATAGATTTAGGGAACTCAGTGATTCCATCAAGTGTAATAACATTTGGTTTATTGGTATCACAGAAGAAGAAGAGAGAAAAAGGGGGGCAGAAAATTTATTTGAAGAAATAATAGCTAAAGAATTCCCTAATCCTGGGAAGGAAACAGACATCCAGATCCAGGAGCACAGAGAACTTCCATCAAAATCAACAAAAGTGGACACACAACGAGACATACTGCAATTAAATTGGCAAAATTAAGTGATAAATGAAAAAATTTAAAATCAGGAAGATAATAGAAGACAGTTAACTTACAAAGGAAAACTCATAAGGGTAATTTAAACTGGAGATTTTTCAACAAAAACTTTGCAAGCCAGAAGGGAGTGATATGATATAATCAATGTGCTGAATGGGAAAAATATGTAGCCAAGAATATTCTATCCAGCAAGACTTTCATTCAGAATAGGAGAAATATTTTCCCAGACAAGCAAAAACCAAAGGAGTTTGTGACCACTAAACCAGCTCTACAAGAAATATTAAAAGGGACTCTTTAAGTGAAAAGCAGCTCCCAAAAGTGAGTGTAAAAGTAGAAAACACAAAAGCAGTAAAAATGAACATTTCTGTAAAAAATCAGTCAAAAAATCATAAAATAAAAGGATGCAAAACATAACAACATATACCTAAAACAGGGAGGAGAGGAGTAAAGAGTGGGTTAAAACTTAAACAACATTCAATTTACTATAGACTGCTATATGCAGAAGATGTTATACTCCAACATAATGGTTACTATATATCAAAAATAACTAATAAATATCAAAGAATAAATAGACAGAAATTCCAATATATCACTAAAGAAAATCAGCAAACCATGAAAAAGAGAAAAACAAGGATCAGATAGAATCTTCAGAAATAACCATAAAACAATAATAAAATGACAATAAATACATATTTATAAATAAATACTTTGAATGTAAATAGAATAAACACTCCATAAAAAGATATAGGGTGACAGAATGGATAAAACAAGACCCATTTATATGCTACCTACAAGAAACTCGTTAGACCTAAAGAGACCTACAGATCAAAAGTGAAGGGATCAAGAAATATCATGTAAATGAATGTCAAAAGAAAGTCAGAGTAGCAATACTTATATCAGACAAAATAGACTTTAAAACAAAGACTATAGGGATGTCTGGGTGGCACAGTTGGTTGAGCATCTGCTTTCAGCTCAGGTCGTGATCCCAGGGTCCCAGGATCCCAGGGGCCTGGGATTGAGTCCACCATTGGGCTCCTTGCTCAGAAGGAGACTGCTTCTCCCTCTGCTTGCTGCTCCCCCTGCTTGTTCTCTCTCTCTCTGACAAATACATAAATAAATACATTTTAAGAAAAACAAACAAAAAGTACAACAAGAGTAAAAAAAAGGGCACTATATAATAATAAAGGGGGCAATCCAACAAGAAGATACAATTGTAAATATTTATGCTTCCAACATAAATACATAAAATAATACATAATACATAAACACATAAAACAGTTAATAACAAGCATAAAGGAGCAAATTGATAATAATATAATAATAGTAGGAGACTTTAACACCACACTTAGATCAATGGACAGGTCATCTAAGCAGAAAATCAATAAAGTAAAATTGACTTTGAATGACACCCTGGGCCAGATAAACTTAACAGATATATTCAGAGCATCCCATCCTAAAGCAGCAGAGTATGTATTCTTTTCAAGTGCACATGGAACATTCTCTAGAATAGGTCATATATTAGGCTAAAAAATAAGCCTAAACAAATTCAGGAAGACTTCAGTCTTCCTGATGCCTGGGTGGCTTCACTGGTGCCTGGGTGGCTCAGTTGGGTAAGCATCCGACTCTTGATTTTGCCACACAAAAGCATTGTGGCAGCTTTTCTGACCACAATGCTATGAAACTAGAAGTCAGCCACAAGAAAAAATCTGAAAAGAAACAAATATATGGAAATTAAACAAGCTCCTAAACACTGAATGGGTCACCCACAAATAAAAAAAGAGATAAAAAGTACCTAGAGACATATAAAAATGAAAAATCAACAATCCAAAACTTTTAGGATGCAGCAAAAGTGGTCCTAAGAGGGCAGTATATAGCAATACAGGCCTACCTCGAGAAGCAAGAAAAATCTCAAATAAACAACCTAACTTTAAGCCAAAAGGAGCTAGAAAAAGAACAACAAATAAAACCTAAAACCAGCAGAAGGAAGGAAATAATGAAGATTAGAGCAGAAATAAATGATATAGAAACTAAATAGAACAGATCAATGAAACTAGGAGCTTGTTCTTTGAAAGACCAAATTAAATTGATAAATCTCCTGCCAGACTTATCAAGGAAAAAAGAAGAAAGACTCAAATAAAATCCCAAATGAGAGAGGAGAAATAACCAATACAATAGAAATACAAACAATTATAAGAGAATGTTATGAAAAATTATATGCCAACAAACTGGACAACCTGGAAGAAATTAATTAATTCCTGGGAACATATAAACTGCCAAAACTGAAAGAGGAAGAAATAGAAATTTGAACAGACTGATTACCAGCAAAGGAATTGAATCAGCAATCAAAAATATCCAACAAACAAAAGTCTAGCACCAGATGGCTTCACAGGTGAATTCTATCAGACACTTAAAAAGAGGTAATACTTATTCTCAAACTATTCCAAAAAGTATAAAAGGAAGGAAAACTTCCAAATTCATTCTACGAAGTCAGTATTATCCTGATACCAAAACCAGATAAAGAGTCCACTGAAAAGGGAAAGTAAAGGCCATTATCTCTGATGGACATAGATGCAAAAATCCTCAACAAATTGCTGTAAACCAAATCCAACTATATATATATATATAAAAAATCATTCATTATGATCTGGGTGCCTGGGTGGCTCAGTTGGGTAAGCATCTGACTCTTGATTTTGGCTCAGGTTGTGATCTTGGGGTCTTGAGATCAAGCCCCTCAACAGGCTCCACACTCAGCATGAAGTCTGCTGGAGATTCTGTCTCCTTCTCCCTCTGCCCCTCCCCCACTTTTGCACACACTCTCTCTTTAAATAAACAGATAAATAAAATCATTCACCATGGTTAAGTAAGACTGATTCCTGTGTTGCAAGGGTGGTTCAATATCACAAATCAATGTGCTACATCACATCAGTAAAAGAAAGTGTAAGAACCATATGAACATTTCAATAGATCCAGACAAAGCATTTGATAAAACACAACATTTATTCATGATAAAACTCTCAACAAAGTAGATTTAGAAGGAACATACCTCAACATAATAAAGGCCTTATATGAAAAACCCAGAGGAACATCATACTCAAAGGGGAAAAACTGAAAGATTCCCCACCTAAATGTTGGGAGCAAGACAAGGATGTTGACTCTCACCACTTTTATTCAACATAGTACTGGAAGTCCTAGTCATAGCAATTACACAAAAAGAAATAGAAGTCATCCAAATTGGCAAAGAAATAAAATGCTTACTATTTGCAGATCACATGGTCCTATATATAGGAAACCTGAAAGACTCCACAATGAAATTGCTAGAGCTGATAAATGAATTCTGTAATGTTGCAGGGTACAAAATCAATGTACAGGAATCTGTTGTATTTCTATACACCAATAATGAAGCAGAAGAAAGAGAAATTAAGAAAACAATCCATTTACTAGTGCACCAAAACAATAAAATACTTAGGAATAAAGCTAACAAAAAAGGTGAAAGACATATACTCCTAAAACTCTACAACACTGATGAAATAAATTGAAGAGGACACAGAGAAATAGGAAGACATTCCATATCATGGATTGGAGGAACAAACATTGTTAATCTACACATTTAATGCAATTCCTATCAAAACGCCAACAGTATTTTTCATAGAGCTAAAACAAACAACTCTAAAATTTATATAGGACCAGAGAAGACCCCAAAGAGTCAAAACAATCTTGAAAAAGAAAAACAAAGGTGGAGGCATCACAATTCTGGACTTCAAGTTGTAGTAATTTAAACAGTATGGTCAGAAACCAGCACCCACTTAAAATTCAGTTAGTCAATTTTGTCAATAAAGGCAATTCTATTTTATAACATAGCATTAAAAAGTGGAAATAGAAATTATATATAAATGGCATGTATAGGGTTTTTTTTTTAGATTTTCTCCTTATATTTTTAAGACAAGTAAAGATATTCATAAGTTTTCTATTTTGTAAAAATAGGTGAAGGTAAGTTGTAAGCTTCAAAATTGCATTGGTTTTGCTTGACTAAAAGGACATGTAATAAGGTTTGTTTGTAGAAGCCATAAACCGAGTAATTAAACATATAATTAGCAAGATATTAAGTCATCTATTTCATGCCCCTATTGATCAACAATCTTAATTCTCCACTGTATGTTTATTGGAAATTCCTTTTGAAAACATTTTCAGTCAGAAAGTGAACAAAAATGCTTAAATTCAGATATGGATACCAGATCCTTGTGGGTTTAAAAAACGAGAAAACACTGTACTTTCTATAATTCTGGAAATGAAATTTGTGCTACCTTTGGTTAGACTACTAGTGGAGAAGAAAATATATGAGAACTCAGATTTGGGACACTCCAGCCATTCCTGTGACCTGATTAATCTTTTTCTTATGCAGTAATCATTTAAATAATTCACTCACACTAATTTTAGATCTCTAAATTGCCCATACTTTGTGCATAGAAACTGATTATGATTGTCATATCCATAAAGTGAGATGGAACTAAGAAACTTCAACTTGAATCTCAAAATTAGTAGGCATGATTTAATTAATTTGAAATCTGCTCATCTTAAAGTAGCTCCAGTGTTAAAATATACATGAATTTATAACATTGTATGATTAATGAAAGAAGCCACTGGTGACCACTTTAAGGATTGAAATAACTGAGAAGGGGGAAAAAGTCCATTCTGTATTATTATAGAAGGTTTGGGATACCATTAGAGGCAGAGATTATTGAACTGATCACTCAAGAATGTAAAAAAATGATTTTTGAGCCTAAATCCTGCAAAATATTGCAGTCGGCAGTGGTTCAGTGATTTCTTAAGCAAAAACAAGGTATATATATTTAGAATCCAAAATCATGTGTTGAATTATGGTAAGAATTATTAAGAAAATCAGATATCCAATATTACTATTTTAAAATTCTATATTGCTCTGGGAAATCCTAGCTTTGTGGAGCATTTCTCAAAGGAAGTACTGTTTTTAATCTGTTTGAGTTGCTATAACAAAACACCACAGACTGGGTAGTTTATAAACAATTGAAATTTATTTCTTATAGTTCTTGGAAGTTCAAGATCAGGGTGCCAGCATGGTTGAGTGAGGTTCCTCTTCCAGACTTCTTGTATCCTCACTCCGTGGAAGGGGCAAGATCTCTTTGTGGCCTCTATTATAGGAACACTAATTTCACTCATGAAAGCTATGTCCTCAGGACTTAAGCACCTCCCAAAGGTCTCATGTACTAATACTATCACCTTGGGCATTAGGATTTCACCATATGAATTTTGTGGGATACATAAACATTTAGACCATAACTGTTTCCAGTCTTTCTCAGAGTTGGTAGATCTTGAAATGGGGAAAACAGATATACCAGGATGATGAACAAAGACAAATTTTTTCCTTAGTTTGCTGTTTTTACAATGTACTGCCAAATCTGGACATTTAGTTAATGTGAGGAAGTCATGCTCCCACCTAGGTAAAGCAATTCATATCTGGTGATGAAAGAGGCCACCTGAACACTGCTTTTTCATTTTTTTTTAAGAGGGGTCTTTATACACTGAAGCCAACTTGGGAAAAAAATACTTTCACAGTCAATTATATGTATTTCACCATAGAAACTATTGTAAAGTGAGGGCATAAATAGAGCGAAGTAAAGAAATACGACATTTAGGGGCGCCTGGGTGGCTCAGTGGGTTAAGGCCTCTGCCTTCAGCTCAGGTCATGATCTCAGGGGCCTGGGATTGAGCCCCACATTGGGTTCTCTGCTCAGCAGGGAGCCTGCTTCCCCCTCTCTCTCTGTCTGCCTCTCTGCCTGCTTGTGATCTCTCTCTCTTTCAAGTAAATAAATAAAATCTTAAAAAAAAAAAAGAAATACGACATTTAAATAGGTGATGAAAGCAAAAACCAAGGTTATTGGCAGGGCTTGGGGTAGAATGGTATTTTTTTTCACAGTAAGAAAGAATTATTCAGATTGGATACTTGTATTGTTCAACTCTTTGTATTTGCATTCAATGTTTTGAATTTTGTCCTTTAAATCTGTGCCTCTCAACAAAGATGCCAGAAGTTTGTAGTGGTAGGTAACATGATTATTATGGATTGAATGTTTGTTCCTCCACCATCCTCCATTCATATGTAGAAGCCCTAACCTCCAATGTGGTACTATTTGGAGATGGAGCTTTTGGGAGATGATTAGGATTAGATGAGGTCATGAGGGTGAGACCCTCATGATGAGATTAGTGCCTTTTTAAGGAGAGATACTGGAGAGCTTGCTCTCTTTCTCTGAGCACAAACAAAGAAGAGGTCATGCGAGCACACAGAGAAATGGTGGTTACCTGCAAGCTGAGAAAAGAGATCTTAGAATGAAACCTACCATGCCATCACATTGATCTTGGACTTTCCAGCCTCCAGAACTGTGAGAAATAAATTTTTGTTTAAACCATCAAGCCTATGGTATTTTGTTATGGCAACCTGAGCTGGTTAAGACAATGATAGTTTTAAATACTTGTTTTTTTGAATGATGGAGCTAATGATATGGTATAAAGGCTTTCACTGATTTTGGTAATTCTCCTCCTACAATGATACTGCCTTGTAGTGTTTCAGGAAATAGCTATCCTTGTATGATTTCCAAACAATTAAACATACCTTATAACAAATTTTGCTTTATAAAAAATAACTTTATAGTTTGATGCCAGAGCATTTGAAATATTTGCATTAAAAAGAGAAATATTTGCATTCGAGGAGGAGGTAATTCTTCTCAGTCTGTATTTTCCTTCTAATCAAAGTAGGCAATTAAG
>CM052801.1:58826289-58847184 GCA_028533885.1 Nasua narica | reverse complement strand
ATGGGAGGGTGGTTATAACTCCTTGCAGGCGATGAAGGTTATTTCAGGTCCTCCTGGGTTTATAGTTGTATTAAACCTCTTGTTGTAATGTTACGCAGTTAAAAAAAGGATAAAAGAAAAAAGAAATGTGAAAGCAAGTGAAGACTAAAATAAAATAAAAAAAGAGAGAGAATAAGAGAAAACAAAAACAAAAACAAAAACTAAAGCAAAAACAAACTTGTATCTATGAAATATACAGGTTTGAGGGTATTACCAGCAGCTTAATATATTGATTACCCCTGGCTTTGGGGGTTTAAAATTTTATGGGGACCCTGTGGTTATAGTCCTTTTGTTCTTTGGCTGGTCTTCTGGGGGAGGGGCTTGCCGCATTGTTTTCCAGTCAGTCTTGCTTGGGTTGAGTCACCCTGCCCCGCAGTCAAGGGGTTGAGTGAGCTCTGTGGAAACCAGTTTCTCAGTCTCTTGCTCTCTGAAGGTTTTTGGCCTTTTGTAGCCTTTTCACCTTTTCAGGGAGTCCAAGCAATGAATCTTCCCAGAAGCACTCAGACCTCTGAGTTGCAGGAAGCCCGAGTCTCTGCTCCCCTCTGTGTGGTTCAGAACACACACTCCCCTCCGCGAAATTTTTGCTCACAGCGTAGCCTGTTGCCTGAGTTCTCTCCGTGGGCAGGGATCACTCAGGCTCTGCAGTGCGCTGCGACCAGGAAAAACTGCGGCTCGTGAACCATCACAGACACTCAAAAAGGTGCTTGCAGGTGCGAGCCAGGCCCACAGGTTGTTGCAGAGAACGGAAATCTGCAGGTTCAGGAATCACGGACTGGATCCCCTACCAGTTCCACTCTGGGGTGCTCCTTCCTGGGAGAGTGGGTCCAAGCGCCGGTGCCCGCGACCACTCCCTTCCACTAGTTACTCCTCCGAAAATTTTGCCCTTTTTAAGTGTTTTTAACGGGCTCTACGTTAATGCTGGTCCCCCGCCACCAGGCACTTTCCTTTGGGGTATTATTGTCCTTGGTTAGCTTCTGGTGGCTCCCTCCCCCTTTTGCTTATCCTCCGATATCAGCTCGAGTGTTCCCACTTTGATTTTACCTTTCCACTGCTGTCTTCTGCTCTTGGAGAGATCCCGGAGTGAGAAATCTTTCTTCTCAGGGTGATTTCATGGGTGTTCAGCGTGTTCTGGTAGATTTCCAGCTCACTTTTGGGGACCGGTTGCTGCAGGATCTCTTACTTCTCTGCCATCTTGCCCCCTGAAAAAATAAAATTAAAAAAAATTCTTAAGCTTCTGGGAAAGTTGTTAAGGAAGCAAATTGTCAAAAGCAATTTTTTTTTTTTATCTTAAAGGAAATAATTAGCTCTGGGCACCTTTTCCTTAACATTTTCATCTCACATTCAAATCTGTCCTGAAGCAAACCATAAGATACACTTAATTACATAGAACACACTGAGGGTTAATGGAAAGAGGGAAAGCCGGGGATGGGTTAAATGGGTGATGGGTATTAAGGAGGGCACTTGTGTGATTGGCACTAGGTTTTGTATGTAAGTGATGAATCACTAAATTCTCCTGAAACCAATATTATACTACCTGTTGATTAACTATAATTTATTTATTAAAAATAATTTTTATTTAAAGTCAATTCAGTTAACATATACTGTATTATTTTTTACCTGGGTAGAATTTAGTAATTCATCATTTCCATATAACACCCAGTGCTCATTACATCAAGTGCCCTCCTTAATGTCCATCACCCACTTACCCATCATCCCCACCTCCCCTTTAGCAACCCTCACATTGTTTCCTAAATTTCAGTCTCTTATTGTTTACCTCCCTCTCTATTTTCATCTTATTTTATTTTTCCTTCCCTTCCCCTATATTCATCTGTTTTGTTTCTTAAATTCCACATGAGTGAAATCATATGATATGTCTTTTTCACCACTTCACTTAGCATAATACCCTCTAGTTCTCTCCATTTCATTGCAAATGGCAAGATTTCATTATTTTTGTGGGCTAATATTCACTGTGTGTGTATGTGTATATATATACACCTATATATATGTGTATATATATATATCTCACATATTTTTTATTCATTCATCTGTCAATGGACATCAGGGTTCTTTCCATATTTTAGCTATTGTGGGCATTCCTACAATAAACATTGGAGAATATATGCCCCTTTGAATCACTATGTGTATCCTTTGAATAAATACTTAGGAGTGCAATTGCTCAGTCATAGGGTAGCTCTATTTTAACTATCTGAGGAACCTCCATACTGTTTTCCAGAGTGGATGCACTAGTTTGCAATTCCCACCAATTGTGTAACAGTGTTCCCCTTTCTCTGCATCCTCACCAACTTTTCTTGTTTCCTGATTTGTTCACTTTAGCCATTCTGACTGGTGTGAGGTGGTTTCAATTTGTATTTCCCAGATGCCGAATGATGCTGAATATTTTTTTATGTGTCTGTTGGCCATTTGTATGTCTTCCTTGGAGAAATATCTGTTCATGTCTTCTGCTCATTTCTTGACTGGATTTTTGGGGTTTTGGGGGGTGTTGAGTTTAATAAGTTCTTTACAGATTTTGGATCCTAGCTTTTTATCTGATAAGACAATTGCAAATATCTTTTCCCATTCCTCAGATTTCCTTTTAATTTTGTTGACTGTTTCCTTTGCTGTGCAAAAGCTTTTTGTCTTGATGAAATCCCAATGTTTATTTTTGCTTTTATTTCCCTTGCCTTTGGAGACATGTCTAGCAAGAAGTTGCTGCAGCTGAGGTCAAAGAGGTTGATTCCTTTGTTCTTCTCTGAGATTTTGATGTATTCCTGTATCAAATTTAGATCTTCCATCCATTTTGAATTTATTTTTGTGTATGGTGTATGAAAGTGGTCCACTTTGATTCTTTTGCATGTGGCTGTCCAACTTTCCAAACACCATTAGTTGAGGAGACTGTCTTTTTTCCCATTGGGTATTCTTTCCTGCTTTGTCAAAGATTAGTTAACCATGGATTTGAGGGTCCATTTCTGGGTTCTCTATTTTGTTCCATTGATCTATGTGTCTGTTTCCGTGCCAGTACCACACTCTCTTGGTGATTATAGCCTTGTAAAAGAGCTTGAAGTATGGACTTATGATGCCAAGAGGTTTGGTTTTCTTTTTCAACATTCCAATGGCTATTCGGAGTCTTCTCTGGTTCCATATAAATTTTAGGATTGTTTGTTCTAGTTCTATGAAAAATGCTGATGGCATTTTGAAAGGGATTATACTGAATGTGTAGATTGTTTAGGGTAGCATAGACATTTTAACAATATTTGTTCTTCCAATCCAGGAGCATAGAATATTTTCCATTTCTTTGTGTCTTCATCAATTTCTTTCTTAACTGTTCAACAGTTTCCAGGATACAGTTCCTTTACCTCGTTGGTTAATTTTAATCCTAGGTATCTTACGTTTTTTGGTGTAATTGTAAACAGGATCAATTCCTTGATTTCTTTTTCTTCTGTCTCATTGTTAGTGTATAGAAAACCAACTAACTTCTGTGGATTGATTTTATATCCTATAACATTGCTGAATTCCTATATCAGTTCTAGCAATTTTTCTGGTGGAGTCCTTTGGGTTTTCCACATAGAGTATCATGTGTTCTGTGAAGAATGAAAGTTTGACTTCTTTTTTGCTGATTTGAATGCATTTTATTTTTGTTGTTGATGTTGTCTGATTGCTGAGTCTAGGACTTCCAGTACTATGTTGAATAACAATGCTGAGAGTGGACATCCCTGTCATAATCCTGACGTTAGGGGATAATCTCTCTGTTTTTCTCCATTGAAGATGATATTTGCTGTTTTTCATACATGACTTTTATGATGTTGAGGTATGTTCCCTCTATATCTACACAGCAGAGAGTTTTTATCAAGAAAGATGGTGTATTTTGTCAAATGCTTTATTGCATCTATTGAGAGGATCATATGATTCTTGTTCTTTCTTTCATTAATGTGATGTATCACATTGATTTTTTGTGAACGTTGAACCATTCTTGCAGCCCAGGAATAAATTCCACTTGGTCATCGAGAATAACCTTTTCAATGTATTATTGGGTACTCTTAGCTACTATCTTGTTGAAAGTTTTTGCATCCATGTTAATCAGGAATATTGCTCTGTATTTCTCCTTTTTTAGTGGGGTCCTTGTCTGGTTTTGGGATCAAGATAATGCTGGACTCATAGGATGAGTTTGGAAGTTTTCTTTCCATTTCTGTTTTTTGAAACAGCTTCGGAGGAATAAGTATTAATTCTTTAAATGTTTGGTAGAATTCTGCTGGGAGGCCACCCTACCCTGGACTCTTTATTTGTTGGGTGATTTTCGATAACTGCTTCAATATCTTTACTGTTATGGGTCTTTTCAAAGTTTCTATTCCTTCCCATTTCTGTTTTGGTAGTTTGTATCTTTTAAGAATGCATCCATTTCTCCAGATTGCCTAATTTTTTGGCATATAATTGCTTATAATATTCTCATATTATTGTTTGTATTTCTTCAGTGTTGGTTGTGATCTCTCCTCTTTCATTCATGATTTTATTTATTTGGGTCCTTTCTCTTTTCTTTATGATAAGTCTGGCTAGGGGTTTATCGATCTTATGAATTCTTTCAAAGAACCAGCTCCCAGGTTCATTGGTCTGTTGGTCTGTTCTACTTTTTTTTTTTTAATTTCTATATCATTGATTTCTGCTCTATTCTTTATTATTTTTCTTCTTTTGCTGGATTCAGGTCTTATTAGCCTGTTCTTTTTCCAAATTTTTTAGGTGTACATTTAGCTTGTATATTTGAGACTTTTCTTGTTTCTTGAGGAAGACCTGTAATTGCTATATACTTCCCTCTTAAGACCACCTTTGCTACACTCCAAAGGTTCTAAACTGTTGTGTTTTCATTTTCATTTGCTTCCATGTATTTGTGAAACTCTTCTTTAATTTCCTGGTTGACTCATTCATTCTTTAGTAGGATGCTCTCTAGCCTCCATGTATATGTGGTCCTTCCAAATTTCTTCTTTTGATTGACTTCAAGTTTTAAAGCATTATGGTTTGAAAATGTGCATGGTATAATTTCAATCTTTTTGTACTAGTTGAGACCTGATTTGTGACCCAGTATGTGATCTATTCTGGAGAATATTCTGTGTGCACTTGAGAAGAACATGTATTCTGTTGCTTTAGAATGAAATTGTCTGAATATATTTGTGAAGCCCATCTGGTCCAGTATGTCATTCAAAGCCCTTGTTTCCTTGCTGAGCTTCTGCTTAGATGATCTATCCATTGCTGTAAATGGCTTGTTAAAGCCCCCTACTATTACTGTATCATTATCAATTTGTTTCTGTAACTTTGTTATTAATTGGTTTACATAATTGGCTGCTCCAAAATTAGGGGCATAAATATTTACAATTGTTAGGTCTTCTTATTGTATAGACTCTTTTATTATGATATAGTGTCCTTCTTCATCTCTTCTTATAGTCTTTGGTTGAAAATCTAGTTTTTCTAATAGAAGGATTGCTACACCAGCCTTCTTTTCATGTCCATTGGCATAATAAATGGTTCTCCACCCCTTCACTTTCAATCTGAAGGTGACTTTAGGTCTAAAATGAGTCCCTTTTTTATTGAAGGGTCTTTGTTTTTTTAATCCATTCAGATACCCTATTTCTTTTGATTGGTGAATTTAGTCCATTTACATTCAAAGAAATTATTATTGAAAGATATGAATTTAGTGCAATTGTATTACTTATAAATTCACAGTTCCTGTAGGTTTTTTTCCGTTACTTTATGGTCTTTGTTACTTTTGGGCTTTCTCTCTGCTCAAAGGATTCCCTATAATATTTTTTGCAAGGCTGGTTTAGTGTTCTCAAATTCCTGTAGTTTTTGGTTGTCCTGAAAACTCTTTATCTTTCCTTCTGTTCTGAATGACAGTCTTTCTGGATAAATATTCTTGGTTGCATATTTTTCCCATTTATCACATTGAATACATATGCCAGTCCTTTCTGGCCTGCCAGATGTCTGTGGACAGGTCTGCTGCTAGCCTTATGTGTTTACCCAGTAGGTTAATACCTCTTGTCCTGAGCTGCTTTCAGGATTTTCTCTCTTTGAAATTTACAAACCTCCTTATTATATGTTGAGGTGTTGACATATTTTTGTTGATTTTGGAGGGATTCTCTGTGCCTCTTGGACTTGAATGCCTGTTTCTTTCCCCACATTAAGAAAGTTCTTAGCTATAATTTGTTCAAATAAACCTTCTACCCATCTCTCCTTCTCTTTATCTTCTGGGACCTCTATTATCCTGATATTATTTTGCTTTTTTTTAAGATTTTATGTATTTATTTGAGAGACAGAGAAAGTGAGAGAGAGCATGAGCAGAGAGAAGGTTAGAGGAAGAAGCAGACTCCCCATGGAGCTGGGAGCCCGATGTGGGACTCAATCCTGGAACTCCAGGATCATGACCTGAGCCGAAGGCAGTTCCTCAACCAACTGAGCCACCCAGGTGCCCTTGCTTTTTGGAGTCACTGATTTCTCTAATTCTCTCTTCTTGGTCCATTGATTTTTTTTCTCTCTTCTTTTCAGCTTTCTTATTTTCCATCTTTTTATCTTCTATTTCACTGATTCTCTCTTCTGCCTTGTTCATCCTCATTTTATAGTTTCCATTTGGGATTGTATCTCAGTAGTAGCATTTGTAATTTTGGCCTAGCTTAGTTCTTTTATTTCTACAGTAATAGATTCTCTAGTGTCCTCTATACTTTTTTCACCACAGATAGTATACTTATAATCATTGTTTTATACAGACATCTTATTTATATCTGTATTGATTAAATTCCTGGTAGTGAGTACAAACTCCTATTTTTTATTTTGGGGTGAATTTCTCTTTCTTGTCATTTTTCCAGAAAGAAAAGGAAGAAAGAAGAAGAAGAAGAAAAAGAAAAGCAACAATCATAACAACAACAACAACTTCAGGAAGTTTTTCTTGTATATGCTGTGTACACTCTTTTGTTGCATTTTGGTTGCTCTTTCCCACTGATCCTTCCTCTACAGAGTTCCTCCTTTCTTCTAGTGGGGAGTTTTTGGACCTTTATGGAGGTGTGCTTTGATTTGTTTGCCCAGATAAGACTGTAAAAGAAAAAAGAAAATAAGTTAAAGAAAAAAAATCCTGATCCAAGACAAGAGAAAAGGAAAACGAACAAATCTACAGACAGACAAACAAAGAACTAAAAGCCTGATTCTAAAAAAGTGAGAAATAAGGAAGGAAAAAAGAGTAGGGAAAGAGGAAAAGAGAAAAAAGAAATAAGAAACCTGATTAAAAAAAAAGCCTGATTCAAAAAATAAGAAAAACAATCAAACCAACAAATGAACAAAAAAATCATAAAGAGAAAAAGAAAAAAGTATCTAAAATAAAAGATAAAGAATAAAAAAGTAAGAAATAGAAAAAAAATTAAAAATTTTTAAAAAATTAAGAAGAGAGAGAGAAAAAAAGCCTATTCCTATTTCACTGGAAGTTGATATTTTGGAGCATTCTTTAATCACCAGACTTGGTAGATGTTCAGCCTGTGTTGGTCTTCTGAGGGAAGAGTCCTGCTGGGCTGGGTCACAAGCTGACTTGCCCTTGTAATGTTGTCCCTGGCAGATGCAAGCATAAAGGATTTAGTGTGGGAGACTCCAGCTTCCACTTGAGGTGCTGTGTTTCTACCTGAAGTCTGACTGTGTTGATGGGTGGGGGAAGGGAGGGGTGGTGGAGGAAGAAGAATATGACACTACCCTGACCTTCTGACCACAGGGAGGGGAACTCCTGGCCTCCTCCTGTTCAAGAGGCCTTCTTAGAAAAGTGAACAATCACAGACCTGTACCCCTGAAACAAATAATACGTTATATGTTAATAAAAATAAGAATAAAAAATATATATAAAAAAGAAAAGTGAACAATCTCTTGTGTCCTGGGCTTTTGTCAGTTCCTTGCCCTTAAGCTATCTGTGCCTTGGCTGTCAGCGCACCCAGAGCCACTGATCTCCTGTATTTCATCTTTGGCCAGTGGCTGGGATTCAATGTCCAAGTTTTAAAGGTCCTGGTAAGGTGCTGGCCCACTCCCATCCTCCAGAATAGAGGCTCTGGGCATGCCCAGCAATGTCCCTGGTCCCTGAAAAGGAGCCACATAGTGTGCACATAGAAGATAGAGCTTATTATAACACTCAGGGAAAAGCTGGAACCACGTTATCTGCTGTCTGCCCATGACTCAGTATCCTACTCCATTCTGTCCCAGAAAAGCAGTTGCAGAGGTTTGAATCTATTGTGGCAGTGGAAAGCAGTGGCCAGATTATCTGCAATCTGCTCCTGTCTGCTTTCTGCTCAGTTATGCTGCAGAAAACCAGCCGCTCTGCATGCGTACAGAAGTTTAAGTCTATTGTGGCCCACAGTGAAAAGTTGTTAAGAGGTTTTCTGCTTTCTGCACACACCTCTAACCCTGTTGTTGAGTACTGTTCAGTGGCTTTTGGCTGGCCTTTAGTCCTTGGAGAAGCAAAATATGCTCTTCTAAATGTATTCCAGGAAGGGGAGTGATCGCTTCCTGTGTGACCTAGAGGATCTCCTCAGTGTGGCTTATTGTGTGATCCTTACCTGCTACATTCTTTTCCACTTTCTCCTTCTCCCTGACTTTCCTTTGTGAAAAGGATTCCCTCCCCTTCGCTTCCCTGTAGCTTTCCTTTCCCCCTTCACAGCTCTGAATCTTACATCTGCCACTTTCTCTCCCTCCAACTGTGGAAATAGTTTTCTTAATCTTCAGATTGTATTCCTAGTTGTTCAAAATGGTTGGATGTTGATCTAGCTATGTTCAAAGGATGAGGCAAGTTCAGGGTCCTCCTACTACTCCCCTATCTTTACTCTGCCAACTAACTAGAATTTAAATAAAACCTTGAGAACAAGTATCTATCCTCAACCTATCCAATTAAGGTGAACTGAGTAAAGAATTCCCATATCTTATTTCTAGAATTACTGTAAATATCTTTAAGTAGAGCTATATTGTAACATATATGCCATTTAACTATGAAAATTTTGCAAAATATATTTTAAGATATATTTTCAGGCATTTATATTAGAAGCTTTATACATTATTAATTCTCACAAGCACCCTTGTGAGAGAATATTTGGGAGGAGGAGAATTATTAATCTTATTTTACAGATGAAGAAACAAACTGAGTGATTAATTTCTCTGCCTAAATCCCAGTGCCTCTATGTGGTCAACCCTAGATTTGAATTCAGGTCTCCCTAATTTGAAAGTCTCTTATTTTCTCACTACATATAATAGATCGCAGATGTTGTTTACTTCTATTTCTCCTGATCCCAGCATGTAAGCTTTATAAGAATAAGCTTATTATTCATCTTTGTTAGTCATTGCTGTAACTCCAGGGCCCAGAAAAGTTTTTGATATATTGTGGGTACTCAGTAAATATTGTCATATGAAAATAATCATTTAAAGTTTCTTTGTTAATTTCAAATTAGATAGTTGTACAGGAAGTACTAAAAATGTCAATTGGACAATCAACTATCAGAGTTGATTCTTGGGAGAGATTACCATAAAGTGGAGGCTACTGTAATAGTGCAAAGTAAACCATAGACCTCCAAAAAGGAGTGCGTACACTTCAGGGTTGTGTTCAAAATAGTATATTGGGAGGAAGGAAAGATGTTAGAACTTCTAATCAATTTTGTTTTATCTCATCCTTTCTTTCAGTTTTGGTTTTCATATTTTATAATGTACATATATATGGTTACAGCAATCTACATGGTATAATATATAATACAGTACTATATAATAACATCTATGCAATAATATAGATAATAATATATATAGTAAATAATATACATATATATGTGAGTATTAATTTAAAAAACACTTCTACTATTCGTGAGTACTTGGAGACTTGTGATCTAGAGGGAGAAAGGAACATAAGCACATACCTTTAATTCAGCATTCTACTTGCTAACAGATGTCCACACAAATTACTTTAGGAAGAAAGGTAAGGAGATAAATAATGCTTCCTGATTTTGTTAAGGTGGGTATGTGGGAGAAGGAGGTCAGAAAGTTTCACCGAGAAGGTGATAATTTGAACAGAAATCCTTGGAATGGGTAGGTGAAATGGGAATTTTCAGCACTTGCAAAGGTGCAGAAGTGTAACTTCCTTGATATGTTTAAAGAACTATAAAGTATATCTGAATTGCTGAAGTAGAGGGGTAGAATGGAGAGTAGTAGTATATTATTTGATTGCATGTATCTAATATAGAAACACATATATTAAAGGCAAGTGCTCATTTATTAAAATGCTGGGTGGGGAATAGAATAAAAAATTTAGAGATCACTTAGTGAACTAAACTTCCAATAACAATATTCTAAACCAGGGTGGTGACTATGGAGTATTAAGAAAAGGATGTATTTAACTGATAACCCAGAAGGACCAAAGGTTTTTGGTGGGGGAGGAGTGGGCAATGGTGAAGAAGAGTCAATGATGACTTGTAGATTTTAAGTCTAGATGAGGGTATTATAACTTTGACATATGAGTTTATCATGAGGAGAAGAGGGAAGTTTTTTGAGGTAAGATAATTTTGGATATATAACAAATTAGAGAAGGGACATCTATATGCAAATGACCAGTAGGGAACTGGAGATATGAGATGAAAAATTGAGAAGGGCACATATTGCATGGAGCACTGGGTGTGGTGCATGAAGAATCAATCTTGTAACACTGAAAAAATAAACATATTTGGGGGAAAAAATGTCTGAAAGAAATCAAGGTAGGATTTGAAATTTGAGAAGTATTCTCATTATTTGTTCTTTTTATTATTATAATTATTTTATTTTTTCCAATTACTTTTATTTTATTTTTTCAGTGTTACAAGATTCATCTCATTGTACATGTACCACACCCAGTGCTCCATGCAATACGTGCCCTCCTCAATACCCACCACCAGGCTCGCCCAACCCCCCACTCCCTTCCCTCCAAAACCTTCAGTTTGTTGCTCAGAGTCCACAGTCTCTCATGGTTCATCTCCCCCTCTGATTTCCATTGTATACAATATTTCATTGTATATATTATTTGTTCTTTAAATATTTGTTCATCAGACATTTATGAGCACCTATTCTTTGCTGGGCACTGAAGATAGCATGGAAAAAAGACAGATATCAAACTTGCCCTCAAGATACTTATAGTCAAGAAGGAGAGACAGATGATAAATAGAGAAAATGTCTGTATACAATTATAAATTATAACTGCTATGAAGGTTGACCTCCTTTAGATTTGGTGGTCAAGGAGAGCCTTGGAGGAAGTGCTATTTAACCATAAGAACTGATCAATGAGATGCGACTAGCTGGACAATGTGGGGGGAAAAAAGCAGTCTAGGAAGAAGGAACAAGTAGGATTGGATATAAGACAGATATGGTGTACTATCAGAGCAGAAAGAAGGCCAGTGTTTCTGGAGTTGCTGAGCAAGGGACAATGGCATAGTATGATACTGGAGAATAAGGAAGAAAAGATCATGCAAGGCCTTAAAAGCCAAATAAAGAACTTTAAATTTTATTTTTCTTATAATGGAAAGCTATTGAAAGGTTTTTTTTTTAAGATTTTATTTATTCATTTGACAGACAGGAGAGAGATCACAAGTAGGCAGAGAGGCAGGCAGAGAGAGAGGGGGAAGCAGGCTCTCCGCTGAGCAGAGAGCCCAATGCGGGGCTTGATCCCAGGACGCTGAGATCATGACCTGAGCTGAAGGCAGAGGCTTTAACCCACTGAGTCACCCAGGCGCCCCTATTGAGAGGTTTTTAACTGGAAGTAATAAAACGATCAAATTTAGTTTTTAGTTTCCTTTGGACTATATGATAATAAAGCTTTGAAAACAGCTGCATTTTCAGAGGAAGAGAATATAAACATAGAAATAAGAAGGTATGGGATGAGTCTTAGGGAATGTTCGTCATTAGGATGTGAAGTAAGAAAGAGGAACCAGGAAAGAGAAAAAAAATGTTTCGGCAAGTAAGAAAGGTGTCATAGAAGTCCATGTAAGAAAGCGTTTTACAAAAATAGTCTGGTAAAAAAAAATGGTCTGGTAAACATTGTTAAATGCTGAAAAGATCATAGGGAGGGTAAAGTCTGAGAAAAAGTCTATGTATTTGGGAGTAGAAAAAGATTTTGAAAGCTTTCATAGAGAACAATGAAGTGGGTAGAGACAACACCTCTGAAAATACATTAGTCAGTGGAAGGATGAAGTAGAATGATGGGTAGAAGATGTAGCAAGCTTGAGCAAAGTTCACTCCCACACTAGTGGAGACTGTGGGAGTTTGGATTTGGGTGTTGAGTAAGAGAAGTAGAGGAGTAGTGGGAAAGATGAAAGGAGGCAACTGAAAATGTTTGAAAAGGGCTTGAAATATTAAGGGATAATTTAAAGGCCAAGAGCCTAGTGCATATTGAAAGAGATATGGCCAAGATCACAAGAGCTGTTGTTCAATTTTAAAGAAAGAAGTCTGTCTTTCCTCTTGGGCTGGAGAGTAGGGTGAGAGTAGATATAGCAGCAGAGAAATGTTGAAGTAAATTGGCAGAAAGTTTGGGGACTTCATGGAAGTTGGCATTGGTTTTTCAATCAATCAAAATTAATAACATACACTGAAGTCATATATAGGCTGAATAATATGAAACCTCTTTAAGGGAAAGAACCTTGGGTTATCTTGTTTGTTTTATTTTATTTTTTATATTCCTAATAGTATCTAATGGCATCTGGTACATGTAGGTGCTCAGTTAACATAGTTTGGTTGTTTCATATTTCTATTTTCAAAGAATTTACAACTAGGAACCATCAAATAGCCAGCAGAATATACAGTGCTTTCCAAAAGAGAATACTGCTAATAAATGTGGTACTTAAGAGGAAGGAAGTGTTCCTGTAGATTGAGCTGATATTGGATTGTTTGGTAGAAAAACTGAATCAATATCTGGGCCTTAATGCTTGCCTAGCATTTAAATACAGCTTTTGCAATAAACTAGAAGTGGGCATCCTCTATGTCAGGGGTTGGATGGTGATCTTAGGGTGAACTGGAAACATCTGACCACTGTAGGAAATATGGTAGAAAATGAATAAGAGGTTACTTAAGAATGTGTTGAGATTTTGAAACCAAGGTATCACTCTATGTTAGAGGCTAGAAGTTTAGGAGTCTTCTGTTTTGGATAGTATCCTTCCAACTAAAAGTGAAATTAGGCATTTCAGCCTAATTTGGAATGAGAGCCAGGAAATTTCATTCTGCAATCATTTCTGGATTCATCTTTCTAAGATAAAGATACAAGTATGTTATCCTCTACTTAAAAATACTTAATGGTTCCCTACCTACACAATTAATATATGGACTCAGTGACCTAGAACTCAGGGGAATTCACAGCAAGGTTCCAAATATTTCCAGGCTTGTTTACAATTATATTATATATATATATATATATATATATATATAGACAGATATCTATATACATATTCATATATGTATATGTATCTCTCTCTCTCTCTCTCTCTCTCTATATATATATATATATATATATATATATATATATATAGGAGTATATATATATACTCCTGCCAATTAGACTGGCAACTGTTTCCTGATCATGCTATGTTCTTCCTAACCTCTATTCTTCTGTTCATATTAACTCCACTTCCACTCTGGTCTGTATCAAAATTTTACCACCTTTTTAAAAACCTATTTCAATTCTAGCCTCTTCATAAAGTCTTTCCTGCTCCTTTCCACAAGGGAGATTTTTTTCTAGTCTATTAATTATCATAGTACTTGGGAACTCATACAAACTTATAATGTACCTTACATTGAAATTATTTGTAAGGTTGCCTAATTCCCAATCTCATCTTCTAACTCCCACTAAGTTTCAAATTACTTGGAGGCAGAATCTGGATACTGCTCATTCTTATCTTCTTCAGAACCTAGCATAAACAGTTCTTGACAAGGACCTATGTAGAACTAGAATGAGGTAAGGAGCTGATGTAGTTCAGGAGGTATCAGTGAAAGGTCTTGCTAATAGAAGATACCTCAGCTTGGTGGTCTCCGTGAAACATGGACTCATTGAATCTTTAATGTTAATTTTTTACACATGTTAGTAATTTTATTATCACTATTTATATCCACTGCAGTAATTTCCTATTGCAGCGCTAATAGATCTTATGATCATTTTTGAGTTATAAGTGTACTGAGCCGAACAGTATAATATTTGCCATATGATATATGGAGATAGCATAATAAAGTATAAACAGGGAAGGCTTTGAATCTTATTTAATAGCGATGTGTAATTATGTTACCTTCCCAATATCTATTCCCTCTTCTTCTGGTAATTTCAGACTGAGTTTCCTTTTAGAGAATTACTTCTTTCCTGTTACTAATCCATAGCGCTTGAGGTAGGGCCAACAAGCTTCTCCTCATCATCCACAGTTTTGAGGGAAGGCATGAGACCTAGGTTGGGCCAATTAATATATTTCATATCTCTAGCTAAAGCCAGCTTGATGAGACAGAACTGGGGAAATGAAACACTCTATTTGGAAAATGGGATGTAATACTGAAGCTCCTGGCTGTTATCTCTCTATAACCAGGATTAAGCCTGTCCAAGAAAAAAGCCAATGCAAAGAATAGCAGAACTGAGTGACTAAAATGAGAGAGACATGACATCATCAACTCTGGATATAGCCATGGTGAAAGCCCCTTATTCCTTCATCCCTTACCCTTCTAGACTTCAGTTATATGAGCCAATGAACAACTTGTTTGTTCCGTGATTGAATTTGAGTAGGGCTTTGTTGTAATCAACTAATAGTAAATAGATATACTACATGACCTTGGGCAAGTCATTCATAGTTTCTATGAAATTTAGGTAATTTATAAAGGGAGATCCTCTTTTATATATCACATAGGGAATATTAGGAGGCTCCATATATATGTGAAATGTAAATGAGAGCATTTTGATAACTACATTTATTAAAAAAAAGAGATTAGTGTCTTTCAGGAAAAAATATTGTTTACCATGATTATGTTTTCTTTAAAAAACAAAGAAACATTATTTAATCAGCTAATATAGACACTGGAAAAGTAAAAGCCTGTGACCAAACTGTTATAGTTAAATATTTTCACCACAGGTTTTCTCTTTGATGACTAAAATCACAGATTTTTTTTCTTTCTAGCAAAGGACACGAAAGCCTACTTATTATTCCATCTAGAATATGCAAGAGCTAACATTTAATTTTAAGGCTGGTTCTTAAAGGCCTACATAAAAGTTTTGAAATAAAGATTTGTTGCTGTCTCAGATTCTCCACATATTCAATTTTTCGTTCTGAGTATAGGTTGTAAATATGTTGTTAGAGTAAAGCATTTACAAAATTGCATAATTCAGCCGTAGAACACCACATTAGTCATTCAAAGGAGATATATTTGAAAATTGGTTCAAATATTTTCTTTACCACCTTGTCCCTCCCACTCCTTTCCTTATATATCATATTTGATGAACTAGACATTTAAGTAATAATCTGTGTGATCTGAAAAAGCTAATGCAATTGCCAAAGGAGCCTAATTTATGTCCTGGCATCTTTAGGACCTAGAATCAGTTGCATTGTCCAATTATACTTCAATTATAGGGAGAACTTTGCATATGAGTGTGGGTATGTAGGTGTAGGATGGAGGGAGAACCTGTTAATCTATCCAAATGCATGTTTACCTAAGGAGATGAGCTATCATTCTATTTTTGTTCTTAGAAATTTATCCTCAAGTTGTTGAAGCCAAGGATCACCTGTTTAATCTTCACTTGTTTTGTAGTAAAGGGCTGACATAAGGATATAAATGGTGCTTGCAAAATTCTATTTTAAGGACAAGAGATAAGCTAACACAGCAGAATAATATTGAGAAAGTAAGCACAGGGAATTTAAGCAATTGTCTTCTTTATGTCAGAAAAATGGTCTTGCTCATATTTTTGTCCATCCACTGGCTAAAAATGCTAAGAAATGCAGTATCTTCGGAGAAAATTGTTTGTACGCTACTGTATTCTATGCAAATGAATTCTGTAATGGAAAAACCATCACTCATGTGTCTATAAATATGGTTTCTTATATTTAGTATAGATGCTGATGTACAATCCTCTTTTCCTTGACATTTGTGCAGTATGTCCCAGAAACTTAAAAAAAAATCCTTATGTGCTTTCTTCTTAATACAACTGTGAAGAAAACAAATATATTAACTCAGTGTTCACCAGGGTATATGCTTTTAGTATATGTAATTTGATGAAATCCAGGAAAATTTTGTTCTATACAAATAAATCCACCAGTGAATAGAAGGGTTCTGTTAAACTCCCCATTACTAGAAGATTATCAAATACCTAAACATAATAGTATCTATCTGTGGGCCCTTGTTCTGACAGGGGCTGAAAAACATCTTTCCACATGGGGCCCTGGTAGTATAGCTTTTTAAAATTGTTTCAATAAAGAGATAAAGCTCCTAATGCTGCATGCAGTTGTTCCTCCTGCTGCTTCATATACAGCAAATCTAGACCTCTATTTTACAAAAGAGGTATACTGATTTTAATGATGAAACTGAGAATTAGAAAGCTTAAATGATTTACTTATCACCACAGAGTCAAGAGGTAGTAGACACAGGGTTTAAAAGTAGTGGTGAGAAATTAAAACAAGTTTTTTTTTTTTTTTTTTACATTTAAGTCAGTGTTTTTAACCATTGTATTGTCTTACCTCTAAAGCAAAAAGTGACTTAAAATTTCAGCAGAGTGCCCATTTCTACAAAATACTAAATTGGACTCTTAGAATTTGTCATACCCTTCCTTCCATTTCTATTTCTTTATTGGCAGTTCCCATCCACCCCTATCTCTTTATCTGTGCCACAAACAGCAATAATGACATTTTAAGGCAACCATCAAAGTATAATGAACATCCTTGTTTTAAAAGTATAAACACTAATTCGGGGGGAGGGGGATACCTGGGTGGCTCAGTCTGTTAAAGGAATGCCTTTGGCTCAGATTATGATCCCAGGTCAAACCCCACATCCTGCTCCCTGCTCAGTGGGGAGCCTGCTTCTCCCTCTCCTTCTGCCTGCCACTCCCCCTGCTTGTACTTTCTCTATGTCAAATAAATAAATAAAATCTTAAAAAAAGACTAATTTAGACAGAAGGAAGAAATGACTTGTTCAAGGTCACGTAACCAATCAGAAGCAGTACAAATAACAGCACAATGTCCTTGTTTGGTCCGATGTTGTTTCTAAAGAAAAAACACAATGAAGTGAGTAGTTTCTTTTTCATGATAAGCTATACACACACACATACACACACACACACACACACACACACACGAATCTATCTATTTGTACTCTGAGATCAATTGATTAAATGAGGAATTAACATGCCTGGAGCAGTGGAGCACTGCAAGCACTTCATTAATCTCAAAGGTATCAAACTATCGTGTCCAAAACAGAACGCTGGAGTTTAGCCCTCCAAACATGTTCTTTCCCAACTATTTCTATCCCAGGAATTAGCTACTGCTTTTAGAGTTCAGAGAACAGAAGGAAGAGATTGGGGTTATCAAAACCTAGCAGAGTCCTTAATAGAGTTGGAACCTGGATTCTTGAGGAGAGGGTACTGGCCAACTGCTGCTAGTGTCTGTTGATGAACACAATAAGGCTGGATCTCAGAGTGCCAAAACAAAAAGCTGGAGACTGGAACCAATGCCCCAGCCTTGGTGAAGGGTCAGTACTTGAATATTCTGCTTAAGGGACCAGAAAGCAAACAGTACTACCTTCTCCACTGCCTCCTGCTTTGCATTCTCCCTCTAGCGCTCTTTAGTCTCAGCACCTAACAAGGAACCAGGGGCAAAAGAACCCACAAGAAATGTGGTTTGCTGAGTCACAGTCATCACATTGCAAGGCATCATCACAAAGTAGAACATAGAAGGTGAGTGTAAGAGACAATAATTTAATATCTGCAACTTAATAACTGGCACAGAGGATCATAGTGAAGACAGGGTACTTGCCTTTCTTGCACCTTCCCTGCCACTAACATATTGTAACCATCTAGGAGACTTGTGAGAGAAGGAACAATTATCTTTATATGAGATGGGTAATATCTTTTAAATCCCTTTTCCTGATATTCAGAGGATATCCTTTATGTCATTTGGCAAAATGGATTTCTGCCTTTGATTCCACCACTCTATTAAGACTGCTCTAGTATCATTTCATAACACTTTGTTTGCTAAATCCCATGATTTCTTTTCCAGGCTCAAATTTTCTTTGCCATTTAATATTGCCAACAATTTCCTCCTTAAAATTCTTCTCCCCCCCAAAAAATTCTTCCCAAAACACTTATCTCATATTGTTTCTTTCTATATTTTTGGTTTCTTTACTCTCCTCTTCTTCTGCCCATCTTCCAAGGCTTAGTGTTCCAAGGAGTTTTAGACTAGATTCCTTTCTTTTTTCCCCTTTCTTGGGTGATCTCATCCAGTTCTACACTTTTAGCTACAGTCGATATATCAATGACTTGATGTATATTGGTACTCATTCATACTTCTTTCTTGAAAACTGATTGCATGTGTTTCTATATGGAGCAGCTCTCCTCGAATGATCCACTGGCATCTCAAGCCTAAAATGTTCAAAATGAAACTCGGCATCTCTGCTCCATAAGACCTGTTCTTCCTTCTGTATTCTCTTTCTTTAATTCATAATATCATGTCTAGTAAGTCACTCAGGCTAGAAAACTTAGAGTCATTTTGAATAATTTTTCTCTCAGTCAGCTCCTAAATCCAATCAGTCATCAAGCCTTATTGATTATCCTGTTGTTTAAATATCACTTGATTCTGTTTCAGCCTTTTCATTCCTACAGGCACCGCTTAGTTTAGGTTCTGAGCATCTCTTGCTTTGACTCTTACAATAAGCTCCTAACTGGAATTCCTGCTTCTAGTTTCCTTCCTCTCCCAGATTAGTTTTCTGAAAAACAAATCTGGTCATGCTGTTCCCTTACTTTTAAAAAGGTCACAAACAACACAACAGAACAACTCCAATGTCTTCCAACTTCTTGGAGAATAAATTATAAAGTCCCTCCTTCTCTGAGTAAACTTCCAGTATCCTGTTAGACTTGGCACTACTATCCTATTTGTATGTAGTCTTCCTTGGCTAATCCAGAAAAAGTTATTTTCTTCCCAGAATTTCCTCATCACTTTGCATTTACTTGCACTAACATTCATCTTTTTTGACTGCACTTATTTTTTTACATATCTATCTTCCACACTAGACCTATGGGTTCTACAAAGGGTGAGGACCTTGTTTTAATTATCTTTGTGTTTATAGAACCTGGCATAGTGCCTGGAACATTATAGAAACTTAAAAAATTATTAAATGAATGAATAAATGAATTCATATGTACAAAGGACTAATCTCTGGGAACAAGTTGTAACCTCACCCAACTTTTCTGTTCAAAGAAGCATATTGGAATGCAAGTGAATGAGAATAACTATGATCTGGCTCAATAAATAAATCACTTACAGACTTTATTTTAAAAAATATTATTGAAAACATTGTTTGCAGCATACCTCAAAATTGATCTGTGTCACAACGATATATCATAAATTTATGGTTGAAAATGCCTCTAAAAAATCAGAGAAGTGCTCTTCCTTTCTGTTCTTTGAAAATGTAGATCTGGTGATTTTCAGGTTTAGAATTAAGCCTCACATATTCCTTTAAAAGTTTCTTTTTTTTATGCTTTAGTATTTTGTGCATACACATGCCCTGAAGCCTTTTATGATAAACTTTTACAAATCTAGTACATATATCATTGTCCTTTCTCATAAGTGCAGCCCTATAGGTCAACACTAAAGTAAACTGCAGAGATATTTGTATTATTTTATTTCTTGTGATACTGCTTCTATGTGTAAACATCATTTTTTCACTTCTGGGGTTGTTATTGGAGGTCCCTCAGAACATTATGTAATTTTTCTTTTTTTATTTAAAACTTTTTTATTTCTCAATATTTAAAAATGGTAAGTGTGCTCTTAATATTTTCTATTTCACTCATCCTCCCAACCACCTGCCCTCTGACTGGTGTGAGGTGGTATCTCATTGTGATTTTGATTTGTATTTCCCTGATGGTGAGTGATGTTGAACACTTTTTCATGTGTCTGTTGGCCATTTGGATGTCTTCTTTGCAGAAATGTCTTTTCATGTCTTCTGGCCATTTCTTGATTGGATTCTTTGTTCTTTGGGTATTGAGTTTGATAAGTTCTTTGTAGATTTTGGATACTAGCTCTTTATCTGATATGTCATTTGCAAATTTCTTCTCCCATTCTGTCACTTGTCTTTTGGTTTTGTTAACTGTTTCCTTTGCTGTGAAAAAGATCTTGATTTTTTTAAAATTTTTTATTAACATATAATGTATTATTTACCCCAGAACATGTGTGTGAATCATCAGGCTTACACATTTTACAGCATTTGCCATAGCACATACCTTCCCCAATGTCCATATCCCTACCCCCCACCTCCCAGCAACCCTTAGTTTGTTTCGTGAGTTTAGGAGTCTCTTATGGTTTGTCTCTTTCCCCATCCCATCTTGTTTCATTTCTCTTCCCCACCCCCCCCATAACCCCCTGCCCTGCCTCTCAAATTCTTCATATCAGAGCAATCATGTGATAATTGTCTTTCTCTGACTGACTTATTTCACTTAGCATAATACCCTCTAGTTCCATCCACATCGTTGCAAATGGCAAGATTTCATTTCTCTTGATGGCTGCATAGTATTCCATTGAATATATATACCACATCTTCTTTACCCATTCATCTGTTGATGGACATCTAGGGTTAGATCAAAAGCTTTTGCACAGCAAAGGAAACTGTCAACAGAACCAAAAGACAACTGAC
>CM052801.1:58788320-58825789 GCA_028533885.1 Nasua narica | reverse complement strand
AAAGAAGCAGATGCAGTACAAAGAAGGGCCAAATGTACCCCAATGTTCATAGCCGCAATGGCCACAATTGCCAAACTGTGAAAAGAACCAAAATGCCCTTCAACAGATGAATGGATAAGGAAGATGTGGTGCATCTATACAATGGAATATTATGCCTCCATCAGAAAGGATGAATATCCAACTTTTCTATCAACATGGACAGGACTAGAAGAGATTATGCGGAGTGAAATAAGTCAAGCGGAGAGAGTCAATTATCTTATGGTCTCACTTACGTGTGGAGTATAACGAAAATCAGGTAGGGCATCGTGAGAAGGAAGGGAAGGGCGAATGGGGGGAAATCGGAGGAGGTGATGAACCAGGAGAGACTGTGGACTCTGAGCAACAAACAGAGTTTTGGATGGGAGGGTGTGTGGGGGGGTGGGTGAGCCTCGTGGTGGGTATTGAGAAGGGCACGTATTGCATGGAGCACTGGGTGTGGTGCATGAACAATCAATCTTGTAACACTGAAAAATTAAAATAAACATATTTGGGGAGAAAAAAAAATACTCCCTTTCCCGTGTCCCATAGGTTTTGTATCAATGTGTCTTCATTCTCATTCTTCTCCATGAATTGTTTAAGTTCATCTTTGATTTGCTAGTTGATCCCAGCATTTTTGAGCATGTTGGTCTTTAGCCTCCAAGTGTTTGAACTCCTTCCAAACTTTTTCTTGCAGTTGAGTTCTAGTTTCAAAGGATTGTGGTCTGAAAAAATGCAGGGAATCATCTCAATCTTTTGGTACCAGTTGGTTCATGATTTATGACCCAGTATGTGGTCTATTCTGGAGAAAGTTTCATGTGCACTCGAGAAGAATGAGTCTTCTGTTGTTTTAGGGTGGAATGTTCTGTATATATCTCTGAGGTCCATCTGGTCCAATGTGTCATTCAAAGCTCTTGTGTTTACTGATTTTCTGTTTAGATGATCTGTCTGTTACTGAGAATGGCATATTAAGATCTCCTACTATTAATGTATTCATATCAATATGACTCTATTTTGATTAACAGTTGGCTTATGTAGATGGCTGCTCCTATATTGGGGGAATAAATGTTTACAATTGTTAGATCTTCTTGGAGGATAGACCCTTTAAGAATGTAGTGTCCTTCAGTATCTCTGACTACAGTCTTTAACTTAAAATCTAATTATATGATATGGGAATCGCTACCCCAGCTTTCTTCTGAGGCCCATTGACATGAAAGATGGCTCTCCATCCTTTCACTTTCAGTCTGGATGTATCTTTTGGTTCCAAATGTGTCTCTTGTAGACAGCCTATGGACGGATCCTGTCGTTTTATCCACTCTGCAACCCTGTGCCACTTTATGGGAGCGTTTAGGCTATTCACGTTGAGAGTGATTATTGAAAGATAAGTATTTATTGACATCATGTTGCCTGTGTAGTCCTTGTTTTTATAGATTTTAAATTTCTCTTCTAAGACACTCATGAGTTCTTACTCTATTTATAGAACCCCATTTAATATTTTCTGGAGTGCCAGTTTGGTGGTCACATTCTCTTTTAAACCTTGCCTGTCTTGGAAGCTCTTTATCTCTCCATCCATTTTGAATGTCAGCCTTGTTGGATAAAGTATTCTCGGCTGCGTGTTCTTCTCATTTAGTGCCCTTAATATATCATGCCAGCCCTTTCTGGCTTGCCAGGTTTCTGTTGCCAGGTCTGATGTTATTCTGATGGGTCTTCCTTTGTATGTAAGGAATCTCTTCCCCCTAGCTGCCCTCAGGACCCCCTGTCTAAAATTATGATTTACACATTTTAAGATTATGTGTCTGGGTGTCTTTCTAGACTCATTGATCTTGGCAGGTGTCCTTTCTGACTCTCGGATATGAACTCTTGTTCCATTCCCCAGATTGGGGAAATTCACATTCAGAATTTGGTCAGCTATATCTTCTAGTGCTCTAGAAGTGTTCTTTCTCTACCCCCTCTGGGATTCCAATAATTCTGATGTTGCAGTGTTTCATGGCATCGTTTATTTCCCAGTCTCTTCTCATGATTACTGAACAGTTTTCTCCAGATCTCCTCCTGAATTTCTTCTCAACCATTTTATCCTCTAGATCACTAATTCTATCATCTGTCTCCATAACTCTAGCTGTTAGACTATTTAGATTGGATTGTATCTCATTGATAGTGTTTCTTACATCAGCTATACTGGCTTTCATTTCTGCCCTTAGAGATTCTATGTTGTCATTTTGTTTTTCTCTATCCTAGCCATTGCCTGGATAATTGTCACCCTGAATTCCCTTTCTGATATACTGTTTATGTCCATGTCTAATAGTTCTGAGGGAGAGGGTGCAGTCTCTGGGGTTTTCTTCTGTTGCATGTTCCTCCTCCTAGTCATTTTGATGAGAAGTGGATGAGAGGATGTATAGCTGGATATATCGCCCATGATCCAGGCAGGGTGCACTCTGGAAAGTATAGGAGCAATTGGGATTAACCTCCAAAAAAAAGTATAAGGATAAAAAAAGTAGAGAGAAAGAGAAAAAGAGGAAATCCCATCCAGAATGGGCCCCAAAAATAAGATTTATAAGGTATGTAAACAAACACGAACAAACATATAGACTGACAAAAGTAAATGACAAGAAATAAAAGAACCTAGTCAGAATAAACCCCATGAATAAGATTTATATAATACCAAAACAAATACAAATATGTAGAAACACTGACAGATGGATAAGATGGGTGGGTGGTTATAACTCCTCACAGGCGAGGATGGTTATTTCAGGTCCTCCTGGGTTTATAGTAGTATTAAGCCTCTAGTTGTAATGTTAAGTAGTTTAAAAAAAATAAAAAAAAAAACAAGAAACATGAAAACTAGTGAATAAAAAAATAGAAAGAAAATAAGAAAGAAAAAACTTGTATCTATGAAATATACAGTTTTGAGGTTATTATCAGGTGTTTAATATATTGATTGCCCCTGGTGTTGAGGATTTAAAATTTTATGGGGACCCTGTGGTTATAGTCCTTTTGTTTTTTGACTTGTCTTCTGTGGAAGGGGCCTGCTGTATTTTTTTCCAGTCAGTCTTGCTTGGATTGAGTCACCCTGCCCCCCAATCAAGGGGCTGAGCTCTGTGGAGACTGGTTTCTCAGTCTTTCACTCTCTGAAGGTTTTTGGCCTTTTGTATCTTTTTCACCTTTTGGTGAGTCCAAGCAATCTGTCTGTATGTACCCAGACCACCGTGTCTCAGAGAAACCTCAGTCTACTCCCCTCTGTGTGTTCCAGAACCCACACTCCCCTCCGCAAAATTCTGCTCACAGCACGGCCTGTCACAGGTGGTGCGTGCACTCCCTGCCACAGTTCTGCTACTCCAGGAGTGCTCCTCTGCTCTCAGGACTCCAGGCCCTTGTAAGGTATGGTTAGATTCCTGCCCAAGATTAGGCCGCCCACCTGCGTTCTCTCCAGGGCTGGCTGTGAGCGCCCAGACCCTGCCACAGGCCGCAAATTTCTTTTCAGTCAGGGTTGCACTCAGTCCAGAGAGTGGGGCATGCAGCAAAAATCTTCAGGCTCATGGACAACTGCAGACTCTAAAGTGCTTCCAGGAGCACGCACACCCCACCCACAAAATGGTGCAGGAAGAGGAAAGCTGCAGGATCGTGTTTCAGGGATTGAACCCACCACCAGTCTCTCTTTGAGGTGATTGGTGTCCTTCCAGGGAGCGTGGGCCCAGGCCCTTTCCACGACTACCCCCTTCCACTAGTTGCTCCTCAGAACCTCAGAACCTTTAGCTCTTTTTAAGTGTCTTTAACCAGACTCTAAGTTAATGCCAGTCCCCAACCACCTGACACTTTCCTTTGGGGTATTACTATCCTTGGATCACTTCAGGTGGCTCCCTCTCCCTTTTGTTTATCCTCTGATATCAGTTTGACTGTTCCCACCTTGCTTTACCTCTCCACTGCTATCTTCTGCTCCCGTACAGATCCAGAAGTGAAAAATCTTGCTCCTAAGGCTGATTTCATGGGTGTTCAGCGTGTTCTGGTATATATCCAGCTCACTTTTGGGGACCAGTTGCAACAGGATCTCCTACTTCTCTGCCATCTTTACCCCCTCCCCTAAATATTTTACATTCTGTTAACCCATTAAGTTCTTACAACCTAATAAGATAGGTGTTGTCTCCATATATGTAATATTAGTAAGCTTTAAATTAAAAGAAGAAGGGAACACAAATGTAATCTTGGAGAAAACTGACAGAATTATTTTCTTCTGTAACAGAGCAAAGTATATCCATGCAAATACTGCTAATCACCTGTGTGAGCCCACAGATGAGGAGGTTGATATCAATGGAAAAGAAAGGTAGTGAGATATAGTAAGTAGATCATTGCTTTGTGTGTTTTAGAAGATTTTAACTTAAATGAAGCAACAACATTATAGATTAAAAATTGAATGCTCCTATTTTTTTATATTGTTCTCCTCTTTCTATTAAGACAAATAGTGAATTATTTGTGTGTAATTGTGTGGAAATTCAAGCAATACCAAATATAACAAAACAAAAACCACTCACACCAAACATTTGTCCCTAGGTTACCCAGGTCCTTGGGTTTTATTTTCTGTTTTCTTTATTTGTGGTTTAGCCTGCTATAAAGGAGAACACCTGTATGGATTTATGGGCATGCACATAGGTGTGAAAATGCTATTGAAGTAAGACTAACATATATAAAGAACCAGCAAAATGTGCCCTTTTCCCAGCTCCCTTCATGCCATGTCTTACATAAATTTTGAATTTTTCCCAGAGTCTATGAGTGAGTCTAAGATAATTTTTTTATTGTGGTAAAATATAAATAACATAAAATTAACCCTTTTAACAATCTTAACTGTACAATTCAGCGACATTAAGTATATTCACATTGTTGTGCAAGCATCACTACTATCCATCTCCAGAACGTTTAAAAAACCTTTCCAAACATTAAATGGTAACTTCTATTAAATAATAATGTCCCATCACTGTTTCCTTCCAATAACTGGTAACTACTATTCTATTTTTATCCTTATGAATTTCATATTTTAGGTACTTTATATAAATGGGATAATACATATTTATTCTTTTGTGTCTGGCTTATTTCTCTTAGCATAATGTTTTCAAGGTTTATCCAGGTTGTAGCATACATTAAAATTGTATTCCTTTTTAAAGTTGAATTATATTCCATTGTATGAATACATCACATTTTATTCATTTATTCATCCATCAATAAACACTTGGATTGTTTTCACCTTTTGGCTATTGTGAATAATGCTGTTATGAATATTAATGTACATATATCTTTTTGAGTCTTTGCTTTTAATTATCTTGGATATATATCTAGAAGTAGAATTGCTAGATCATATGATAATTATTTGTTTGTATTTTTGAAGAGCTCCTATACTGTTTCTGATAGCACCTGCATCATTTTACATTTGTACCAGCAAGGCATAAGGGTTCCAGTATCTCCACATCCTTACTAACACTTGTTATTTTCTGTTTCTTTCTTTATTTCAAGTTTGTATTTAAATTCAAGTTTCTTAACATATATGCTAAAATTGGTTTCAGGTGTAGAATTTAATGATTCATCACTTACATATAACATCCAGTGCTCATCACAAGGGCCTTCCTTAACATCCATCACCCATTTAGACCATTCCCCACTCACCTCCCTCCTGTTTTATTTTTTAATAATAGCCATTCTAATAAGTATGATATAACATCTAGTTGTGGTTTTGATTTGCATTTCTTTTAAAGATTAGTGATGTTGAACATCTTTTCATGTGCTCTGTAAGCCATTTTTTAAATCTTTTATGGAGAAATGTCTATTCCAGTCCATTGCCCATTTTTTAACTGAGTTCTTTATTTTTGTTGTTGTTGAGTTTCGGGAGTTCATTCTATTTATCCCTTTTCCGATATATGATTCTTCCCATTCTGTGGATTGCCCTTTCACTCTACAGTATCCATTGATATATAAAAGTGTTTTTTTAATTTTTATTTCCAATTAGTTAACATACCCTGTTATATTGGTTTCAGATATACAATATAGTGATAAAACACTTCCATACATCACCCTGTGCTCATCACAAGTGCACTCCTTAATCCCCATCACTTATTTCACCCATCCCCCAGCCACCTCCCTTCTGGTGATCATCTGCTTGTTCTCTATAGTTAAGAGTCTGTTTCTTTGTTTATGCCTCTTTCTCTTTTTTCCACTTTGCTTGTTTCGTTTCTTAAATTCTGCATATGAGTGAAATCATATGGTACTTCTTTCTCTGACTTATTTTGCTTAGCATAATACTCTCTGGATCCATCCAAGTAGTTTCAAATGGCAAGATTTCATTCTCTTTTATGGCAGGGTAATATTCCAGTGTGTGTGTGTGTGTGTGTGTGTGTGTGTGTGTGTGTGCATATATACCACATTTCCTTTATCCATTTATCAGTCAATGGACACTTGGACTGTTTCCATAGTTTGGCTATTGTAGATAATGTTCTTATAAACACAGGGGTACATGTGTCCCTTTGAATTAGCATTTTTGTATTTTGGGGGTAAACTCCTAATATCTGAAAAATCAGTAGGTTTAGCTCTTAAAATGCCTGAAGGCAATAAGAAATTGAGTTTAGGCCCTCAAAAAGATAGCAGAACAAACATTTCCACTGAAATACACCATAGAAGCAACAGTTTAAAAGTAGCCTGGGGTATATATGAAGGGGATTTATTTACTAATCTCAGGATGTGTGCTGGAGGGGCATGGATCTTTAGGAGACTTCTGCAAGAACAAAAGTGCTGGTGGGGACCATTTCCCCCCCAACCTCCATTTCTTTGATAACCAGACACTTGCATGATCCAGCATAAACACTCTCCACGTACTTTGCTAAAACCTTGCACCCCACCCCCCCTGTTGGTTCACTCTGTCCAACCAGCCCCACTCAGCATGTGTCCCTCCTAAGTATCTACTGCATTGACATATCCTGCAAGCAGCTGCAGTAGGGACAGGGCCACTCCAAAGTGACTCTAGCCCTGGAGAGAGGGAAAGATATACACACACCACTTTGACTGAAGCTTCAGTTGAGAGACTAGGGAGCAAGCATCTGGTTTGACTGTAGACCTCACCCACCAACAAAAGCCTCTTTAAGGAACAGCACATGGAGAGCAACCTGCAGTTCCATGCAACCACAGTCCCAGCAGACAAGCTGAGGTCATATATCAAGTCTGACTGTTGATAAAACCAAACTACAAGCTCACCGAACTGCAAGCTCACTGACCCAGAAGGACCCATTAAGAGCACAGGGACCAAGCCTTACCCACAACAAAGTGGGGCAATGCAGACCACTGGACTGAAGGAAAACATAGATCAACCACAGTAGTAGGGCTCATACAACTCATATAGGAGACACCTCTGAAGTGCCAGGCTCTGGTGAACAGGAGACATTGTGCTATAGGACATCACAGGATCTCTTCTTCATAAGGCCACTACTTTCAAATCAGGAGACATAACTGACTTTCCTAACACATAGAAACAAACACAGAGAGTTAGACATAATGAAGAAACAGGAATATGCCCCAAATGAAAGAACAGGACAAAACCACAGGAAAAGAGCTAAATGAAACAGAAGCAAGCAACATGCCAGATAAAGAATTCATAAATAGTTACTAGACTTGGGAAAAGAGTGGAGTAGCTCAGTGAGACGTTTAACAAAGAAATAGAAAATATAAAAGAGAACCAATAAGAGATGAAGAACTCAATAACTGAAATAGAAAATACACTAAAGGGAATCAGTAGCAGATTAGAGCAGGCAGAAAAAATGGGTCAGCAACCTGAAAGACAGGATAGAAGAAACAAATGAAGCCGAACAGCAAAAACAAAAAGAATAATAAAAAAATGAGAATAGGGTAAGGAAACTCAGAGACATCATCAGGCATAATTACATTGGTGTTATAGGCATCCCAGAAGAAGAGAGAAAGAAGGGGCAGAAAATTTATTTGAAGAAATAAAAGCTGAAAACATCTCTAATCTGGAGAAGGAAACAGACATATAGAACCAGAAGACACAGAGATGCCCCAGTAAAATTAATCCAAGGAAGTGCACACCACTATACGTAATAATTAAAAGGGATAAAAGTAGTGATAAAGAGGATGTGAACAGCATGAAGAGAAAATAAAACAGTTACATACAAGGAAAACTCCATAAGGCTATCAACTGACTTTTCAGCATAAACTGCAGACCAGAAGGGAATGCCATGATATATTTAAATTGCTAAAAGGGAAAAATTTGCAACCAAGAATACTCTACCCAGCAAAGCTATCATTCAGAATAGAACAAGAGATAGAGTTTCCCTGACAAAAATTAAAGTTCATCATCACTAGACCAGCCTTATGAGAAATGTTAAAGGGAATCCTTTGAGAGGAAAAAAAAGATAATAATCAACGGTAATAAAATTAGTCAAAGAAAGAATCTCACAGGTAAATGCAAACATAAGAAAAATAGCTTAATCACTTAAAAACCAATGCAGAAATTAAAGCACAAAAACAGTAAAGTCAATTGTATCTATAAAATAAAAGTATTTTCAATTAAAAATTTTCAAAAGATTATCTTAGATCAATTAGGATCCATCTCCTACGACCTGAAATAGGGTCAGCTTCATCAAAGAGGATTGATATCTGAACAAAATCTAACCTTTATTTAGAAAGAGGAAGGAAAATAGGGAGCACATGTTGGTTGAATCATCAATAGTATCTGTTTCAAGGGTCATAGCATACCCTACTTGAAGGCAAGGAGAGGGAGATCACTGGATATCTTTTCTGAGATTCTGGAGAATATTACTTTAATTCCTAGTTTATTTCTATCAATAACAACAAAGTTTCTGACAACAAAGTCTGTAATTACAACACTTGTTATTATGTTGGTAGTCCTCAAAATATAGCATACAGTTTCCAATGATCCATCACCTATTTCCATATTGGTAAGTTATGGCATTTAAGCCTAACAGGCCACTAACCAATTTATCAATCATATTGATTGAGTGCCTACTATATGTCAGTCACTGTGCTCAGTGCCAGAGATAGAGAAGTAAACAAGGTAAAGTTCCTTTCCTTATAATCTAGCAGTACTTGTCTCAGTCTGCTTCCAGAGGTATCCATATCTTCTCTTTCCTTGTTAGACAATATGAGAGAGGCATATTCACCATAGTATCCCCAGAACCTAATACATGTTTGATATTTGTTGATTGTTGAAAGGACGAGACATATAAGGAAATAAAAGGATGAGTAAAGAAGATGAGGGACTAAAAGACTAATCCTGTTACTATGAAGTAATGAGATTGTTTGTATTGTCTTTTTGTGTTCCTGATAAACTATCTCTGAAAGCAATTTAATAAAAGCTTAAGAAATGTTTGAACTATGGTAATAGCATTTTAAATGTTTATTTTCACCCAATTTCATTACTTCTGAGGATAATATTCATTTGAATGTAGAATCTGTGGCACATTTGTCACCAAAAAATATCATTATGTAATTTTATTTAAACCTTAAAATTGTTTCTAAAAAGGAAAAACAGTACTCTAGTGACAGTTGTAATCTACCACTAAATGGCAATATGCAGAACTTGTACATAAAATGGAAAAGCTCTTTTCTACAGATTTGGGATCAAGCTTAGCCATGTGTGCTTTAAGTTTGTCCAAACCAAGATTTTGAGTATTTTTGACAGTGAGAAGCAGGAACATGGTAAAGGATCAAAGGATGAAAATTTTAGTGCAAATCAAGGTTTGTTCATAAGTCCTGCTTTTACATAACATCAGGATATGACTGAAATGACTGGCACTGATGAGATGGCAGCTCAAATTAGCCTTTCTCTTTGAAGGCAGCGGAAAGATCAAGAAATTGTTTGCTACATGGCAATTTGAATTAGCAAAAAAAAGCAAATTGCACTATGATCATTTCATAAGAAATCATCAAGTGGCTGTAGGTACCTCCCCAAATACTCCTTAAAAATGCCTGTAAAAATCCCTCAAAGGCAGACCATCTGTATCTTATGTTTATTTCCAACTCTAATTTGTTCTGCTATAAAAAATAAAGTGGAAATTATGAAGATTAAGCTAAGAACTATAATTGTATTACTAAATACAATTTTCTATATTATCCTGACTAATCAGTTTACATACTGAATGGGAGCAGGATTGGTTGCCCCAAAACATGGCTCTTTTATTTAAAGGTTATTTTAGACTGATTATTTTCAAGAAACTTCAGATTCAGGAAAAGTTCTTTACCTCACCCTTCAACTGCTTAAATTTACATTGAAAGAGCGCCTGTATCAGGAAGACAGCTATTATCAGAGATATCTTTTTACCTAGCCAACTTAACTGTGTAATAGAGAAAACTGTCTTCCAAACATCTCCTCTGCTTTCCTTTCCTTGTATCCCCAGATCCATACTTTTCTTAGCTCAGGATGTTACATAAGCTTCAATTACCTAGCTGCCCTTTGGATCTCATTTTTCTTAAGATTTTATTTATTTGAAAGAGAGAGAGAGAACATGAACAGGAGTGGGGGAATAGCGAGAGGGAGAAGCAGACTCCCCACTGAGCAGAAAGCCAGACAAGGACTTGATCCCAGGACCCAGAGACCACGACCTGAGCTGAAGGCAGACGCCCAACCAACTGAGCCACCTAGGTGTACCTGGTCTCATATTTTTGTAAAATGCCTTACATACAAAATTTGTTTGTTTGTTTTCCCATTAGTCTTTCTTACATCCGCTTAATTATTAGACCAGCCAAAGAATTTAGAAGGGAAGAAAAGAAAATTTTTCTTCCCTTTCAATACATTTTCAAAATCTTTATGATATGCAAGTATATGGAAGGAAAAAATCCTTTTTCCATATCCCATTACTTCCCAGCTAGGAACCAAAAAGCAAAACAAAACAAAAACAAAAACAAAAAAAATAGAACAGAGAGAGAGATTAACAAGAAAAACAAACAGAATTTTATTAACATGTACAGTTGAGCCTTGAACAAAATAGGTTTGGATGGCACAGGTCCATTAACATGTACAGTTGAGCCTTGAACAAAACAGGTTTGGATGGCACAGGTCCACTTGTATGCAGATTATTTTTTGAAAATAGAGATATTTCTGTAAATGTATTTTCTCTTATTATTTTCTTCATAGCATTTTCTTTTCTCTAGCTTACTTTATTAAAAATACAGTATATAATATATAAAACATATAAAATATGTGTGAATTGACTTTTAAGTTAAAATTAAGGCTTCTCATCAATAGTAGGCTATTATTACTTAAGTTTTAGGGGGGTCAAAACTTAAATTAAATTTTTTTACTGTATGTGGGGGGGGGTCAGTGGCCCTAACCCTCATGTTCTTCAGGGGTCAACTATAAATTTCATATACACATAGGAGAAACCCAAGGAAACTGAGTAACTCAAAGAGGTAGCTTAAAACTTGATCTTAAATTCCATGTTCAGCTACAACAAAGGAAGAAAGTTGTGGAGAGGGAAGTTATGGGAAAGTCACCAGGAAAAGTGAAATAAAGAAGAGTAAAGCTTTGCAAATGATTTCTGTGCACTGATTTTATATCCTGCCACTTTACTGAATTCCTGTATGACTTCTACCAGTTTTGGAGTGGAGTCTTTTGGGTTTTCTGCATAAAGTATCATATCATCTGCAAAGAGTGAGGGTTTGACTTCTTCTTTGCCAATTCAGATGTCTTTTATTTCTTTTTGTTGTCTGATTGCTGAGGCTAGGATTTCCAGTACTATATTGAATAGCAGTAGTGATAGTGGACATCCTTGATGTGTTCCTGATCTTAGGGGAAACACCCTCGGTTTTTCTCCATTGAGAATGATATTCACTGTGAGTTTTTCATAGATGGCATTTCTATACACCAATAAGACAGAAGAAAGAGAAATGAAGAGGTCAATCCCATTTAAATTTGCACCCCAAACCATAAGATACCTAGGAATAAATCTAACTAAAGAGACAAAGAATCTGTACTCAGAAAATAATAGAATACACATGAGAGAAATTAAAGAAGACACAAATAAATGGAAAAACATTCCATGCTTATGGATTGGAAGAACAAATATTATTAAAATGTTTATGTTACCTAAAGCTATCTACACATTTAATGCAATCCCTATCAAAATGCCATCAACTTTTTTCACAGAACGAGAAAAAACCTCAAATAGCTAGAGGAGTGTTGAAAAAGAAAACCAAAACTGGGGGCATCACAATTCCAGACTTCAAACTCTATTACAAAGCTAATCATCTAGACAGTATGGTACTGGCACAAAAACACACATAGATCAGTGAAACAGAATAAAGAGCCCAGAAATGGACCCTCAGCTCTGTGGTCAACTCATCTTCGACAAAGCAGGAAAGAATGTCCAATGGAAAAAAGACAGTCTCTTCAACAAATGGTGTTGGGAAAATTGGACAGCCACATGCAAAAGAATGAAACTGGACCATTTCCTTACACCACACACAAAAATACACTCAAAATGGATTAAAGACCTGAATGCAAGACAGGATCCATCAAAATACTTGAGGAGACCCCAGGCAGTAACCTCTCTGACCTCAGCCACAGAAACTTCTTCCTAGAAACATCACCAAAGGCAAGAGAAGCCAGGGCAAAAATGAACTATCAGGACTTCATCAAATAAAAAGGTTTTGCACAGCAAAAGAAACAATCACCAAAACCAAAAGACAAGTGACAGAATGGGAGAAGATATTTGCAAATGATATATCAGATAAAGGGCTAGTATCCAAAATCTATAAAGAACTTCCCAAACTCAACACCCAAAGAACAAATAATCTGATCAAGAGATGAGCAGAAGACATGAGTAGACATTTCTCCAAAGAAGACACATCCAAATAGCCAACAGACACATGAAAAAGTGCTCAACATCACTTGCCATCAGGGAAATATAAATCAAAACCACAATGAGATACCACCTCACACCAGTCAGAATAGCTTAAACTAACAAATCAGAAAATGACAGATGTTCATGAGGATGCAGAGAAACTCCTACACTCTCAGTGGGAATGCAAGCTGGTTTTTCTGACTCAGTGGGTTAAGCCTCTGCCTTCAGCTCAGGTCATGATCTTAGGGTCCTGGGATCGAGCCCCACAGAGAGCCCCACTCTCTGCTGACCAGAGAGCCTGCTTTCCCCTCTCCCTCTCTCCCTCTGCCTGCCTCTCTGCCTACTTGTGATCTCTTTCTCTCTGTCAAATAAATAAATAAATAAAATCTTCAAAAAAGAAGATGTGATACACACACGCATGCACGCGTGCACGCACACACGCACACACAATGGAATATTACTCAGCCATAAAAAATGAACTTTTGCCATTTGCAATGATGTGATGTGACTGAAACTAGAGGGTATTATGCTAAGCACAATAAGTCAATCAGAAAAAGACAATTATCATATGATCTCACTGATACGTGAACTTTGAGAAACAAAGCAGAGGATCATGGGGGAAGAGAGGAAAAAATGAAATAGGATGAAACCAGAGAGAAAGACAAACGATAAGAGACTCAATCTCAGGAAACAAACTGAGGGTTGGTGAAGTGGAGGGGGATGAGAGGGCTGGGGTGGCTGGGTGATGGACATTGGGGAGGATATGTGCTATGATGAGTGCTGTGAATTGTGTAAGACTGATGAATCACAGACCTGTACCCCTGAAACAAATAATACATTTTAATAATTAAAAAAAAAAGTAAGGTTTTTTATGCAGATTTAAGTTAGGGCCTTCTCCATTAATAAGAGTTTCTGGAATTTGTAGTCATCCTTTTCTTCCTGGCCCAGAGAGAGACACCTTTACAAATAGAGATTTCCTTTATAAATGCAAATTTCCCTTAAAAAGGGTAATTTATCCTATTTTCATAAATTCTCCTATATCTGCTATTTTTAAAAATAATCACCTCAGAATAAGCCTTATATCAAAAAAAGCATATTTGGGGTGGCATATTCTGTTCTATTCATATCTATAATTTTAGTTAATAAAGTGTGGTATATATAGTGATTTCAAAAAAAAAGTGGGAACAGATACTTGGTTAAGAAGTCCTCATTGTTTAAAAAAAAAGAAGTCCTCATTGTTTGCTTTGAATAAAAAGATTTCACTTCATTTTAATTTACAGAAACTTTTCCAGTTGTAAAATTCATTAAGAGTTTAAGGAACTAAAACTAAACTAAAAGTTTAGTTAAAGGAACCAAGAGTTCCTGTATTATGATTTGAGGTTAAAAATAAGTCTTTTAAAGTCTACAAGTTATAAAACAAATAATGGAAATAAGAAAATCAATTTGTTACCAATAGATCTATCACAGCCACTAACTCAGGAGACAAACATGTAAGCCCTGGCTCACTGCCATGGCCAACTACTCCATGCCAGGAAATCCTGAGATGGTTAGACAAATCAAAAGCAGAGCTCCTGGATGGGTTTGTCAACACTGTTGCCAAATAAACTTGGATAAACTTGTCTCAAAGGAAGCCAATAACTCAAGAGATGAGGGTTTGGTAAAAAGAAAGGGAGAAATTTATTTCAGGTCCTGGCAGTTGGGGGAGGTGGCAGGCTCAAGCCTTAAAAACTGGACTCTCTGCTGACAAGATGGACACCTAGATTTTTATAGGGAGATATTATGGGAAGGGAAGGTCAGAAGGAGAAGCAGACTCTCCCCTGAGCAGGGAGAACTATGTGGGACTTAACTCTGGAACTCTAGGATCATGACCTGACCAGAAGGCAGTCGCTTTACCAACTGAGTCACACAGTCACCCCTTGAGTTCATTATTTTTAAGAAATAGCAGACCTAAGAGCTGAAAACTAGTTCTGAATATTTAGTAGAAGTTAACTCTTCTGTAAGGGACATTTTTACATTTACAAGAGAAATCTCCATTTTTAAAGGTGCCTCCCTTTCTGTATCAGGAAAAGAAGAATGACTCTAAATCTCCAGAAACTTTTATCAATGGAGAAGGCACTGACTTAAATCTGCCTAACAACTTTGCTCTTGTTTACTGTGTTTTTTCTGGTACCTCCCATAACTGTCCCCTCTCCCTCAACTTCTTTTGTCTTTAGCTGGAAATGGTATTTAAGGTGGTAACTTGAGCCATTTCAGGGAGTTACTCAGTTTTCGTGGGTATCTCTCCCATGTATACAAGAATTATACATGCTATCAAACTTCTGTTTGGTTTTTTTTTTTTCTTGTTAATTTGTCTTTTACTATGGGGGAGGTCTCAGCCAAGAACGCAGAAGGGTAGAGAGAAAATTGTTTTCCTTCCCTAAACTACAATTCCATATTAACTATTAGTTTTCAGGTAGCATTTTTCAATCTGAAATTTACTCTATCACATGTAGGTTATGTGTTATAGATAGCTGTCAATTAGACAGACTCCAATCTATCACTTGTCCAAGGATGGACTTATTGTACAGGCCAACAGACTTGTGTTCTCTGACAAGTACTAATTAACTGTCCAGAAAGAAAGTCCTCCTCAGATACAAGAGAACCCAGCAGGACTCTCAAACACACCTTGACAAAATGCTCAATTGTGTGGTTATAACTTAGTCATTAATACAAACTAAAAATAGTACATATGCTTATATACATTTTTTGTTAAATAAGTTGTCAACACACTGAAAAGTGTACACATAAGAAAATTGTTAAGTATCACACATGGACATTGGAGCAAATAATATACGGGAGTAAGTAAATAGTATCTCTTCCTCCTCCATTGTTTTCAAAAAAGCTTCAGGAGCAAAAAGATTTAGCAAATTATGGGGTTTTTTTCTGAAAAAAATACCACTTCTAGTTTGTATTATTTTTCTCCAATAAATATGTGGATGTAATAATCTATATCAAAATTTTTTAACTGTTGATTGCATTCACCACCAACCACAAATTCCATCCCTAATTATCTCATGGTAATCAAATATGAAATCACTAGATTAAATGAAGAAGAGAATACATATTTAACTCTTAGGTAAATTTAGCCATGTAAATCAAATAATTATGTATCAAATTATTATTTGATTGATAATCTAAGAGTAGAAAATTAAATCATATGGCTTGTCCAAAAGCACAAAAGAGAACCTGATAAAGCAGAATACAACTAGAAGAGGGAAGAGAGAAGTTGTAGTTAACTGAGCCATCCATACATATATATCCCTATAATATGATTTTATGTTTTATGTTTCCAAGTAGTTTAAGACTAAGGTCCCAAACCCCTTACTTTTCTAGTGAGTTTCACTGGACAGGTATAAACTATATTGCTTCAAACCTATGTCATGTCTCAAAAGGTGCCACGTTGTCTGCTCAGATGCACTGAAATAAAATGAAAACACAAATATATTCCAAGTCACATAGTTGTAAAGGGATAAAATGAAACCACTGCAGTACTAGTATATGGATTAATGTTGCCTTTTGTTGTCAATTCCAGCAAACACTACATCAAATTTGTAGCTAGAGCTGATTCATGTTATAACATTCACTCTTGGATTTTTTTTTCTCCATAAAGCCTATTCCACAGTTTATGAAGCTGGATAGACAAGTTATGCATAACCTCAGAAAAGCTAAGGGCATCACATTCATTCACTGGTATGGATCAGTGGTCAAATCATTATTTTCCTCACAGAAAAGAAGGAAATTTTTTTCCATTTGAAGATTTTTACCCTCTATACATTACATTTGGGAAATGTGCTGTCCTGTGCATAAGTTGGTTAAAAAAAAAAAACTATTGTAATCAACCTCTTGAAAGCAGACATTGAAAATCTTATTATATTACTTTCAATATTTCTAAAATTCTATAAAAGAACAATTTTATTTCTAAAATTCTGTAAAAGAATTTTGTTAAGAACAAATTCAAAATTCTAGGAGTATGAATTGTTAAACATGCATACATAAGTGGTACCTGGGTGGCTCAGTCGATTAAGCATCTGCCTTCTGCTTAGTTTATGATCCAGAGGTCCTGGGATCTAGACAGCATTGTGCTCCTTGCTCTGTGGGGACCCTGCTTCTCCATCTCCCTCTGCCTGCCACTACCCCTGTTTGTGCTCTCTCTCTGTGTGTCAGATAAATAGATGAAAACTTAAAAAAAATGCATACATAATACCCAGACAGCCCCTCAAGAATTTGGGATTAAAGAAAAGAGAATATGATTCTTATAGAGAAACACAAAAATCAAAAACATTGTCTTTTATCTGAAATATAGACTCCCAAAAGCATAAACTTAAGGGATTCTCAAGCCACATAAAGCAGTCAGGCAGACTGCAACAAACTGACCTACCTGTCTGGACCAAAGCAGAAAGTACTGCTGAGGTCTAAGAGGGAAAGGTGGAAGTGTATAGGGCCAGAGGCATGCTGCAGCAATTCACTGGTCCCCTGCTGGGTTGCAGTGCAGGATGGAGTTCAGGGAGATGGGGAAAGACGTTTGTCCTCACCCCACTTAAGTTCTGAGAAATAGCCAAATAGCTCTCTTCTTAGCACTATTCTTGGCTCCATGCCTATTAGGAACACCACAGTTCACATCTATATTATCTGATTAAATATACTCCCCCAAATAATCCAAGTTGCTTCTAAAAGAGGCTACATAGACATTTTAGAAATTTAGGACCCAGCTATAAGTCTAAAAAGACTTAAAATACATATAATTCCTACAAAGTGTTTGTGTTTAGTTTGGTGTTATTTCCTGTTGTTTCTGGCTGTCATGATACAAGTAATCCTATAGACAAGAGATTTTGCTAGCTTCCAGTAGGAGGAGCTACAAGAACAAGATTAAAAATAGCAGTGCTCTGTCAGACTGTGGTTTATAAGAACTATATCTTCTTATTTTCTTCAAATAGGCACTGACCAGCATTATTCTGGAGCCCCACAAATATATTCCAAGTAATTCTAACCAATATCCTTTGAACATCTACTATGAGTAAGGCCCATGGCTACATGCAATGAGAGACATAGAGACAAATGACGCAGAACCCTGCTCTCAAGTGGCTGACAAATTAGTGACTGTTGCAGGGGGAAGGAGAGATGAACATAAAACCCATTTAGAACTACCTATATTAGAGCATATAATTTGATGGACTATACAACAAATGTAAAAAATAAAGTGATATTCTATAGATAGGGAAGATAAATCATACTTGGCTTGAGAAAGAATTAGGAATTCAGAAAAAGTCTTATTGATATCTCAGTGCTGTGACTGATGGGAAGCATGCCCATGCCCATGCTCATGCTCATGGATAGAAATCACTCAGGAGTTAAGGACCTACTACTGCTGGATGGTTTCTAAATATCCAAGAAGAGGAGCAGATGGTCTCTGCCAACTATAGAAAGTTTCTGTATTCTAGGCACCTGACTCCAAAGGATGCCTTGGGAAGATCATTGCCCCTACCCAGAGCAAGTTCCCCACAATGGAAAAGGGACGACCATGATTTAAGTGGCTGTAATGTTTAATTGTATGTGACAATTTGGAGGCTGTTTTTGGATGAGATTAACATTTAAATTATTGAATTGTGAGTAAAGCGAATTGTCTTCCATAACCAGAGTGAGCCTCATCCAATTAGTTGAAGGCCTGAATAGAACAAAAAGACCAGCTCCCCCTTGAATTCTCCAGAAGATTGCCTTTGGACTTCATCTGCACCATCAGCTCTCCTGGATCTCCAGCCCATTGGCTCACACTATAAAATTTGGACTTGCCAACTTCCATAATCACATGATTGATTTCCTTAAAATAAATATCTTTATACACACACACGCACGCATGCACACACACACCAACACACGCATCCTGGTGGTTTTGTTTCTCTGGAAAACTCTGACTAATACAATGACTGAATAGTATGCAGTTCAGATTTGTTTATAAGAGTAGCATATAATGGTAGTGTCCAGTAACCACAGTTTCTTATCAAACATGGCTCTCACTATGACACCAGCTAAACAGAAATATTTCTTTAATTAAGCATGATTATTTTCCAACTGAGAGAAGTTCAGTACTTAGGAACACAAGAGCTGAGAAGGATAAAATTCACTTTGGGAGTCAGACAAACTTGAGTTCACATCATAGTTCAACTATTTATTAACTGTGTGTATTTAGGAAGATTTTTCTGAGATTAAATTTCCAAATCTATAATATGAGACTATTAACATCTATATCACATAAATAAGATAATGTATGTGAAGCATTTAGTGTTTGGAAGGTATGCTCTAATTTTTTAAATTACCCATATACCCACCACTTGTATTCTATACTATATATTTTATTATATTATTTAAACATAAATCAATCTATATATCCATCTAACTTTTAATAGTTATGATCCAAAGTCAAATAACTATGAAATTCCTGCTACCCCAAATGTTTGTGGAAGTTTCCTAATAGCTCTGTTGATCCAGTTTCCCAAGAATAGGAGAGTACATCTTTAATCACAGTCAGGGACATTGCCCTTCTGTCCCTCTTCCTATCCAATCATTCATCATCTCCCCTTTATATATAAGCATAGGACTCCCCTTGCAGAGAGTAATATCAGAGATCTCATCCTCCTTCATGAAATTTTCTAAGGTAAATACTGTATAATAGCATATGGGTCTTCATTTCAATAATAAAAATGTTTCTTTATGAGAAAAGTTTGTATTTCATGTTGCTTTATCCTGGATATGCAAAAAAAGGAGATACAGTAAGTAAATTCAGTAAATTGAGATATTTTTTGGGTTATATTCATTATGTGGACATCTGAAAGAATTTGTATATTGAATACAGAGGAGAGCAAACTGAAGGAGCCATATATGGTAATGGTGATTGTGGATGTGGCTCTGGAGCCATATAGCTATGAGTAACATTACCTTACTTAGGAGTTTGGCCTCTTCCTACTTTCTCATTTCCCTAGATGGCAAGGTCTTACTACTTCCCTCAAGAGCATACTCTGTGTTCTCATTTTCTGGACAATGTTTCTCAAAGTGTGGTATATAGGTATACACCTCAAACTTTCCTTGGATCCAAGGTTCCAGGGCTCCCACTCACATCTACTGAAACTGAATCTCAAAGGATGGGCCTTCCAGTGCACCCTAATCACTACTCTACACCAGACAAGGATGTACCACAAACATAATGAAGCTTCGGGGCCTCTAACTTGCCAGAATCCCTTCTAACACCTTTTGCCTAAATTTTTATTAGTTAATGTCTGTTCTATTTTCTTAAAGATCCCTCTTCTTAACTGTGCAAATTTCAGGTCCCACAATACCTGGATGCATCCTTGCTCCTCTAAAAGTCAAACTCAAATCTACTAAATTATTAGATGGTAAGACATCTCATCATACCTTTTCTTCTTGGGGTATTTATACTTTAGTAAAAATCTTTTGAGAGACTGAAATCTTTAAGTTCCAAATAAATAAATTCCCCAACAGAAGAAATGCTGGTATTCTGCCAAGTATTAGAAAGAGTAGAGACCCTTAGCAATACACCTCAAATCAAACTGATTTTGTAGCAGATCTTCTGCCTTCTTGTAAGGCTGGCCACAAACCCTCAGATGCAGAACTTGTTCAAGGAAGTTCATTAACATTGAGCTATTTGTACCTGCTATCTTTTCTTCCATTCTGCAACATATTAAGGAAACAATGTGAAGACAGGCTTAATGACAGATAGTCTCAACTGGTAAGTTTGCCTGCAGTCAACTATGACTTCCTTAGAAAGGAAAAGGAGAAGCCAGGTCTAGCAGTATAAATTTACTGGATGAGAGGGTGACCTGTGCTCTGAACAGATGTCTCAGCATACTAAGACACACTGATATTAATTCAGAAAACTAAACATACCACCTCACAAGTTAAACTCTAAATTAAGAGGACTTTTGTCCTTGAAAGGTGACTAAAGAGAAGTGAATAAGACTATGCATGACATTTGTAAATTATCAAAGAGAAAAGTACCTCCAGACCCATTGGTGTGAGTACTGTAAATAGAACTTGTAAGTAGTGCATTTTAATGTAAACACATAATTTTTCTTGTGTTAGAAAAAGACAATCACTGGGAGAGATTTGAGGACAAAAAGAACATTTTGGACTTTAAAATGTTTTGTGACACATCAAGGAAAGTAATTAATTTGAATTTAGGAAGTGAATAATATGGAGGGGCGCCTGGGTGGCTCAGTGGGTTAAAGCCTCTGCCTTCAGCTCAGGTCATGATCTCAGGGTCCTGGTATCAAGCCCCGCATTGGGCTCTCTGCTCAGCAGGGAGCCTGCTTCCCCCCTCTCTCTCTCCCTGCCTCTCTGCCTACTTGTGATCTCTCTCTCTCTCTCTCCCTTTGTCTCTCTCTCTCTCTCTCTCTTTCTCTCTCTCTCTCTCAAATAAATAAAATCTTAAAAAAAATTGGCTCAAAAAAATTTTTAAAAAATAAGTGAATAATATGGAAATTCACTGCTATTACTTAGGCTTTGTTTGAAAGTAGATTTGGGTTTCTATTTACACAAATATAGATCAGGCCTTGATGACCACAGTGGCCAAAGGGTGTCTCTCCTTCCACTGTGGCCCCCATCCTAGCTCCCTATGACCTGAAACTTTCTGAAATGGTACAAATCTAACCATTTCATTTTTAGTACATCATACTGATGTGCCATATCATCTCATAGACCATAGCAAATTAAATAATATTATTTGGCTCTGCTCATTCTGAAGCAAATCTATGACTCTACATTCAAAAATACTATGACTGCATAGTAAGCAGAACTTATGTTTTAAACTTTATTTCTATTAAGACAACATTCTCCAAACCATGTTCCATGGAACACTAGCGTCTAAAAAGATATTACCCCACCACACATTTATAAATATTCAAAATCAATGATCAAATAAGTTTGGAAAAGAGGCCATAACCTATCTTATCTAGGAGTCACAATTTATTATCATATGAAATACTGTGATAAGTTATGCAGTAAAGAACATAGGCCTTCTTGCTCTACTGTCCCATTTATACTCACTTCTCTAGGTTTGCCCCTAGACATTCAGATGGTTTGGTATTCAACCACTGGCACAACATATCACAAGAAATGCTCCTAACTCCTGCTCCAGCCCTATGGAGCTCATCTGAGCCTTAGCTTTTACACCAGGAAAGAAGGATCAGAGTAGTGATCACTAATTTACAGAGAATCCCCTGATGCTCATCATCATATACCCACATGACAGTTAGATGCAGTTGTTTGTACAGTCTGTAGAGAAAAAATAAATTGTTTGTCTGTGGGAAGAAAAAACCCATAGGAGAGGGTTTAAGAAGAAGTAAACTATTTAATTTATATTAGAAAATCTTTATAAAATGTAGGTTTGAGAATTATGGATCAGGAGATGGATTTTCCAGTCCAAACACCTATTATCTTGCTTCCTATGATAAAACCAAACCAATGTTAGGACTTTCAGTTATAAAAAGGATAACTAACCTTCTAGCTTCTAATTAGAACTAAGTATATATACTTTGGGATACTTAATGGAAAACATTGCATAGTAAGCCAATTAGCCCTTCACCATTTATTAAAAATAAACAGCCAAATCTAGATCAATTTCAAAAGTAGATGAATAAAAAGTGGTATCATACTTATCCCTGTCTTTACTCCAGTCTTTTCCAAATTTGACTCTTGAACATTTGGCTCTGCAATCCCGACACTGATTCTACCTTTGGACTTGGTATTTGTGCTTTTTTTCAAGGTGTAAACTCTAACTTATCCTCCACAGATTCTTTCTGGGCCCTCCAACCCTGTTCTTTCAACTGATATTCTCTTAGGCAAGAAATACCCTGCTTCAGCTCAAAACACACAGCCACACACAGTACACAACCTTCACCATTCCCTGTTAATCATTATCTGGGCCATCCTTCCCGTACCTACCTCCCATAACAAACTTCAAGGCAAAAACAGAAGGAGGGTGATCAATACTGTTATTTCATACTACTATCATTTTAGTGACAGCCCATTTAAAATTACAGGGTCAAATTTAGAGAGGAAGACCTGTAGACCACTTTGGGAATTAAATTAGCAAAAGCAAGGAGTTAATAATTTAGGATGTCAAGTTTTAAACCAATGGTTCCCAATCTAAGTACCGTAGATAGTAATCAGTTCTTACAAAAAGCTTGTCAGTTCATGTGTATACTACTCTGCTACCTGAATATGTGCTACTGTATTTTATTATATGCAGAAGTTTTTACAGTTATTAATGAAAGGCAAATTAATTATAATAATAACAAATAGAAGCTATGTGGCATTATAAGAAAAAAACAGAAAATGATTGCTATTTTCTGGGGCAAAGGTGAAGTGGGGATAGTCCTAGGAACTATTTTGATACATACAAGAAATCTTTACACTTAAAACTTTGGGAACCACTGCACTTAATCCATTGAGATAATGGCAAAGGGCAACTATTTAACAAATGCATAATCTGATAGACTTATAAACAATATATTATGCAAAAATAAGAAAATGTACTTTAGTCTTAGTATAATGAAAAAGATGACAAGTGAAATGTAATTTTATTTTCAGGAAACTAAGGACATATGGCCCCTATATAACGTATGATACAAATTATTTAAAATCCTTCTATAATTTCATAACAAAAAATTATTTCAAAGAACAAATATATTCAAGTTGGTTTGACAACCTAAACACTAAGTTTGCAATTTGGACAAGCAAAATCAATAGATTTTCTAATTAATGCCTTCCAAATATTTATCCCTATAAACATATATGTAACTACTCAATTTCTGTTAGTTTTTGAAAATTCCAGTATCTTTTCTGATTGACTTTCCTTAATCTAGTTTCATGATTTATTAGACATTTCTCAACATGAGGCTAAACACAATTGCAGTAATGGGCTCTTATATATAAATTTATAAATCTCTGATTCTAGGTTTGCTGTGAACCTTGTCCTTTCTTTTATAAGTCCGGCTTCTTTTAATAAAAAGCTAAAAGAAAAGGAAGAAAACACTCTGAATCTACAAGGTGAATAAACAAGGAAATTAAAAAAAATAACTGAGAAAATGCAAAAGAACAGAGAAACTGAAAAAAAAAAACAGAGAAACTAAAGAAGAATAAATTACAGTAAATGTAAGATCTTTAGACTCTACATTCACACACATATAATTTAATAATGCTAAGGGAGGAGAGGTCAAAGAAGAAAGGACCTTGCATATGAGCAAGGATTTTGAAGTATGCATAGAAAGTATGTACATAATATGGTTACCATTGTAATTCATATTATGCATGAAGGTTAAACAATGGAGCATAGCTTTCTAGAACTTACACTTATTTTACTTGAAAACAAATCTCTAAATATATTTCATTACAACACACTTTAGACTCACATGAGAATCCTAGCTCCATAAAAAAGCAATATATCACAGGTCCTCCACTAGAAGGCAGTCCAATTATTTTTCTCCTAGCTATGTGTTTTCCTTCCTGCTAAACCTTTGTTACTAAAGAGAATTTAGGCCAAAGATATAGTTTATGAAGAAAGGAAGCAAACTGGTTTTGTAAGCTATAAAGGTTAAAATACTTTTATGAAACACTTTCCCTGGAAGCTTTGTAAGCAACCCTTTTCTCCAAAATTTTATGGCAGCTGGTACAGCATGCAACCATATGCTTTCTTATGTCTCCTAAATAAAAATGACTAATTTGACTTATTAGCACTGGTTCTCTGGAGACAGAGCTAAGAGAGTTCCTGCAGATTTATCTGGTTCTTATTACATCTTAACAATGTCTGCTTTTCACCAGAAACAATTATGCTAGCCATCTGTTTGAAAATATTTGTGAAGAAAATTACAAACTATCCCTTCATGTATTTCAGGTATCTTTTTGAAATCAAACATTTTGGGTGACTTAGATCACAAATCTCTTCAGTTACATGGTATTACCTACTAGAGAGAGGAGATGACATCCCCATAGTGGATTTCAATCACCAAATAATTAGAGCTACAAGGACCCTCAGAGACCTCTATTGTCCAAACCTTTCATTTTAAAGCTAAAATTCTGAGGCCAAAGAAGTTAAACAACTTGATTGTGATCACAATGCTATCTTCCAACAAAGACAAAACCATAAGACAAGTTTTCTGACATGTCCAGCATTATTTGTATTAACCCTACCTTCCTGTTCTGAGACCCTCTTCTCTAGAGAGACCCAACTATGGAACTATAGTTGATGACGTCCAGAAGTTTAAATCAAGATTAAAGAGCACCTTGGTGGCTCAGTCAGTTAAGTGTCTGCCTTCAGCTTAGGTTATGATCCCAGGGTCCTGGGACTGAGTCCCACATTGGGCTCCATGCTCAGCAGGGAGTCTGCTCCTCCTTCTCCCTCTGCCCCTCCCCTGACTTGTGCTCTCTCTCTCTCCCTTTCTCTCTCTCTCTCTCAAATAAATAAATAAGGTTTTTTTTAAAAAGTAAATTAAGATTAAAGTTTCATTAAGAAACTCAGGTTTCAATCTCTTAGCACTGGTATGATGAGAGAAGGCTCTAACCACTTCCATTAGGGTAATTGCTCACTAGATGGTCTAAGCAAGTTAGGCTGCAAAGTAGGCCCTATCTATCTTAAGAGTCTGGCATTAATTCTATTCAAGAATACACTTGTAGTTGAACAAGTTGAGAATACTACTTATTGCAGTGAGGGAGAACATACATCAAAGGGAACATCTCAGAAACAGGGTATTGGAAAGAACAAATTACAGGATTTTGGATTAGGTTGCATAATTTGGGGGAAGGCCTAAGGAAGCAGTGATTCCTTCTAAATTGAGAGCTATCAGAAAGCTAGGGCAATTCTACGATTGGGTATCTCAGTGAATCTTATCTAAAAGCAGCTCAGGCTAGATGAGATTAAAGCTATAATTGGTAAACAAGTAAAAATCATTCATTTTAGCTGAAAGAAAAGGAGACTTATTGTGTTCTGTATAGTTGAGTTGCATGGTGACTTTGTTTTGTTCTACTCCATTATAGCCTCAGAGTGATTTTGTGTGGTATTAATATTCTGTGATCTTCTCCAAAAACAAAAAGACCTAGTCTTTAGTGACAGTGCAGCTTGAAGTAGCATGCATAAGGTCTAGTTGTGAGCATCAGACCAGTTCCTGTATATCGTGTTACATTTTTTTTTTCTTTCCCACTGTGGATTCAGTGGATGGGGTCAATTTAAAAATCAAACAATCAGATCAAAGCAGCACAAAGTAACATTTACTATACTAGTGCCATAGTAACTGTAAATTAGAAAACAAGATGAATTTGACACTTGAAAGAATTGGGTTTGAGTGTTGGCACTCCTTCTTGATAGTTATGTGACTTGATAGATATGTGACTCTGACACAATGCCACAAGTATTGAATAAGATAATGTAATTTGTATCAAGAGACTCACAATTGGGCTATCTCAAACAGCTATCACTTTCCAAGTTTATCAGTCCTAAGGAATATTTCTCTTTTCAAGGCTCCTTGGCTATAAGTAGACAGCATTTTTCATCACAAATACTTCCTGGACCTTGATCACTTTTTGTGCCCCATCTTGACTTATATACTATAGTGTAGCTAGAATAACCCTTTAAGTCATGCTGAAACTTTACCTTTTACTTCAAGTTCACACTGAAAGAATTCTGACTATCTAAAATTAAAGGAATCTTAGAAACAGAATGAATTTTAATAGCATTGACATATGAAATAATTGAAACTTATCATTAAAGTCAACACTTTGAAATGCTTATGACCTATAAAGCTCTTTTGAAGAGATGTAAATTATTTCTCTGGCCTGAAAGAATTAGAAAAAGAAATATAGATCACTTAAGTGGATAACACAGAGACAGTATGTTTCAAGTTTTAAGAATTCTAAAATCTCCTTTATAGAAGTTTATGAAGAAACCTCCAGTTAGAAAGCAGGAAGGAAATGGCATTTCTGGCAACAATTACTCGAAGCAAAGGAATAGTTATTCACCTCTCCAATTGCTTTAGTCATTTGGCTACCTTGAGGCTCAGGGGATATTGGAAAGTTTCACAAATATGTCTTGACATTTTCACTTAGTGGAGTCTTGTTTACCTTTCTAATATGATTACAAGGTTCCTAATAAGTACCACTGGAGATTCTTTTCCAGTTGTTTAACTATATTAGCATCCTCAAACCTCAGTTATCTATGCACACATTTGAAAGAACTTCCCAGTTACATAATACAAAATACCAATCTTCTCTAGGAAATTTTTTGTTAGCATCACAACTCTAAGTTCCTGAGATACACACATCAATGTAAGAGAAGCATGGACCCACAAAAGAGTTTGAGAGAAATTCTATAAAACAAAGGAATTGAGAGTTGCTTTGTAAGGACCATCCTTGCTCTCTCATTGTTTGACTTAATAACTCCTTCAGTGGCATCTAAGGCAGGAGAAAAACAAATGTCAAGATAAATACAATGTCAAGAGCTTCATTAGTTCAGTTGGCTAGAACCTAGTAGTAATGACCCTCTAGAGTACAAGGTCATGGATATGGCTACTTTCTAAGGTAGTTGGCTAAGACATACCTTCTTTATGACTCTTCCTAGCCCTCTCACAAGTCTTTCCTATTGGTTATGGGGGAGATAACTTGGATGAATCAGTAAAATAAATCCCTACTATAAGAAATAGTGTAGAAATCTGAGTTATTCAGTTCATTATCAGGCATTTTACTAAAGAACTATCCTTCAGTTGAAAGAAACAGAATACAAAATACAGTTCTTGCCTAATGTATCTCTGTGCCCATGGCATGTTAAATGCACATTACCAAGAGACTCACATGGTTGTGGAGTCCTAGGGACTTATGTTCCTATCAATTGAATTATATGTTTACCAAAAGCCACTTGTAATTATTAACAAGCTTGCCGATTCCAACTCTACTTTGGATGATACATAAAATGGTGATGGCGAAGTATAAATGCAAAAAGAAAAAAACAGATTCATTTCCATGAAAATTAAATTGCAACTGAATAAAGATAAGTTAGTAAAACAAAGATGTCAAATTAGATTTGGATGAAACAACCATGGAATATTGATTGGGAGCAGGTGTCATAAACATCTAGAAGGACTCCACTCTCAAATTTCATAACAAGTGGGGTTTTTTAAAGATTTTATTTATTTTTTATGTATTTATTTATTTATTTGAGAGAGAGAGAGCGCGCGCATGAACAGGGCAGAGGCAGAAAGACAAGCAGACTCCCAGCTTAGCAAGGAGCCCAATGTGGGGCTTCATTCTAAGACCCTGATATGATCTGAGCTGAAGGCAGATGCATAACTGACTTAACCATCCAGGTGCCCCAATAACAAATGGGTTTTTTTTCTCCCCGAATATGTTAATTTTAATTTTTCAGTGTTACAAGATTGATTGTTCATGCACCACACCCAATGCTCCATGGAATACGTGCCCTTCTCAATACCCACAACCAGGCTTGCCCACCCCGCCACTCCCTCCCCTCCAAAACCCTCAGCTTGTTGCTCAGAGTCCACAGTCTCTCCTGGTTCATCACCCCCTCTGATTTCCCCCCATTCACCCTTCCTTTCCTTCTCACAATGCCCTCCATGATTTTCTTTATACTCCACACGTAAGTGAGACCATAAGATAATTGACTCTCTCCGCTTGACTTATTTCACTCCGCATAATCTCTTCTAGTCCTGTCCATGTTGATACAAAAGTTGGATATTCATCCTTTCTGATGGAGGCATAATATTCCATATAACCAGTGTTTTTAAATTGACTTCTTAATTTCAAAGAAACCCATACTTAAATCATAGAGAATACATTATGCTGTGGTTTCAGAAAAAGACAAAACCAGTTATGTCCTACACCCAGCTTGTGCTAGCACACAAGGGCCAATTATCAACCTTTCAAGAATTTGGTGAGCCTACTGTTAAACCCTACCATTTTAATAATTAAATGACACAAACTTAGAGTAAAATAAGTTCTCTTTTAAAACAAATTTAAGTACTGACAACTCATCACTTCTTGAATATCTTACATTTTATAATTATCTATAATGCTGAGGTTATTTACAGTTATTGTATCTGAAGAGTAGAAATATAGTATAATGTGTGCTGCTACACATTTCTTTCCAATTCCACATTCAGTGCCATGTTAGTAACTTAAAAGTGACCATGATGGAAATATTTACACCAGGAAAATTATCAAACACAACAACCAGGGCTATTTTTTTCCAGAGAATTTGTTGCTAAACATTTGGTAGCATACCACTAAACAAAAGCAAAATCAAATAAATGTGACCATATTCAAAGAAAAAGCCTTTACCATAAAACAGAAGACTGGCAAATAAACACACACATTTATGTTTTAAGTTAAAAATGCTATGATATGTGTATGTATATGTGTGTATACATATATACATATATATATATATATATATATGCCTTATTATCCTCTATTATGTTAAATGAAATAAGCCAGTCAGAAAAAGAAAAATACCATATGATTTTGCTCATATGTGGAAATTAAGAAACAAAAATGAGGAAAGGGGAAAAAAGAGAGAGTGGCAAACCAAGAAACAAACTCTTAACTATAGATAACAAACTTTATGGTTACCAGAGTGGAGGTGGTTGAGGAGATGGGTTAAATAGGTGATGGGGATTAAGGAGTGCACTTGTTGTGATGAGCACTGGATGATGTATGAAAATGCTGAGCACTATATTGTACACTTGAAACTAATATTACACTGGTTTTTTTGTTTTTGCTTTTAGATTTTTTTTATTTATTTGACAGAGAGAGAGAGAGAGATCATAAGTAGGCAGAAAGGCAGGCAGAGAAAGAGGGGGAAGCAGACTCCCTGCCGAGCAGAGAGCCTGATGCAAGCCTCGATCCCAGGACCCTGGGATCATGACCTGAGCTGAAGGCAGAGGTTTTAACCCACTGAGCCACCTAGGCGCCCAATTACACTGTTTGTTAACTGACTGGAATGTAAATAAAAACTTAAAAAATAATTTTTTCAATTAATATACAACTATTCATCTTAATTCAAACTAAGGCTCATACCAGAGAGAGTAAAAAAATAATGCAAATTTTTATAACTGTGTGGAAAGTAGTTTGCTTATTGAAAGACAAAAATTCACACATCTTCACTGAGAAACTTCACTTCTGTTACTTTATCTTAAGAAAATCATAAATGATATAGTCAAATATGCACCAAAATGTTCATCATATTGTTTAAAATAATGATACACACATATAGAAATAAACAACTTAAATATGAAGCAGTAAGGAAATGATTAAGTAAGTCATAATATATCTGTATAATAAAATATGATATAACAAATAAAATCAGACTTTCAAAGAATGTTTAATGAGTAAGAAGAAATCCACCAAATATTAATAGTAGTTACACTGGGTGGTGGAACTTAAATTGATTCAATGTTTTATACAAGTAATACACATGCATTATTGAAATGTTAGAAAATAGAGATAAATAAAAATAAAATAATGATCGTCCATAAATCCACAAAACAAAAAAAAACTATTTTAAATGTTTTGTCGTTTTTTCTTGCAGATTTTTTTAACCTATATGCACACATACACACAAGCACATACACATTTTAAACACAAAATGGTATTATGGGTGCATATTATTTGTAACTATTTTTTTCATAGTATATGTTAAGATACTTCTGGATAACTTTTACCTTATTTGCTTATTTACAATTTTCTGTATTTTCCAATTTAAAAAATAATGAGCAGAAAGTAGCTTATCTCCAGAGACAATCCCCAATGAACTATGTCTATGAATCCTGGCTGACTTGGTAACTGTCTTTAATCGAAGAATGAGTTGGTAGTGACAGTGTGTGAGTAAATAGAATAAGACTTAAGAAGGCTCAGAGCCACTATCTAAGAAGTCCAGCTACCCTCATGGAGAAAGTAAATGGAGAATTCATATAGAGAGAGAGAAACCTGAGATTACATGGAGAGAAGAGGCTGAGCTTTGCCAGTGTCATAGATGAGCCTAGCCTTCCAGCTGTACTCACCAAGGCATGTGAGTAAAGCCATTCTGGATTCCCTAACCCAATCTAGACCTCAGATGATTGTAGTCCTAGTATATGGAACAGAAGAACCATTCATTTGATGCCAAGTATTCCATAAAAAGATAATAAATAATAAAATGTTAATAAATGTTGTTTAAGACACTGTTTTGACAATTTGTGAAGCAGTGATAAATAACCAAAACAGAATATGTATTATTCATTTAATATGAAAAAACATTACTTTTAAAGGTATTGTAATGCATTTATGCATGTACTTTTATATATACAAACAACCTATTTCTTGCTTGAATGCTTAATTATGGTTCTCCCATACATAATTTACTTATTCTGTATGATGTGCACCTAATTTCACAGTTCAGATTCAGTCTTTGTAGAGAAAAGATAAATTGCTGACATTGTAAAGTATTTATCGAATGTCAATCTAAAAACCACACAGACTGATGTGGATATTTCTTTTTTTTAAGGTTATTTATTTGACACAGAGATAGAGAGTACAAGTAGGCAGAGCGGCAGGGAGAAAGAGAGGGAGAAGCAAGCTCTCTGCTGAGCAGGGAGCCCAATGCAGGGCTTGATCCCAGGACCCTGGGATCATGACCTGAGCTGAAGGCAGCAGCTTAACCAACTGAGCCACCCAGGTTCCCCTGGATATTTCTTTTAACATAAGCAAACTGAGACCCACAGAGAGTAAGTGACTAGTCCAAGGTTGCCAAAGTCACATTAGTAGTTAGTAGCAGAGTTATCACTGGTTCCTAAGCCAATACCCCTTCTTCTATACTACACTGTCTCTCTAAAAAATGTACCACCTTGTTTGAGACAACAATGGAATTGAAAATACTTGTCTACCAAAAGATAGAGGCAGTCCTGCTTCACTAAAAATGAGAAGAATCTTAAATCTTACAGAATAGCAGGGTCTTCAGGGATTTCTAGTCTGATAGATTTGTGCAGGCTGGAAAAGTTCAGATATGTTTCAAGAATCTATGGATAAGCACCAAAAATATTATTGCTTGGAGCAGAGGTCACATGACAGAGAATCTACTTGCTTATCCACCCAGCACTAGTCATTTTAATTTATGATCCAGCCATTCCCATGTTAATACAGCTGGAGGTGTCATGTGGAAAGCCAAAAACTTAAGAGTGGCAAGAAAAGACAATGGTAAGAGAGAACAAGAAAAATAAGAAAGTTGAAATAACAAAAAAGAAATAGGTATAATGAATTAATATCTACTTTTTCCTGTTCTGTGAACCATGAAACACAAAAACAAAAAAATTTCTAAGGAAAGGGAATCTGATTCACTGGTAAGTAACCCATGAACCATGACATACCAAGACAGCCCTTTCATTTTAAGAGTTTCTTCATATTAATCTAGTAAAGCACTACAGAAATGGAGGGTACCTAATTTCAACTTTCTGCTTTTCTTCCCACGGGCAATAGCTAACATTAATGTGTTAAACAAGCAATATACCCTTTGCATTAGACATCTAGATAAAAAAGCCACTCTTATTTTATTAGTTCTTCTGTACCAAGAAACCTAGTAATTTCATATGTAGGCCTAGGAAGGTCAAAACAATGCACTGGTTGGTAAGAATTCTTTACCTCTGTCTTCAAAATGAGATTGTCACCACAAGCACTGATATACACAGGCATGAAGATAAAGCTAAGATCAGCTTTGTCAAAGGCAGAGCATTTACAAAATGTTTAGAACTGAAAAGAGCCCTCTGGCTCCTGAAAGCTGTCTAAGGTAAATATCAACCTTGACATATAAGTGCGCACCTCACTGATGTCAAGATACTAACTCCAACATGGGTAGCTTTCTTTGCTGCAGTAATTGCCACTGCCAATAACATATAGCCTGCACTGTTTCCAAAATAGGCTAAGAAAAATAGTACATTCTTTCAGGTAGTAAATTTCAAGTAATTTTCTCAGTGCAATGATTCCATTATTACCTCACACTACCAAATAAATTCATGTAACACAAATGCCACGCCCTTATCATATGCTAAAGGGGAAATTCTAAGCTATTTTTGGTGGAGTTCAGATAATCAAGTCCCAGGTGCAACCTGTAGTTTTCTCAACTTTCTTGACTTTTCCCTGTGAGCTAAACTTGCATGTGATTTCTAGCACAAGGTCATTAGATGGTACTTATATTTGTCTTTAGTCCCATGGTTTTGGGGCTTGTCAGAGCAAAGTTCTTCCTAATATCACCTATTTGTTCATGGTTCCTATTGGAGGGAAGTTGCACTTAGCCTAAGAGCTCTATGTTTTGGGCACAATGAGATGATTTAATACACAAATAGCTAAATTCAGTGACATCTTCTAGCTTTCTTCCAAGAGAGAAAAATAGTTGCTTTAACAATGTTTTCTACCCCTTCCTTGCAGAAAAGTATTCTGTTATTATTTTTGCAGGCTAGTTATCACAATCAAGATTCTTGAGTTTCCTACCTTTTTCCTTAAAAACCAGGGCAAGTTTTCTAAGAGCCTTCTGAAAAACATCAGAAAAATCCAGTTTGCATGTGTAAAATCCTCTTACACACATAAATTAGCATACAAAAAATAGGATTCTCTTCAAGAAAGGAGGCACTTTCCACAAGCAAAAAAGTATTCAAGGTTCAAAATCTGTTGCATGAACATACTTTAGTGAGAATATAAACTTTTAAAATTCACATTACCTGTGAATACTGTAAGATAAGCAATTATGGAAAGGTGTACTGTCATATTCTCACCTTCTAGAGGGGTAGTTGAAAGTAATCAAAAGTTTGCATTCTCTATGCCATTGTTAGGTGACTCAGTTTCTCCTTTCAGAAAAAATGTTTCTCCCCCTTTAGCCTACAGTAAGAGTTTAATCAAAAGCATAGAATTTGGAGTTAAGTGAGCAACTGGAGCCTCTAACACAGATAAAACTTTACAAACTCATTCCCTAAATTCTCTTTAAAAACGAATTTGCTATTTCCATCACTTTTTTGAAAAATTACATAATGTTTTACACCAAAATAAGAAGCTTTTGTACAGCAAAGGAAACCAACAACAAAACAAAGGGCAACCTATTGAATGGTAGATGTTGATAAATGATGTATCTGATAAGTGGTTAAGGATGAGCAGAGGACCTGAATAGACATTTTTCAAAAAAGAGATACGAATGGCCAACAGACATGAAAAAATGCTCAACATCACTAATTATCAGGAAAAAAAATCAAAACCATAATGAGATGTCACTTATATCTATCAGAATGGCTAGAGTCAAAAATAGAAGAAATAACAAGTTTTGGCGAGAATGTTAAGAAAAAGAAACCCTGATTCACTGTTGGTGGGAATCCAAATTAATACAGCCACTGTGGAAAATCATGTGGAGATTCCTCAAAATATTAAAAATAAGAGTAGCAAGAAGGCAGAGGAGTAAGAGACCTAAATATGGAGGGTTCCAGGAATTCAGCTAGATAGCTATCAAACCATTCTGAACACCTACAAACTCAACAAGAGATGGAAGGGAAGAATAGCCTCATTCTAGGAACAGAAAAGTGACCACTTTCTCGAAGATAGGACATTCTGAGAAATCAATCTGAGGTGATACTCGGGAAGATAGACCATGGGGGGAGGGGCTGGCTCCTGGCAAGCGACAGAACAGTGGAGCACAAAATCAGAACTTTTACAAGTTTCCTCCACTGAGGGATGTCACTCCAGAGGCTAACCAGGGGGTGGAACCCTCGCTGGGACAATGTGGTCTCAGGACCTGAGGGTCACAAAAAGACCAGAGGTGCCTGAGTGGAGCAGAGTTCTCAGGTATCAGAGCAGAGAAGCCACCTGCAGAGACAGAGCAGAAGAGTGGACTCTCAGCTCCAGGTTACCTTAAACTGTGTCTGAGGCACAGTCAGGCCACTGCTCTTGAAACAGGGACCCCATGAGTGGCAGATCCAAGAAGACCCCCCCCCTCCTCCTCTGGGAGGAGCAGCACAGGAGTACGCTGCCAGAATCTTCTGGGTTTGGAGACTCCAAAAGGGGCTGTGTGCCAGAAATAGAAATGCTCAGTCAGAGGCTGGGTGAGCACAGTGCATGGCTGGAGACCAGGGAGACAGGATTGTTTTTCTCTGAGTGTGTACTGAGGCATGGGACCCCAGCTCTCAGCTCCTCTGCGTTGGAGATTGGGAGGCGGCCATTTTCATTCTCGTCCTCCAAAGTTGTATGGAAAGCATTCAGAGAACAAAAGCTCCCAAGGGCAAAACCGAGCAGATTGTTTAGCCTGGTCCCTGGCAAGAGCACTGCAATTCCACCTTTGGCAAAGACATTTGAGAATTGCTGCAACAGGACCCTCCCCCAAAAGATCAGCAAGAACAAGAACAACCAGTCAAGATCAAGCTCACCAATCAGTGAGAACTGCTGAAATCCAGAGCTAGTGGAATACAGCACATAGAATTCATAGCTTTTTTCCCCCATGATTCTTTAGTCTTTCAAAGTTAATTTATTTTATTTTATTTTTTTATTCTACTTTTTAAATTTTTCTCTTTCCTATTTTAACTTTTACCTTAGCAATACTTTTTAAAAATCTTTTTTAATTTTCATTGTTATAGTCATAATCTCTCCCTTTATAGCATTCAACCTGTTTTTTGTAAACATATGTTTTTCTTTTTTTAAATTGTTGGGATACAGTTTCTTCTAACAGATCAAAATACACCTTAAATCTAGCATATGGCTTTGTTCTAGTCTCCAGTCTGCTCAATATACTCCTTTTTTTTTTCTTTTTCAACCAACTTTTTATCTTATCAATTCCTTTTTTAGAATATTTTTAAATTTTCATCTTTACAATTATATTCCTTCCCTTCATTGTGTTTATCCTTCTTTTTGTGTGTATATATATATATATATCTTTCTTTAAAATTTTGGAAGGCAGTTTCTTCTAACAGACAAAAATACACCAAAACCAAATGTGTGGCTTTATTCTATTAATCAGTCTAAATAGATACATAGATATAGATAGATAGATGATAGATAGATAGATAGATAGATATAGATATAGAAATGGAATAGATATGGATATATCTATCTATCTAGATAGATATATGTTTATATTTTTTCTCCTTTCTTCTCCTCCCAGTTTTGGGTCTCTTCTGATTTGGTTAGGGTATATTTTTCTGGGGTCATTGACACCCTTTTAGTATTTTGTTCTCCATTCATCTATTCTTATCTGGATAAAAAGAAAAGGTGGAAGTACTACCTCAGAACAAAGAACAAGAGGCAGTACCAATGGGACCTAATCAGTATGGACATTAGTAAGATGTCAGAACCAGAATTCAGAATGACAATTATCAAGATGCTAGCTGGGCTTGAAAAAAAATAGAAGGTATTAGAGAATCCCTTTCTGAAGAAATAGAAGAACTAAAATCTAAACAAGTTGAAATTTAAGAAAAGCTATTAATGACATGCAATAAAAAAATGGAGGCTCTTACTGCTAGAATAAATGAGGCAGAAGAAAGAATTAGTGATATAGAAGACCAAAAGATGGAGAATAAAGAAGCTGAGGAAAAGGAGAGATAAGCAACTACTGGATCACAAAGGGAGAATTTGAGAGATAAGTGATACCAAAAAAGGAAACAATATTAGAATAATTGGGATCCCAGCAGAAGAAAGCGGGGGCAGAAGGTATATTGGAGAAAATTATAGTGAAAAACTTCTCAAATTTGGGGAAGAGAACAGGCATCAAAATCCAGGAGGGACAGAGAACCCACCTCAAAATCAGTAAAAATAGGTCAACAACCAGTAGTCTAAGTGTAAAACTTACAAGTCTCAGTGATAAAGAGAAAATCCTGAAAGCAGCTTGGGACAAGAAGTCTGTAACATACAATGGTAGAAATATTAGACTGGCAGAAGACCAATCCACAGAGACCTGGCAGGCCAGAAAGGACTGGCATGATATATTCAGAGCACTAATGAGAAAAACATGCAACCAAGAATATTATATCCAGCTAGGCTCATTGTAAATAGAAGGAGAGATAAAAAGCTTCCAGGACAAACAAAACCTAAAAGAATTTGCAAACACCAAACCAGCCCTACAGAAAACATTGAGAAGGGTACTCTAAGGAAAGAAAGAGCCTAAAAATAACAGAACAGAAAAGAACAGAGACAATGTACAGTAACAGTCACATTACAATCAATACAATGGCACTAAATTCAAATCTTTCAATAGCGATCCTGAATGTAAATGGACTAAATGTCTCATTACAAAGACACAAGGTATCAGAATGGATAAAAAAACAAGACCCATCGATATGCTGCCGGAAAGAGACTCATATTAGACCAAAAGACATCTCCAGATTTAAAGCCAGGGGGTGGAAAACAATTTACTATGCTAATGGACATCAAAAGAAACCTGGAATGAGAGATTCAAATCAAAACCACACTGAGATACCACCTTACACCAGTTAGAATGGCCAAAATCAACAAGACAGTAAACAACAAATGCTGGAGAGGATGTGGAGAAAGGGGAACCCTCCT
>CM052801.1:58768360-58787820 GCA_028533885.1 Nasua narica | reverse complement strand
CCCACTTGGTCGTGGTGAATAATCCTTTTAATGTACTGTTGGTTTCTATTGGCTGTTATTTTGGTGAGAATTTTTACAGCTGTGTTCATCAAAGATATTGGTATGTAATTCTCCTTTTTGATGGGGTCTTTGTCTGGTTTTGGGATCAAGGTAATGCTGGTCTCATAAAGTGAGTTTGGAAATTTCCCTTCCATTTCTATTTTTTGGAACAATTTCAGGAGTATAGGTATTAATTCTTCTTTAAATGTTTGGTAGAATTCCCCTGGGAAGCCATCTGGCCCTGGGCTCTTTTTTCTTGGGAGATTTCTGATGACTGCTTCAATCTCCTTACTTATTATGGGTCTATTCAGGTTTTCTATTTCTTCCTGGTTCAGTTTGGTAATTTGTGTGTCTCTAGGAATGCATCCATTTCTTCCACATTGTCTAGTTTGCTAGCGTATGGCTGATCATAATATGTGCTTATAATTGTTTGTATCTCTTTGGTGTTGGTTGTGATTTCTCCTCTTTCATTCATGATTTTATTAATTTGGGACCTTTCTCTTTTCTTTTTGATAAGTCTGGCCAAGAGTTTATCAATTTTATTAATTTTTCAAAGAACCAGCTCCTAATTTCGTTGATATGTTCTACTGTTCTTTTGGTTTCTATTTGATTGATTTCTGCTCTGATCTTTGTTATTTCTCTTCTTCTGCTGGGTTCAGGGTTTCTCTGTTGTTCTTTCTCCAGCTCCTTTAGTTGTAAGGTTGGGTTATGTATTTGAGATCTTTCTTGTTTCTTGAGAAAGGCTTTATTGCTCTCTTTTTTCCTCTCACGACTGCCTTTGCTGTTTCCCAAAGATTTTGAACAGTTGTACTTTCACTTTCATTTGTTTCCATGAATTTTTAAAATTCTTCTTTAATTTCCTGGTTAACCCATTCATTCTTTAGTAGGATGCTCTTTAGCCTCCATGTATTTGAGTTCTTTCCAACTTTCCTCTTGTGATTGAGTTCTAGTTTCATGGTGCTGTGGTCTGAAAATATGCAGGGAATGATCCCAATCTTTTGGTACCGGTTGAGACCTGATTTGTGTCCCAGGATGTAATCTCTTCTGGAGAAAGTTCCATGTGCACTAGAGAAGAAGGTGTATTCTGTTGCTTTGGGATGGAATGTTCTGAATATATCTGTGATGTCCATCTGGTCCAGTGCGTCATTTACAGCCTTTATTTCCTTGTTGATCTTTTGCTTAGATGATCTGTCCATTTTGGTGAGGGGGGTATTAAAATCCCCTACTATTTTTGTATTATTGTTGATGTGTTTCTTTGACTTTGTTATTAATTGGTTTATATAATTGGCTGCTCCCATGTTAGGGGCATATATATTTACAATTGTTAATTCTTCTTGTGGAACAGTCCCTTTAAATATGATATAGTGTCCTTCCTCATCTATTATAGTCTTTGGCTTAAAATCTAATTTATCTGATTAGAAAGATTGCCACCCTAGCTTTCTTTTAATGTCTATTAGCATGGTAAATTATTTTCCACCCCCTCACTTTAAAGCCGTAGGTATCTTTTGGTCTTATATGAGTTTCTTGTAGACAGCATATCAATGGGCCTTGTTTTTTTTTATCCATTCTGATACTCTGTATTTTGATTGGTGCATTTAGCCAATTTACATTCAGGGTAACTATTGACAGATATGAATTTAGTGCCATTGTATTGCCTGTAAGGTGACTGTTAACTGTATATTGTCTCTGTTCCTTTCTGGTCTATGTTTCTTTTAGACTCTCTCTTTGCTTAGAGGACTCTTTTCAATTTTGCCTGTGGGGCTGGTTTGGTTTTTGAAAATTCCCTTAGTTTTTGTTTGTTTTGGAAGTTCTTTATCTCTCCATCTATTTTCAGTGACAGCCTTGCTGGATATAGTATTCTTGGCTGCATATTTTTCTCATTTCGTGCTCTGAATATATCATGCCAGTCCTTTCTGGCCTGCCAGGTCTCTGTGGATAGGTCTGCTGCCAATCTAACAATCCTGCCTCTGTATGTTACAGGCTTCTTGTCCTGAGATGCTTTCAGGATTTTCTCTTTGCCACTAAGACTTGTAAGTTTTACTATTAGATGACAGGGTGTAGACCTATTTTTATTGATTTTGAGGGGAGTTCTCTGTACCTCCTGGATTTTGAGGCTTGTTCCCTTCACCAGATTAGGGAAATTCTCTACAATATTTTGCTCCAATATACCTTCTGCCCCTTTCTTTCTTTTTCTTCTGGGATCCCAATTATTCTAATATTTGTTTTATGGTATCACTTATCTCTCGAATTCTCCCCTCATGGTCCAATAGTTGTTTGTCTCTCTTTTTTTCAGCTTCTTTATTCTCTGTCATTTGGTCTTCTATGTCATTAATTCTTCTGCCTCATTTATTCTAGCATTAAGAGCCTCCATTTTTTTATTGAACCTCATTAATAGCTTTTTTTATTTCATCTTGGTTAGATTTTAGTTCTTTTATTTCTCCAGAAAGTGATTTTATTACTCCAGAAAGGGATTCTTTAATCTCTTCCATGCTTTTTTTGAGCACAGCTAGCACCTTGGTAGCTGTCATTTTGAGTTCTATTTCTGACATATTACTAATGTATGTATTAACTAGGTCTCTAGCTGTCGGTACTGTTTCTTGTTCTTTATTCTGTGGTGAGTTTTTTCACCTTGTCATTTCATCAATCTAATAGATGAGTCAGAGAGAAATATACTCTGGAGTTCCACAGTTTCCAATGATTGATGAACTTGGTCTTGGCTGGATATTCTTGCTGATCTTCTGGGGGAGGGGCCTTTTGCCTTGATTCTCAAATGTCTTTGCCTGAGGTGGAATTGCCCCACCCTTGCCAGGGGACTGGCCAAGCAATTTGCTCAGGTTCGCTCTCTGGAGTCTTTTTTCCCTGTGTGCTTTCTGTACCACCCTGGAGGCTGAGAATGCAAATGGTGGCATCCAAGTCTCTGGCTGGTGGAGCTGAGCGCTTGGGGCCCTGCCCCAAACCCAGCAGATTCCTGATGCGTGCTCCCGTGCCACTTGTCCTGGAGAAGGAAGGAGGGGGTCTCTCCAGAGCTGCCTCCTGTGGGGTCCCTGCTCGAAGAGCCATGGCCAGATTGTGACTTGGATCATGGTCTACAGTAAGCCCAAGCTGAACTCGCACTGCGCAGCTCCTTCTTTGTCACCGGCTTCTCAACCCCGATACCTGGCAACTCTGCAACACTCAGACACCCCCGGTCCCTTTGTGACATCACGGGTCCTGAAACCACACTGTTCCCATGAGGGTTAAACCCCCCACTTAGCCTCTGGAGTGATGTCCTTCAGCGGAGCAGACTAAAAGTTCCGATTTTGTGCTCTGTGGCTCTGCGGCTGTGGGGACCCGGCCCCTCCCCCTGCGGTCTCTCTTCCCGTCGCTTTGGATTCACTTTTCCAAAAGTCCTACCCTTCAGATCGTGGTTGATTTTCTGCTCCTAGAATTGCTGTTCTTCCTCTCTTTCTCCTGTTGTGTATGCTGGCTTTTAGAATGGTTTGATAACTATCTAGATGAACTTCTGGGATCCAATTCTATCTCAACCTCCTACTTCTCTGCCATCTTGCTCCACCCACTAAGCTGATATTTTAAGTGAAAAAAATTCTCTTTTTTTTTAAGGAACCCTAGTTTATGACTCTTAATCTTAGTTAAATTGGTCCTTTAATAAATATGAGCTACCCTGATTTTACCTTTTATGTGCTTTGCTTTGTTTTTTTTTTGTTTGATATTATTATTGCTCTACCACTTTTATTTCTTTTAACATTTGCCTGGAATGCCTTTTGTTATACTATTATATTCAACATATCTATATCACTTTGTTTTAGTTTGGGCCTTATAATTAACATATTGTTTTCTATTTTATTTTATTTTATTTTTTTAAAGATTTTTTTATTTATTTATTAGAGAGAGAGACTGAGAATGAGAGGGGAGAAGGTCAGAGGGAGAAGCAGACTTCCCACAGAGCTGGGAGTCCGACATGGGACTCGATCCTAGGACTCTGGGATCATATATTTTAAAATACAAACTCAGAATGTTTTCTAATGGGTAAATTTACTTACTTAACATTTCTTATGTTTAATGAAATATTTATGTGTATATCGATCATCATATATTTTGTTGTGTATGTTTTCTATTTGCAGACATTTTTTCTTTTTTTTTAAAATATATTCGGTTAGCCACTGTATCGTACATCATTAGTTTTTGATGTAGTATTCAATGATTCATTAGTTACATATAATACCACATTTTCTTTGTGTGTGTTTTCTTTTTTTCAGTCTTCTTTGAATCAATAGTTTTCTTTGTTGGATTTTCCCCCCACTTTTTTTGAGTGTACATGTTATTTTTCTGTTCTTTTTTCTGAACTTATATATTTTAAATTTATACTTGGTAAGTTGTAAAGGAAATCGTCATTTCCAAATGCCTCAGATATATTTCATGAACCTCGGTATTTTCATTTCTGCTCTCCAGAGAGTTCTCTTGTTTGTGATTGAAGTGATATACTTGTGAATACAATTTCTATCAATATTCTATCTTTTTCTACAATATTCTATCTTTTGCTTATGTTTGAGAGAGGGAGGTTTCAGCATTTCTTCAACTTGCCATCTTGAACCAAGAGTACTTTTTGACTTTTTACTTATAAAAATCTATGCAAAGTTGCTGATCACAATGGCCACAAAGATTTGTGTATAAGGATATTAATCACAAACTTATTTATATTTCCAAAAGTAAAAGAGTTGATCTAAATGATCACCAAGGAAATGATAAAAATAATTTGTCTATATACATATGGTGAAATATTATTTGTCACTTAAGTGGTATTTTATAGAATATTTAACACCATAGTAAGATGTTGACAGTATAATGTCAAATGCAAAATGTTTTCTACAATATATGCTTTAGGGAAGGTAATGGACTGGATTGGTCCATTGGTCCATGGTGATTATATGTGAATAAGGGAATTATGGTTCATTCCTATTTTCTTTTTTCCTGTATTGATATGTTTTTAAAATATAGATCTTGTATGTTGTAGAGAAAATTCGAATGTTTAATATTCTGACCCAGATTTGTATATTGGAGATCATGATGTAGTAAGTACAAATTCTCAGTTTATAAGCTTTGGTGAGTAGTTAATATCATTTTTTCTCTGCATCTGAACTTAAATTCTTATCTCTGGTTCCAATAAGCTGAGATGTAGAAATAATCACAACAATTCAAGTTTTCTTCAGTCATCCCAGAGACTCCATCTCTCTCCTTAATTTTTTTAAAGTCATGTTTCTCTGTCATCATTATCTATCCATGTTAGTATGTCTCCACTCCTGTCTAAACCCTGGCCGTGTTCCATGAAGATTATTATGTCCTTCTCATCCCTATCACAAGGACTGATTAATTGTTTTCCTGTTCTTTTTGAAAACATGGTCAACATGTGGTCCTTCTCATATCTTGTAGAACAATGGGGAACTCTGAAGGTATTAGTAACTCATTGTTCTAGACTTCAAATGCAGCCATCTTGATTTTCTGATCCTATTTCCTGCTGGGGTTAGAAAGCATGGAAAGGCATTTCAGAAAAGGAGACAAAGAACATTTCAGCTTTCTAATTCTCCAAATTCTTCTGGGGTTTTAAACCCCTAAATCATCAAATCTCATCTAGTGGTAAATATTGATTAGGGTTATTTTTTTCAGGGACCCATTAGCATCTCGCTCTTTTGTTTCACTTTTGATTTTCTTTCCTAGATTTTGGAATCTTTGGCTTGTAGTGGGAAGACTGGATTTTATTCCAGATCTACCATTTGCAGCATAAACTTTAAGTTTCACTTTTTTAGGGTTGAGGTTTTGGAAGCTCAACTTCTGTAATTCAAGTAAGTTTTTAAAATTTAAAAACCATGATTTGTTTCCTGGGTAGTAAAAGGCACTGCATGAATTGGGGAGAAGGAAAATTCAAGAGAAATAAGAAAATATGGGAAATTTATTTTAATATCTTGAGATTATCCCAACACACCAAAATAAAAACCACAATCTTATTTTCAATTAATCCCTTATAATAATATCAGAATTCTTTTCCTGAAATATAAATGTGAATGTTACTTTTCTTAAAGACTTCAGTAACATATCTCCATTGTGCATGGATTAAATTTTCCCGTAATTGGTCTCAGCTTATCTTTGTAGATTTTTTTTCCACTAATCATTTTATTGCTGCAATAAAAGATTTGCTTGTTATTCGCTAAATAACCATTTCATCTGATGCTTCTGCTTCTTTGCTCATGCTCTTTCTTCAAGAGTTAATTGCCCATCTTCATAAGGTAGAGAAATAATGCTCATGCTTTAAAATTCAGCACTAGAATCTGATCAAAGCCTGCATCAAGTCCTCTCTGACTCCTTTTATGCAGCCTTGCCACAGTTTAAAAACAGAGTTTTAAAGCACTTCACAAAATAATGAGGAGTGCGGTGCTCCTTAAACATCAGTTCCAAGCCCTTTTCTCTATATTCTCTTTGGAAGTAACCTTATTCACACACTTGGCTTCAATTATGCTGTACACTTCTGAAATAATATTTCCAACTGAGACATTTCAGATGACCTACAGACACACAAATCTAGCTGGCTTCTCTTCACAACCACTTGGATGTCTCTCAAGTACTTAAATCTGAAATGCTCAAAATTGAACTCACTAGGTATTCAAATATTTATTGAATATAAGATTAAAATGGTACCCACATTACCCCCGTTTAGACTTTGTGATGCTTTCCTAATGCAACTTGGGTTGTCATCACTATCTGACTGCCACAAAGAGTATGTTTTTCTTTTCTTTTTTTTTTTACAGATTGTTTTTCTTACACTACCATTCTGCAAGATGCAGTTATGTTTATACTGTTTCAGATGTATAAGCAATGTGGATTTCAGCAGTCTTTGAGAATTTGTCCTCACCTGATGTCATATGGTATACTAAGTACAAGCTTTGAAATAAAACCTTGCTATATTTATAGTGCAGCTTTGCCACTTATTAGCTATATAACCTTGAGGAAGTTACACATCTTTATGAGCATCAAGTTTCTCATCTATAAAATGTGGGAAATAATATGTAGATCATCAAGTTGTATGGAACATTCAAATTAATACATATGACAGTACCTAACAAAGACCTTTTGTAGGGTAAGTTCTCATTTTTTTAATCCTTCTTTGTTTTTTTCTCTGTATTTAGAAAATACTTTACCTGCACTCCTATTTTAGAGTTTATTATTTTATTTTTATCACAGTTGTTCACATTCTGTCTCATCGACTAGATTATAAGTTTATTGAGGAAAAGAAACATTTTTTTAATCTCAAAAAACTCACATAATGGTTCAATAAGTGCCTTTGAATTAATGAGCAAATGAACAAATAAATGAATAAAAAACAGAGACAGTAGATTTGATTCTATTTTATTCTTTGATACAGCTGAATCTTTTTCAAGCTTTGGTTTAATCGGGTAGCTTACTTGACACAAAATGCACTTACTTACTTGGTGTTGTTTTAAGGAATTATAATAATATTTCAGGTGCAAAAGCTGGGAATTCACACAATCCTGTCATTGGAACACAAATTCCAGTTGTTTTAGAAGAAATCCAAGTGCTTAACATTGATCCCTGGGAGATTTTCATAGCTTCTCAAGTTTTATGGCCAGTCCCAACTTGCTTTTGGTTTAAAAATATGTCTTATTGGTAAGACAGCCTTATGCATTATTGATTTAAAAGCCAATAAAGATTAGTTGTAAGTCATAATATTATCACTTCTTGTTCCCAAACACTTGTTCATTCATTCTTAATTATGACAGAAACTAAAGCTGAAAGTGGTCTCAATCTGCACTCATATGAAATTCCTCTACATTCTATTGATGGAAGAGTTTCAGATATGAAGTAAAATAAATGTGTGACTCTTTTTTGTCTCTGTTGTCACTATCAACTGTAATGTAGACAATGAATGTAAAAACATACATAACTCCAGGCTCTTGACTACATGATTTACTCTTAGGTTTTCCCAGAAATGCTGATGGACTATAAAAGACAGAGGACACCCACTGAAGTTGATTAACAAGCCAGATAGCAGCTGTTCTGTCAGTTGCAAATAGTAGCAAATGTTAAGTTGTTTGAATGGACTTATTGTTTTTTGTGGTCAACTCCAAAAGGCCTATATTAAAACCTTAGCTTTGGAAGCTTGCTTTCTTGTAACTTGAAAGAGATACCCAAAGGACAGATGAAAAATTTGTATTTAGTTATGATTACCACCGTGGAGGCTCAGGGCGACCATGTTTTTTTATTCATTTTCAAAATGTTCTCAAAGGTTTTCTGTATCTTGAAGTTACTCATTCAACATCTCCCAATACTGGCTGTGAGGCACAAAAGAAATAGCAAGTTTTGGAGTGCAAAGTGAAGAAAAGATTATGTAGAATTCAATCTGGTTAGCCAAGCACATTTTAGAAGGAAACATTTGTGTTCATACTGCCTGTAAGGAATTTAGAGAAACACTCTTTCTAATCTTTCTTCCTATCAGTATCTTTGAGATCTGGGTTTGTGAGCTTCATCTAATTATTCCAACTCTGGATTTTCTTCCATTTTTGAACACTTATAACATGTTGGTCATATCATTCATTTTACCCTTAAAAACAGCCTCATTATTCAAATATTTTCATAATAATATCTCATCTGATTGATGGGATTGCAAAGTCCCTGCTTCTCAGGATTGTGTCTTAAACAACTTTATCATACTTATATTGTTTCTTATCAAAGGTGCATTGCTATTTCTTGTACATTGTAAGCTATGGGAAATGTATACTGATTGCTACAGGTAAAATTTTACTATTTTGAACAACAGAGTACATTATTTAAACAAATTCATGTTTGTGTGAAGATTCCTCAAGAAATTAAAACTAGAGCTACTCTATCACCCTGCAATTGCACTACTGGGTATTTACCCCAAAGAAGCAGATGAAGTACAAAGAAGGGCCACATGTACCCTAATGTTCATAGCACCAATGGCCACAATCACCAAACTGGAAAGAGCCAAGATGCCCTTCAATAGATGAATGGATAAAGAAGTTATGGTCCATATATACAATGGAATATTTTGCCTCCATCAGAAAGGATGAATACCCAACTTTTGTATCAACATGGACAGGACTGGAAGAGATTATGCTGAGTTAAATAAGTCAAGCAGAAAAAGTCAGTTATCATACGGTTTCACTTATGTGTGGAACGTAAGGAAAAAGATGGAGGACATTGTGAGAAGGAAGGGAAGGGTGAATTGGGGAAAATGGAAGGGGTAGGTGAACCATGAGAGACTGTGGACTCTGAGCAATATACTGAAGGTTTTGGAGGGGTGGGGTGGGGTGTTGGGTGAGCCTGGTAGTGGGTATTGAGGAGGGCACATATTGCATGGAGCACTGGGTGTGGTACATGAACAATGAATCTTGGAAAACTAAAAAAATAATTCTATAAGAGCTAAGTTTAAATATACCTTTAATATACTAATAAATAAACTTTTCATAAGTACTATAAAAAATAAACAAATTCATGTTTGTTCTTGACATATTTTCTAAATGACCATTACTTCTTGTTAAAAATAAGTATTTTAAGACACTAAATGTTAGAAACATCACATATACCTTGAAAGAATAGTGTAAGGACTGTTTAAGTCAATTCTAAGAGAGCTCAAAAGCCCTCTCTTCCTTATATAATAAAGTTTCTTTCTTTTGTGTTTACTATTTTCTCAAGAACTCTCCTCCTGTCTGTGACACTCAAACCTACTCACTGATTGCACCACCCTTCCTTTTGGATCATTTTTTGCTTTTGTCCTACTCTTTTGCATTTTCCACTTTAGCCTGGCAGTTATTTCCTGAGATTGTTTTGTCCCAGATGATATACTTCACAACTGCATGTTGGTCTAATCAATCTCTTCACTTGCACCTGACTCCTAAAACTCTCCATCTGGAAGAGGCACTGGCCACTGTTTGCACAAGGGCAAAAGTAGAATAATAAAAGATAAAGCCCAAAATTGTTATATGAAAAATTCTAAGAAGCTAAGGACAGGATAGTAACATACTTCAAAATCTCTATTTGGAGCAAAACCTAAAAGAACTAGGACAGATGGCAATCAAAAAATGAAATTAATGAACTTTCATTTTATATTTTTTGCACAATTGTCAAAATTCTTCTCAATGTCACCTTCTATGAAGTTCTTCCTCTTTTCCAGTCCACATTGACTCCTTTTTGCCATTTATAAAGCCCCATTTTATAAACTGCATCTACAATAATTATGCCTTGTGAAAAAATATCACATGTAGGTTTAAATCAACCAGGCTGCAAACTCCAGTGGGAGAAAGTTTTGAGAGCCACAAATATTACATCCTAGAGTATTGAAATAACCTGAAAATATGATTTTAGAATCCTTTCATTAATCTTTGAGATATTATGGGACAAGAGATAGGCATATGTGATGACTTAAAATGGAGAAAAAGATGGATTCTGGACAATACAGAATTGTAATCTGGGTATGTTTTCTTTTGGCAAAATTCTGGAGTAAGGAGTTGTGGGTCCATCTCTGGGCTCTCTATGCTGTTCCACTGGTCTATGTGTCTATTTTTGTGCCAGTACCATGCTGTCTTGGTGATCACAGCTTTGTAGTAAAGATTGAAATCAGGCAATGTGATGCCCCCAGCTTTGTTTTTCTTTTTCAACATTTCCTTAGCAAATTGGTGTCTTTTCTGGTTCCATACAAATTTTAGGATTGTTTATTCCAGCCCTTTGAAAAAAGCTGCTGGAATTTTAATCGGGATGACTTTGAAAGTATAGATTGCTCTGGGCAGTATAGACATTTTAACAATGTTTATTCTTCCGATCCATGAGCATGGAATGCTTTTCCAACTTTTTGTGTCTTCTTCAATTTCTTTCATGAGCATTCTGTAGTTACTTGAGTACAGACCCTTTACCTCTTTGGTTAGGTTTATTTCCAGGTATCTTATGGTTCTTGGTGCTACAGTAAATGGAATCAAGTCTCTAAGTTCCCTTTCCATATTTTCATTGTTAGTGTATAGGAAAACAATTGATTTCTGTGCTTTGATTTTATATCCTGCCACATTACTGAATTGCTGCATGAGTTCTAGTAATTTGGGGGTGGAGTCTTTTGGGTTTTCCATATAAAGTGTCATGTCATCTGTGAAGAGAGAGAGTTTGACTTCTTCTTTGCCAATTTGAATACATTTTATTTCTTTTTGTTGTCTGATTGCTGTCGCTAGGACTTCTAGGACTATGTTGAACAAGAGTGGTGAGAGTGGGCATCCTTGTCGTGTTCCTGATCTCCAAGGGAAGGCTGTCAGCTTTTCCCCATTGAGAATGATATTTGCTGTGGGCTTTTTGTAGATAAACTTTATGAAGTTGGGGAATGTTCCTTCTATCCCTGTACTTTGAAGAGTTTTAATCAGGAAGGGATGCTGATGCCGCTTCCTAAAGGCACACGGGAGAAGAGTGAGGCACAAACAAGTCAGCTGCAAGAGAAAGGGAGCAAGGGTCCATAGCAGAAAAGACTGTCACCTGGAACAATTCCTCAGTCCCATATTTATTAGATAAGAAATAACAACTAACAAAGGAGCAGAAAATGGCTATACATTAACCACATGCCTTGTACATAAACAAGAAGGACTATGAGTCATACATTGATTACAAACCTCATAGATAAGTAAGGAGAGTAGAATATCTATGGTCAAGCAGTATAGAATTTAAAATTGAGTAAGCACAATTAAGAGGATAGTCTCGATTAAGGGTAGGCTGTCTCTGAGGGGGAGGGGAGATAACATCAAAAAGGAAGCAGGCAGCTTTCCACCCTGAGAGGGCCAGGTGTTCCTAGCTACTCAGCTTCCAAGGAGAATTTCAGACCAATATCCCTGATGAATATGGATGCCAAAATTCTCAACAAGATCCTAGGTACTAGGATCCAACAGTACATTAAAAAGGTTATTCATCATGACCAGGTGGGATTTATCCCTGGGATGCAAGCGTGGTTCAAGATTTGCAAATCAATTGATGTGATAGAACAAATCAATAAGAGAAGAGAGAAGAACCACATGGTCCTCTCAATTGATGCAGAAAAAGCATTTGACAAAATTCAGCATCCCTTCCTGTTTAAAACTCTTCAAAGTATAGGGACAGAAGGAACATTCCTCAACTTTATAAAATCTATGTATGGAAAGCCCAGCAAATATCATTCTCAATGGGGAAAAGCTGACAGCCTTCCCTTGGAGATCAGGAACACGACAAGGATGCCCACTCTCACCACTCTTGTTCAACATAGTCCTAGAAGTCCTAGCGACAGCAATAAGACAACAAAAAGAAATAAAAGTTATTCACATTGGCAATGAAGAAGTCAAAACTCTCTTTACAGTTGACATGATATGAAAAACCCAAAAGACTCCACCCCCAAACTACTAGAATTCATACAGCTATTCAGTAATGTGGCAGGATATAAAATCAATGCACAGAAATCAGTTGCTTTCCTATATACCAACTATGAAAATATAGAAAGGGAAATTAGAGAATCATTTCCATTTACTGTAGCACCAAGAACCATAAGATACCTGGGAATAAACTTAACCAAAGAGGTAAAGAATCTGTACTTGAGGAACTACAGAACACTCATGAAAGAAATTAAAGAAGACACAAAAAGGTAGAAAAGCATTCCATGCTCATGGATTGATAGGATAAACTTTTTCCCATTGTTAAAATGACTATACTGCCTAGAGAAATCTATACTTTCAATGCCATCCCAATCAAAATTCCAGCAGCTTTTTTCAAAGGGCTGGGACAAACAATCCTAAATTTTGTATGGAACCAGAAAAGATCCTGAATTGCTAAGGAAATGTTGAAAAAGAAAAACACAGTTGGGGGCATCACATTGCCTGATTTTAAGCTTTACTACAAAACAGTGACTACCAAGACAGCATGGTACTGGCACAAAAATAGACACATAGACCAGTGGAACAGAGTAGAGAGCCCAGATATGGACCTCCAACTCTATGGTCAAATAATCTTTGACAAAGCAGGAAAAAATATCCAGTGGGGGGAAAAAACAGTCTCTTCAATAAATTGTGCTAGGCAAATTGCACAGCTATATGTAGAAGAATGAAACTTGACCATTATCTTACTCCATACATGAAGATAAACTCGAAATGGATAAAAGATCTCAACATAAAGCAGGAATCTATCAAAACCCTAGAGAAGAACATAGGCAGTAACCTCTTTGACATCAGCCACAGCAACTTCTTTTAGGACATGTTTCCAAAGGCAAAGATAACAAAAGCATAAATGAACTTTTGGGACTTCATCAAGATAAAAAGTTTCTGCACAGTGAAGGAAACAGCAAAACAAACAGGCAACCCATGGAATGGGAGAAGATATTCACAAATGACACTACAGACAAAGGGCTGATATCTAAGATCTATAAAGACCTCCTCAAACTCAACACTCACAAAACAGATAACCACATCAAAAAATGGGCAGAAGATATGAACAGACATTTCTCCAAAGAATGCATACAAATGGCTAAGAGACACATGAGAAAATGTTCATCGTCTTTAGCCATCAAGGAGATTCAAATCAAAACCATACTGCGATACCACCCTACACCAGTTAGAATGGCCCAAATCAACAAGACAGTAAACAACAAATGCCGGAGAGGATGTGGAGAAAGGGGAACCCTCTTCCACTGTTGACGCAAGTTGGTGCAGCCCCTTTGGAAAACAGTGTGGAGATTCCTTCAAGAAATTAAAAATAGAGCTACCTTATGACCCTGCAATTGCACTACTGGGTATTTACCCCAAAGAAGCAGATGCAGTCCAATGAAGGGCCACATGTACCCCATTGTTCATAGCTGCAATGGCCATAGTCGCCAAACTGTGGAATGAACGAAGATGCCCTTCAACAGATGAATGGATGAAGAAGATATGGTCCATATATACAATGGATTATTATGCCTCCATCAGAAAGGATAAATACCTAACTTTTGTATCAACGTGGACGAGACTGGAAGAGATTATGTGGAGTGAAATAAGTCAGTCAGAGAGAGTCAATTATTTTAAGGTCTCACTTATGTGTGGAGCATAAGGAAAAAATGGAGGACATTGTGAGAAGGAAAGGAAGGGTGAATGGGGGGAAATTGGAGGGGGCGATGAACCATGAGAGACTGTGGACTCTCAGCAACATACTGAGGGTTTTGGAGTGGTGGGGGTCGGGGATTGGGTGAGCCTGGTGGTGGGTATTGAGGAGGGCACGTATTGCATGGAGCACTGGGTGTGGTCCATGAACAATTAACCTTGTAACACTAAAAAATAAATGTATTTGGGGAAAAAATTTCATTAACTGAAAAAAATAGAACATTACAATTAGGCATACTATGGAGTGAAAAGGAAGAGGAAGGAAGTAAAAAAAAAAAAGAAGAAGAAGAAGAGGTACCTCCCAGTGTAGTGTATGTAATAGGTGCTGTCTTTCAAATATATGCTTTGAGAAAAGAGCAAAGAACCAAAGGGTTAAAAATGTAAAATTCTGAAATGAATACTTTTGGGGATTTTATGTATGAACAATCCCTTACTATTATGTCTTAGTATGCTGGAATTTGGTGAAATGATGTTTTTGAGGCCAAAATATACAGAGTAATGATCATCAAGAGAAAACTTCAATTCTAAACCTCTAGAAACAATATCACCCTCATTTTCATTATGAAAGGTTAATAGGGAGACAAGAATCCTAGAGTGACACAAGCCTCAACTGTGAAATCCTGAAAAGATAATGAGTTACATTAGTTTCCTGCATTTCACCGGCTTTTAGTGGGAGAAAATGAGTAGCAAATTTGCTTGTTGCACAGCTGAAATTGGGGGTCCCTTGACAGCGTGACATAACAAAAGCACCTAATGAAAACCTAACTGTTACTGAAATAAGAAGTGAATGACTATACTTCTCTTTATCTGGCTTTTAAATATAATTTAACTATGTTGTTTTATATTAAAATATCTTTTTCAAAAGAATATTTGGGAAACTAAAGGCAACAATAGGAGATAAACTTTATTGAATTTTACTAGGAGTTGATTTCTGTTTTGGGATAAAAAAGTTGTAATTTGAAGATTAATGTCAGTTCTATAGTTTTTTTAATGGCATAATTTATAGTTTCTCACTCCCAAAGACATGATATTTATAACAAAAAAACTTCTTGGGTTGCCTGGGTGGCTCAGTCAGTTAAGTGTTTACCTTTGGTTCAGGTCATGATCCCAGGGTCCTGGGATTGAGTTCTACATCAGGTTTCTTGCTCAGCAGGGAGCCTGCTTTTCCCTCTGCCTGCTGCTATCCCTGCTTGTGCTCTCTCTCTCTTTCTCTCTCTGACAAACAAATAAAATATTTAACTAACTAACTAACTAAATAAAAACTTTTAAGTGCATGGAAGTGCTTTATAACAGTAATAAGTAAAATTGAAGAATCTACCCTTCTGAAAAATGTGGAACTTGTTTATTGTTCCTGCCTCAAAAAAAATAAGTTTTTTTCCATGAAAATGGGAGAAATTAGGATTTATACAGCATAAAATATGTGTCTTTTTATATAATCTTTCCAAACAACATTAGGGCAAAAAAAGAAAAAAAAAAACGTTAGAGCAAAGACCTACTGCAGTAGTCTATGCAATTATTTTGCTGCCATAAAAAGACCAATATATAATCTTAACCAAATTTCGGCCTGATTATTTAATTGAATAAGCACATATCCTTGGGAAAGATATATATATATAGTGAAGTGAGGAAAGAAGAGGTAGTTATCTGTTTAGCTAGCTAGATGTCCAGAATTAGCCCTGGTGACCAGGGTGAGAGCCAGATTCCATTCCGTCCACCTGATTATAAAATATGACAGTATTATTAGATGAGTGTTATTCACATAAAAAATAGTGTGTGAAATGCATGAGTTTACATCTGAGAATGTTTTCCTAAAATGATGGCAATGTGCATTTTTTTATATATATATTCACATTTCAGAAAGATTGAAAGTCACTGAAATAGAACATATTTATCATCTCTATTTAATAATTTTTTTATATTAATATGGAGAATTTATGCTTCTGACAAGTTATAGCATAACTATTTGGATGTCCCTCAAATTTATATTTTCAGCCTAGACCAATCCACAAAATTTCAATTCTGTGTAGTAATCTCTCTACTGGGTATCTCTACCTGCATATCCTACTCACCCATAAAATAAACATGTCCAACATGGCAATCATGTGTTTTTATGCCCAAGCTTGTTTTCTTTGCTGTTCCAACTGTGGTGGAAATACAGACTTTTACATTCAATTTGAAACCACTTCCTAATAAAGATACCTCCTTAACACTTTTTATATATGACACCTCCTCTAAATTCTCAGTGAATTCAGTCTCTACTCATCTCTTCTAGCTTTTCTGTTTGTTTTCAATCTTGTATTCCTCAAATCTATCTGTCTACACAGTTGTCTGAGTCATCTTTTTAGCAATGTATATCTGACCACTTTACTTCCCTAACTAAATTACTTCAATAGGATTTTTACATTAAAAACCCCATTTGTTTATCTGTGCCACTTCTTCTTTTTTTTTTTTTAAGATTTTATTTATTTATTTATTAGGGAAGAGAGAGAGTGAGAGAGAGCATGAGAAAGGAGAAGGTCAGAGTGAGAAGCGGACTCCTCATGGAGCTGGGAGCCTGATGTGGGACTCGATCCCAGGACTCCGGGATCATGACCTGAGCTGAAGGCAGTCGCTCAACCAACTGCGCCACCCAGGGGCCCTGTGCCACTTCTTTTTTTTTTTAAAGATTTTATTTATTTATTTGACAGAGAGAGATCACAAGTAGGCAGAGAGAGAGGAGGAAGCAGGCTTCCCGCCGAGCAGAGAGCTCTCGATGCTCTCAATGCGGGGCTCGATCCCAGGACCTGAGATCACAGCCTGAGCTGAAAGCAGAGGCTTTAACCCACTGAGCCACCTAGGCGCCCCTGTCTGTGCCACTTCTTGAAGCCCATAAAGCATGGATAGTAAAAGCAATTAAAAAGGTATAAAACTACAGGGACAAAGAGAGTGGAGCAGAAACCCAGAAGACTAGACATATCCACTAGATAGAAAACAAACAGATGAGTAGTAAATTTATGTAACCAAGTAGAAAGAGATAAAACTTAAATATCTGCAGGGGAAGATTGGTTAAAAATCTGGATAAGTAGTACAATTCCCAATTCCCTAAAGAAACTCGCTTCCTTTCCGTCAGAGAACAATTCTGGAGTAGAAGATACATGTTTCTCAAAAGTTCTTTAATGCCTTAAAATATACAAAATAGAGATATGAATATATTTGTATAATTTCATTATAATATGCACAAAACAATCATTTGATAGTCTTGACAGTAGTGATTCTTACTACTCTTGTTCTCTTGCAAGCTTTATGTGTGCCTTTCAGGAAACACTGTTTTTAGAAAGTAGGTTTTTGATAAACACATAAGTGAATTTCAATGAACCACATTTGCAAGTGGCTTTCTTGCTGAAGTGGGGTTAATGGGATAGGGGATTTCTAGAACCTGTAACCTGAAAAATCTTGCTTCTTTATTGATGCGGTATTTGAGATATTATTGTATTGTAATAATAGGTGTTTAAGAAGGAGCAGCAGGTGGGAACCATACATAAGGGTTGAGAATACAGAGACCAGGGAGAGGTGACAAATATACATTGTGGAATTACATAGAAAATTTACAATCTGCATTGTATTTTGGTATGTTGAAGAGAATGCCTACTGTATCATGGAGATAGGATGCAGAAAATCCAGTCTTTGGGTAAGAGAAAGATAATGAGGGTGAGATAAAGGGTAGGTAGGCTATAAAATAGGATGAGATTATATTTCATATGAGCATGGTATGTGTTGCGATTTTGAATCTTTCTCAATTTTCATTTCTCTCTAGTGCAAACTTGAGAGACATATTTTCATGAATGGAGAGTTGCAAGCATACCAGAAAGTGTCATGGCATAATCTGGGTCTAGTGAAGATGTAAATCATATATTTTTTTCATAGCACCTCTGAAATTAACCTCCAAATACAGCTGAGGAATAAGCACTGTTATGACTTCTTTATGGATCAGTAAACTGAGGAAATGTCATGAAGCTATATGAGTGGACCAAAGATGCACAAGAAGACATGTTTTGAGCAGAAAATAAATTTGAGTTCTGCTTCTCAATTCTTAATTTAACCAGAAACAGTTATGTCCCAAACATTAGATTCTCTATAGAAGCATGAGGGAATTATGAAGTAAAACCTGATGAGAATTTTTCCTGAAATATTACAACTGTCATTCCCAGGGCCCTAGTCCTGAGATAGTGGTAGTATAAGATATTAAATTTTATTTTTCTGGTAACTGTTCATAGACTGTTGCCATATCAATGACAATACAGACGGAAGCACAATGATTTTAAAGAATATACTGTTCGGAATATCCTCTGCATAGTACAACTACATTCTAGAGCAATTAGCAATGTTGATCTGAATTCTTTATTATTTGCCCAAAGGACTATTGCCTTCTGACATAATCTTTCTTTTCTAAAGAAAGAAAATATCAGTGGTACATATTTTAACCATACTTTAGCATCCGAACCTCCGTCCTAAAGATGAAAATATTAAGATGGCCCCAAAAGACAATAAAAGTGATATAAAAGTAGATATAAATCAAGTGTTTTTAAATTTAAAAGCTGATATCCTGTTTCTCTCTCTCCCTTTCTTCTTTTAATGTATTAAGCATCATCTCATATGGTCATGAACATAAACCGTGACTTGTTTACTGAGTAAGATTATAATCGAAAGGACATATAATGATATATTTGTCTTTCCTTTATTGTTTTTGCATTTAATTTTCATAGATATTTATGTCTATGTAGAGACTTTGAAAGTGTCTCCTGGAAGCAGATTCCCATGCACGTTTAATAGCAAAAACAATAGGGGGGAACATAATGTACAAGAAAGGATATGTTGGACAGTGTAGACAGGGACAGAATACACTGGAGAAAGAAGGAATCAGGGTTCTGATATCAGGGTAATGCTGGCTTCATAGAAAGTCTGGAAGTTTTCCTTCTGTTTCTATTTTTTGAACCAGTCTCAGGAAAATAGGTATTATTTCTTCCTTGAATGTTTGGTAGAATTCCCCAGGGAATCCGTCAGGCCCTGGACTCTTGTTTTTTGGGAACTTTACTACAAAGCTGTGATCACCAAGACAGCATGGTACTGGCACAAAAACAGACACATAGACCAGTGGAACAGAATAGAGAACCCAGAGATGGACCCACAACTCTATGGTCAAATCATCTTTGACAAAACAGGCAAAAATATCCAGTGGAAAAAAGACAGTCTCTTCAATAAATGGTGCTGGAAAAATTGGACAGCTATATG
>CM052801.1:58737542-58767860 GCA_028533885.1 Nasua narica | reverse complement strand
ACATACTGTTGATGTCCATGTCCAATAGTTCTGAAGGAGAGGGTGTAGTCTCTGGGTTTTTCTTCTGTTGGGTGTTCCTCCTCATAGTCATTTTGATATGAAATGGATGAGAGGGTGTGTAGCTGGATATACTGCCTCCGATCCAGGTAGGGTGTACTCTGGAGGGTTTTGGAGCAATTGGGCTCTCCACTGCTGTCTTCTGCTCTTGGAGAGATCCCGGAGTGAGAAATCTTTCTTCTCAGGGTGATTTCATGGGTGTTCAGCGTGTTCTGGTAGATTTCCAGCTCACTTTTGGGGACCGGTTGCTGCAGGATGTCTTACTTCTCCGCCATCTTGCCCCCCTCTCAGTATTATTTTTATCTTACAGAAGAGGCAGATTTGAAATTTAATCACGGGTAAGGTGGTTTCAGAGTCTGTGCCCTTTATTGCTATGCAGTACTGCCTCTCATAAAACAAGGCTAAGTGTTTTTTGACTTGCCTTTATGACAGGATCACACTTGGACATATTTGTTACCAGGTGAAGTTTGTGTCTGACTCAACTCAGTCTTCCCTTTTTCTGCCCTTTCCTACTTTTCATGACTGCCCACCTCCCCACACTGTCCCATACTTACTTGTTTCCCTACACTTTTGTTCTAATAAGAAATCACATGATAAAATATATTCTCTGAAGTATATATTATGTTATTCTTCTCAAAAATATATTCTTTCAAGTATATAAAATATTAACTCTCCCTGAAATATTTGCATTTTCAGAAAGAATGCGTGGGGAAAAGACTGGAGAAATATTGAGTAGGTAAGATTTCTAAGAGCTTCTCAAGTTGCAAAAGGGTAGATAATTACGTACTTCCCCTACCTTTATGGGCAGTCTAGCATTATGGTGCTATCAGCACTTCCTTGTCAGATGCAAAGGTCATAAGAAATTGGACAGTTTTCATACCATTTCAGAGACTCCTGCCTCTTCTACTTACCCTGAATTCATTAATACCATCTGTATTTCTGTGGGAAGGAAAGATCCTTATCACTATGGTGCAATAAGGATTGATTTCTGGTTCATTGGGTTTCCAGGTTTAACAAATATAAATGTATAACTCCAATGCAAATTCGAATTTCATATAATGAATAAATTTTAATATAAATACATCCAACACAATACTTGGAACATACGTATACAAACAATTGCTGTTTATCTGAAATTAAACTTTATTGGATATATTGTATTTTATCAGGTAACCATACTCATAGTGTATTTTAATTGTCTTTAAGGAGGAAAAACTCCTAATTATGAATATTTTAGTAATCTAAGTATGGGATGCTAGAATATGAGGGAAATTTATACCTGTGGTGAAAGGGACAAATCTATACACACAATGGAAAAAGAATAAATAAAATGTGCTAATTGATTATCTGTGAGAAGTTGATGAGCAATGTTGTTGAAAAAGTTCTCAGGTGTCTTGCATAAAAAAGTTACACATAACAAAGCAAAAGTCAATATGAATGAATAAATCCAGAAGAGTTTCATTCTGTTTTGGGGAGAAAACCTGTTGCATAAGTTAATCAGAAGAGAGAATAGGTTGAACCCAGGAAGTTGAACAAGATTTGGGAGATTAAGCAAAATTTAGATGTTATTTCAGGCAATTATCCAGAAATCTGAAAGTCAGTTACTTTGCTTTTGAATATCTAACAACCAGAAATACCAAAGAGAAAGCATTAATCTTTTAACATTATATAGTCATGCTCTGATTTGAATAAAGAATATTACCTATATTTAACATTTTAGTTAAGATGATTGGGTAAAAGTAGAAAATGGTGGGCCAGTAGGAGGACCTTAGGCTCATCAAATTCTCCAAATACAATTACATAACTTTCAAATCAGTCTAAATACCTCAGAAACCAACCTGAAGACTGAGAGAAAAAAATTCCACAATTAAAGGGAGAGAAGCCACATCCAAAAAAAAGTAGGAAGTGTGGAGATGTGGTTCAGGAGAGAAACAGATTATAGGTGCTACAGAGAAGAGGGAGCTATGGTTGCAGAGAAGAGCCAGAGAGAGAGGAGCACATAGGGGAACACACAAGGAGGATATTTACCCAAAGCCATTGACTTAGAAAATGAGAGGGGTTAAATTTTGTGAGTTCTTGCAATTATCAGGGCCTCAAGCCTGGAGCTTTAAAGGTCAGAGGGTTTGGCTGGGATAGAGCCCTGAGGGCACTGCCCTGTTCTTGGAAATAAGGCAGGCAAACAATCACGGGACAGAAAGTATGGAAACAGGAGTTTGAAGAATGCCTGGGGGCACACTGAGGGGAGATCATTCCCTGTTTTTGGAGTGTGTCCCTGAGAGGCAGCAGAGAAACATCTTCAGGGACAGAGTAGCTGAGTGTGGACATATCCCTCCCTCACTACTTAGCATAAATGCAGAATTACCGTAGGGAGGCAGTGCAGCACCAACACTGGTTGCCTAACTTGCTTATATTAGGTCCCACAACCCTGCCTTCTGGCAAGACTGCCATTCTCAAACAAGCTTGCCTCAGTCCCAACACAGCAGGCCCTTTGTCATAAACAAAACAAAACAAAACAAAACAAAACAAAAAACATGGACCATGGGAGACTGTGGACTCTGAGCAACAAACTGAGGGTTTTGGAGGGGCGGGGTGGGGGGTTGGGTGAGCCTGGTGATGGGTTTTGAGGAGGGTACATAATGCATGGAGCACTGGGTGTGGTGCATGAAAAATTAACCTTGTAACACTAAAAATGAAAGTATTTGGGAGAAAAAAACAACAGCAGAAACATCTGCCCACAAAACACCTTTTTTAATTTTATTATTTATTATTTTTTCCCAAATATTTTTATTTTATTTTTTCAGTGTTACAAGATTCATTGTTCATATACCACGCCCCGTACTCCATGCAATATGTGCCCTCCTCAGAACCCATGACCAGGCTCGCCCAACCCACCAACCCTCCTTCTAAAACCTTCAGTTTGCTGTTCAGAGTCCACAGTCTCTCATGGTTCATCTCCCCCTCCGATTTCCCCAATTCACCCTTCCATTCCTTCTCACAATGTCCTCAATGTTTTTCCTTATGCTCAACACATAAGTGAGACCATAAGATAATTGACGCTCTTTGCTTGACTTATTTCACTCTGCCCAATCTCTTTCAGTCCCATACATGCTGATACAAATGTTGGGTATTCATCCTTTCTGATGGAGGCATAATATACCATTGTATATATGGACCATATCTTCTTTATCCATTCATCTTTTGAAGGGAATCTGGGTTCTTTCCACAGTTTGGTGACTGTGGCCCATTGGTGTTATGAACATTGGGATACATGTGGCCCTTCTTTGTACTACATCTGCTTCCTAGGGGTAAATGCCCAGTAGTGCAATTACAGAGTCATAGGGTACCTCTGTTTTTAATTTCTTGAGGAATCTCCACACTGTTTTCCAAAGGGGCTGCACCAACTTGCATTCCCACCAACAGTGGAAGAGGGTTCCCCTTTCTCCACATCCTCTCCAGCATTTGCTGTTTACTGTCTTGTCGATTTTGGCCATTCTAACTTGTGTAAGGTGGTATCTCAGTGTGGTTTTGATTTGAATCTCCCTGATGGCTAAAGATGATGAACATTTTCTCATGTGTCTGTTAGCCATTTGTATGTCTTCTTTGGAGAAGTGTCTGTTCATATCTTCTGCCCATTTTTTGATGTGGTTATCTGTTTTGTGAGGGTTGAGTTTGAGGAGTTCTTTATAGATCTTAGATATCAGACCTTTGTCTGTAGTGTCATTTGTGAATATCTTCTCCCATTCCGTGGGTTGCCTCTTTGTTTTCTTGACTGTTTCCTTTGCTGTGAAGAAACTTTTTATCTTGGTGAAGTCCCAAAAGTTCATTTTCGCTTGTGTTTCCTTTGCCTTTGGAGACATGTCCTGAAAGAAGTTGCTGTGACTGATGTCGAAGAGTTTACTGCCCATGTTCTTCTCTAGGATTTTGATAGATCTTGCCTCATGTTGAGGTCTTTTAACTATTTCGAGTTTATCTTCATGTATGGTGTAAGAGAGTGGTTAAGTTTCATTCTTCTATATAGAGCTGTCCAATATTACCATCACCATTTATTGAAGAGACTCTCTTTTTCCACTGGATATTTTTTCCTGCTTTGTCAAAATTATTTGACCATAGAGTTGTGGGTCCATGTCTGGACTCTCTACTCTGTTCCACTGGTCTATGTGTCCGTTTTTGTGCCAGTACCATGCTGTCTTGGTGATCACAGCTTTGTAGTAAAGTTCAAAATCAGGCAATGTGATGCCCCCGGCTTTGTTTTTCTTTTTCAACATTTCCTTAGCAATTAGAGGTCTTTTCTGGTTCTATACAAATTTTAGGATTGTTTGTTCCAGCCCTTTGAAAAAACCGGTGGAATTTTGAACAGGATGGCATTGAAAGTATAGATTGCTCTGGGCAGTATAGACATTTTAACAATGTTTATTCTTCCAATCTATGAGCACAGAATTATTTCCTACCTTTTTGTGTCTTCTTAAATTTCTTTCTTGAGTGTTCTGTAGTTCCTTGAATAAAGATCCTTTACCTCCTTGGTTAAGTTTACTCCCAGGTATTTTATTGGTGCTATTATAAATGGAATAAATTCTCTAATTTCCCTTTCCATATTTTCATTGTTAGTGTATAGGAAAGCAACTGATTTCTGTGCATTGATTTTGTATCCTGCCACATTACTGAATTGCTATATGAATTCTGGAAGTTTGGGGGTGGAGTTTTTTGGGTTTTCCATATAAACTATCATGTCATCTGTGACGAAAAAGTGTTTGACTTCATTGCCAATTTGAATACCTTTTTTTCTTTTTGTTGTCTGATTGCTGTTGCTAGGATTTCTAGTACTATGTTGAACAAGAGTGGTGAGAGTGGGCATCCTTCCTTGTTGTGTTCTTGATCTCCAAGGGAAGGCTGTCAGCTTTTCCCCATTGAGAATGATATTTGCTGTGGGCTTTTCATACACAGATTTTATGAAGTTGAGGAATGTTCCTTCTATCCTTATACTTTGAAAGTTTTAATCAGGAAGGGATGCTGAATTTTGTCAAATGCTTTTTCTGCATCAATTGAGAGGACCATGTGGTTCTTCTCTCTTCTCTTATTGATTTGTTCTATCACATTGATTGATTTCCAAATGTTGAACCACATTTGCATCCCAGGGATAAATCCCACCTGGTCATGATGAATAATCTTTTTAATGTGCTGTTGGATCCTATTAGCTAGAATCTTCTTGAGAACTTGGCATCCATATTCATCATAGATATTGGTCTGAAATTCTTCTTTTTGATGGGGTCTTTGCCTGGTTTGGGGATCAGGGTAATGCTGGCTTCATAGAAAGAGTCTGGAAGTTTCTTTCTCTTTCTATTTTTTGAAACAGTTTCAGAAGAATAGGTATAAGTTTGTGTTCTACGACACTTTTTTTTTTTTTTACTTTTATAGAACCCCCTTTAATATTTCCTGTAGTGCCAGCTTGCTGGTCACATACTCTTTTAATCCTTGCCAGTCTTGGAAGCTCTTTATCTCTCCATTCATTCTGAATCTCAGCCTTGCTGGATAAAGTATTCTTGGCTGCATGTTCTTCTCGTTTAGTGCCCTGAATATATCATGGCAGCCCTTTCTGGCTTGCCAGGTTTCTGTGGACAGGTCTGATGTTATTCTTTTTTTTTTTTAATTTATTTATTAGAGAGAGAGAGACTGAGAACGAGAGGGGAGAAGGTCAGAGGGAGAAGCAGACTTCCCGCAGAGCCGGGAGTCCGATATGGGACTCGATCCCATGACTCCGGGATCATGACCCGAGCCGAAGGCAGTCGCCCAACCAACTGAGCCACCCAGGCGCCCGGTCTGATGTTATTCTCATGGGTCTTCCTCTGTACACAAGGAATCTCTTCCACCTAGCTGCCCCCAGTACCTCTTTTCTAAAATTATAATTTGCAAATTGCACAATGATGTGTCTAGATGATTTTCTAGACTCGTTGATCTTGTGGGGGTGTTCTTTCTGCCTGTAAGATATGAATACTTGTTCCTTTCCCCAGATTTGGGAAATTTTCATTCAGAATTTGATCAGATATATCTTCTAGTCTTCTGTCTTTCTCTACCCCCTCTGGGATTCCAATAATTCTGACACTAATGTTTCATGGCATCATTTATTTCCCTAAGTCTTTTCTCATGATTCCTAAGCAGTTTGTTCCAGCCCTCCTCCTGACCTTTCTTCTCAACCATCTTGTTTTCTAGATCACTAATTCTATCCTCTGTCTCCATAATGCTAGATGTTAGATTATTTATATAGATTGGATCTCAGTGATACCGTGTTTGACATCTGCCATACTGGTTCTCAGTTCTGCCCTTAGAGATTCTATGTTGTCATCAATGTTTTTCTCCATCCTAGCCATTGTTTGTATAATTGTAACCCTGAATTCCCTTTACATCATACTGTTTGTCCATGTCCAATAGTTTTCAGGGACTGGGTGCAGTCTCTGAGTTTTTCCTCCTCTGTTGGGTGTTCCACCTCCTAGTCATTTCAATGAGAATTGAATGAGAGTATGTCTAGCTGAATATATCACCCATGGTCCAGGCAAGGTGCACCCTGGAAGATTTTGGAGCACTTACAATTCACCACCAAAAAGAAAGAATAAAGATAAAAAAAGAAAGAGAGAGAAAGAAAAAAAGAAATCCCAGCCAAAATAGGCCCCCAAAATAAGATATATAAGGTATATAAACAAACATGAACAAACATAAAGACCAACAAAAGTAAATGACAAGAAATAAAAGAACCTAGTCAGAATGAACCCCAAGAATAAGATTTACATAATACAAGACAAAAGCAAATACCAGGAACACTGACAAAAGGATAAGATGGGAAGATATTTATAAATCCTGGATGCTGATGGGGAAAGTTTTTTTGGGCCTTCCTGGGTTTATCGTTGTATTAAGCCTCTAGTTGTAATGTTAAGTAGTTTTTAAAAAATTAAAAACAACAAGAAATGTGAGAATGAGTGAAAGAAAGAAAGAAAGAAAGAAAGAAAGAAAGAAAGAAAGAAAGAAAGAAAAAATAAAGAAAAAAACTTGTATCTATGGAATAGACAGGTTTTAGGGTTTTATTGGGAGCTTAATATATTGACTCCCCCTGACATTAGGGTTTTATAGTTTTATGGGGACCCTGTCGTTATTGTCCTCGTTGATGAAAAAAAGTATTGCACCTTTTGAAATACACCAAATGGACTGAGTACGTAATTAAAAAACTTTCTTTTCCCTGTCAAAAAAAAAAACAACTATTTTGTAACTGCAAGTTTTTTAGTAGCTCTAGAAACATTTTTAAGAAGGAGTGAATCCCAACTCATCCCATTTTTAAGTATAAATGGTGAAATCATTTTCTGGTTGTTTATTTTTTGGTACAACCAGAAAATTGTGGGATATTGAATGTGGGAGGCTTTGATTGTCTTGAGTGTCAGTTCAACATTCCATTGATGGGGTAGTTTTTATATCCTATAATACCAAGCATACTAACTGGCAATTTGGCATCAGTCATCCATTTAATATGTCTTGAATATTTCATTTTATTTCTTTTTATTTTTTTATTTTTTGTCTTGAATATTTTAAATTACCCCTATTCCCATGTTGTTTTGGTAGAATTGTTGCCTAAGGAAAACTACTCCTAGATCTTGGCTCTCCTTGTCAGAATCCTTGTGCACTCTGTAACATCTTAGTTGTGGTAGTCCAGTTTTCTTTGTGACTCTGTTAATGTGCTGTGCAAGATTGAAAATTTGAGTATGTAGTATATATGATATTAAAATTTGAATCAATGGGACTTAACACTGTAATGGTGTATCAGCATTTGAAGCTATTGGTACTTGATATACTCTTAAGGAAAAATTTCTTTCAAATTTTAAGTTGGAAGGTCACTGGAATAGCTTTTAGAAAAGAATCACAACTACATGATTTTTTAGATTTTCAGTATGTAGGTTAAGAATTGTGTACAAATTGAAATGTCTGTACTGATCCTCAGAACGACCAATAAAAACTCAATTATGAAAAAAAAAAAAGGTTCATGTACCACTGACTGGACCCCCCGCCAGTCTCTCTTTGATGTGGGTGGTGTCCTTTCAAGGAACATGGGCTTAGGCCTGTGTCTGTGACCAACCACTTCCACTAGTTGCTCCTTAAGATCTTTTGCTCTTTTTAAGTGTTTTTAACCAGACTCTAAGTTAATGCTGGTCCCAACCACAGGGCACTTTCCTTTGGGGTATTATTATCCTTGGGTCACTTCTGCTGGCTCCCTCCACCTTCTGTTTATCCTCCAATATAGGTTCCAGTGTTCCCACTCTGCTTTACTTCTCCACTGCTGCCTTCTGCTCCTGTAGAGATCCAGAAGTGAAAAATCTTACTTCTCAAGCTTATTTCATGGGTGTTCAGTGTGTTATGGTAGATATCCAGCTCACTTTAGGGGACTAGTTGTAACAGGGTCTCCTACTTCTCTGCCATCTTGCCCCCTGCATCAACTTTTTTTTTAAAATTTTATTTATTTATTTGACAGACAGAGAGAGAGATTACAAGCAGGAAGAGAGAGGGAGAAGAAGGCTTCCTACTGAGCAGAGAACCCAATGCAGAACTCGATCCCAGGACCCTGTGATCATGACCTGAGCCAAAGACAAAGGCTTTAACCCACTGAGGCACACAGGCACCCACAAAACATCTTCTTGCAGCCACTTTGGAAAACAGTGTGGAGATTCCTCAAAAAATTAAAAATAGAGCTACCCTCTGACCCTGCAATTGCACTGTTAGTTATTTACCCCAAAGATACAGATACAGTGAAAAAAAGGGCTATCTATACCCCAATGTTCATAGCAGCAATGGCCACAATTGCTAAACTGTGGCCATTGCTGCTATGAACATTGAGGTATAGCAGGGGTAAAGCCAAGATGCCCTTCAACAGACGAATGGATAAAGAAGATATGGTCCATATATACAATGGAATATTATGCCTCCATCAGAAAGGGTGAATACCCAACTTTTGTATCAAAAGTGGACGGGACTGGAGGATATTATGCTGAGTGAAATAAGTCAAGCAGAGAGTCAATTACCATATGGCTCCTACTTCTCCATATATACTACATATGGACCATATCTTCAACAAAACTCATTTTGTACCTAAAAACAGAAATATTTATCATTCAAATGGATGTCAAAAGAAACCAGGGTAGCAATACTTACATCAGAGAAACTAGACTTTAAAACAAAAACTGTAATAAGAGACAAAGAGGGGCACTATATCATAAGAAAGGCCACAACCCAAAAAGATGATCTCACAGTTGTAAATATTTATGTCCCCAACATGGGAGCACTTAAATATATAAAACAATTAATAACAAGCTTAAGGAACTCATTGATAATAATACAATAATAGTAGGGTACTTTATCACTTCACTTACATCGATAGACAGATCGTGTAAGATCGTGTAAATAGAAAAACACAAAGCTTTGAAAAATACACTGTACTGGATGGACCTAACAGGTATATTCAGAACATTCCACCCTAAAGCAGTATAATACATATTATTTTCAAGTGCACATGGGACCTTCTCGAGAATAGATCACACAGAAGGTAACAAATCAGGCCTCAACAAATACAAAAAGACTGAAGTCATACCATGCACCTTTTCTGAACCCAGTGCTATGAAACTGGAAGTCAATCACAAGAAAAAAAATTGAAGAGACCACAAATACATGGAAGTTAAACATGCTACCAAACAATGAATGGATCAACTAAGAATGAAATAAAAAATTAAAAAAAAAATACATGGAAACAACTGAAAACGAAAATGCAATGACCCAAAACCTTTGAGATGCAAGCAAAAGTGACCCTAAGAAGGAGATATACAGCAACATAAGCCTATATCATGAAGCAAGAAAAATTTCTTGACCGTTCTATTACACCACACACAAAGATAAACTCGAAATGGATAAAAGACCTCAATGTGAGGCAGGAATCTATCAGTATCTTAGAGGAGAACATAGACAGTAACCTCTTCAACATCAGCCACAGCAACTTCTTTCAGGACATGTCTCCAAAAGCAATGGAAATAAATTCAAAATGAACTTTTGGGAATTCATCAAGATAAAAAGCTTCTGCACAGCAAAGGAAACAGTCAACAAAACAAAGAGGCAACCCAAGGAATGGGAGAAGATATTCACAAATGACACTACAGACAAAGGTCTGATATCTAAGATCTATAAAGAACTCCTCAAACTCGACACTCAAATAACAGATCATCACATCAAAAAATGGGCAGAAGACATGAACAGACACTTCTCCAAAGAATGCATACAAAAATGGCTAAGAGACACATGAAAAAATGTTCATCATCTTTAGCCATCAGGGATATTCAAATCAGAACCACACTGAGATAACACCTTACACCAGTTAGAATGGCCAAAATCAACAAGACATTAAACATCAAATGTTGGAAAGGATGTGGAAAAAGGGGAACCCTCTTACGCTGTTGGTTAGAATGAAAATTGGTGCAGCCACTTTGGAAAACAGTGTGGAGATTCCTTCAAGAAATTAAAAACAGAGCTACCCTATGACCCTGTAATTGCACTACTGGGTATTTACCCTAAAGATGCAGATGTAGTACAAAGAAGGGCCACACGTACCCCAATGTTCAGAGTAGCAATGGCCACAATCGCCAAACTGTGGAAAGAGAAAAGATGCCCTTCAACAGAGGAATGGATAAAGAGGATATGGTCCATCTATACAATGGAATATTATGCCTCCATCAGAAAGGATGAATACCCAACTTTTCTATCAACCTGGATGGGACTGGAAGAGATTATGTTGAGTGAAATAATTCAAGCACAGAGAGTCAGTTTTCATATGATTTCACTTACACTTAGAGCATAAGGAAAAAATGGAGGACATTGTGAGAAGGAAAGGAAGGGTGAATTGGGGAAAATGGGAGGGAGAGATGAACCATGAGAGACTGTGGACTCTGAGCAACAAACTGAAGGTTTTGGAGGGGAGGACGGTGGAGGGGTTGGCTGAGCCTGGTGGTGGGTATTGAGGAGGTCACGTATTGCATGGAGTTCTGGGTGTGGTACATGAACAATGATCTTGGAACACTGAAAAAATAAAATAAAATTAGTTGGAAAAAAGAGAAACATCTCAAATAAAAAACCTAACCTTACATCTAAAGGAGATAGAAAGGGGCGCCTGGTTGGTTCAGTCCATTAAATGTCTGACTCTTGATCTCACCTTAGGTGTTTTTCTCAGGGTCAGTTCAAGCTGGCCAGGGAGCCTACTTAAAAAAAAAAAAAAAAGATTTAAAGTAGCTAGAAAATGGACCACAAATCAAGTCTAAATAATAAATATTAGCACAGAAATAAATGATACAGTAACTAAATAAACCAGTAGAACAGATCAATGAGAAAATAGCTGATTCTTTGAAAAAATAAAATTGATAAACCTCTACCCAGACTTTAGTATATGTGCTGCTGAAGCGAGCACAACCTCTACCCAGACTGAAAAAGAAAATAGAAAGCCCCTCAAAATAAATTCACAAATGAGAAAGAGGAAACATGATCAAAACAACAGTAATAAAAACAATTATGAGAATATTTTGAAAAATTATATGCCCCCAAATTAAACAACCTGGGAGAACAGGGTTCTTCCTAGCATAATATAAACTACCAATACTGAGACAGGAAGAAATTGAAAACTTGAACAGACCAATAACCAGCAATGAAATTGGATCAGTAATTAAAAATCTCCCAACAAACAAAAGTCCAGGGCCAGATACCTTCCATTGGGAATTCTACCAAACATTTAAAGAAGACTTAATATCATTCTTCTCAAACTATTCTATAAAATAGAAAAGGAAGGAAAACTTCCAAGTTCATTCTATGAGACCAGCATTACCCTGATACCAAAACCAGTTAAGGACTCCACTAAAAAAGGGAATTACAGGCCAATATCCCTGATAAACATGGATGCAAAAGTTCATAATAAAATAGTAGCAAATTGAATCTAGCAGTACATTAAAAGAGTGATTCCTCATAGTCAAGTGGGATTTATTCCTGGGTTGCAAGTGTTGTTCAATATTTGCAAATCAATCAACATGATACACCATGTTAATTAAAGAAAAATAAGAACCATCTGATCATTTCACTAGATACAGAAAAAGCATTTCACAAAGTACAACATCCTTTCATGATAAAAATCCTCAACAAAGCAGTGATACAGGGAACATACGTCAGCATCATAAAGACCATTGCCAAAAACACAGCTAACATCATCCTCAATAAGGATAATCTCGGAGACATTTTCCTCTACAGTCAGGAACAAGACAAGGGTGTCCGCTCTCACCGCTGTGATTTAACATGGTACTGGAAGTCTTAGTCATAGCAATCAGACAATAAAAAAATAAATAAAAGCCATCTAAATCAGCAAGGAAGAAGTAAAACATACACTATTTGCAGAAGACATAATACTTTATATAGAAAACTGGACTCTACCAAATAATTGCTAGAACTGATAAATGAATTCAGTGAAGCCACAAGATACAAAATCAATGTACATAAATCTGTTGCATTTATGTATATCAATAATGAATTATTAGAAACAGTAATTAAGGAATCAGTCTCATCTACACTTGTACCAAAACCAAAAAACCAAAACCAAAAATACCTAAGAATAAAGCTAACCAAGGGTGCCTGGGTGGCTCAGTCATTAAGCGTCTGCCTTTGGCTCAGGTCATGATCCTAGAATCCTGGGATCTAACCCTGCATCAGGCTCCTTGCTCCACAGGAAGTCTGCTTCTCCCTCTCCCACTTCCTCTGCTTGTGTTCCTTCTCTCGCTGTATTTCTCTCTGTTAAATAAATTAATAAAATCTTTAAAAAAAATCAAAAAAGAATAAAGCTTAACCAAGAGGTGACTATCTTGTTCTGAAAACTATAAAACACTTATGAAAGAAATGGAAGAGGAAACAAAGCAATAGAAAAACACTACATGCCCATGAGTAGGAAGAACAAATATTGTTAAAATATCTATACTACTGAAAGCAATTTACACATTTATTGCAATGCCTATCGAAATAACAACAGCATTTTTCACAGAACTAGAACAAAGAATCCTAAAATCTTTTGGAATCACAAAAGACTCCAAATAGCCAAAGTAATCCTGAAAAAGAGAAGCAAAGCTGGAGGTATCACAATTCTGGACTTCAAGTTATATGACAAAGCTATAGTGATCAAGACAGTGATAGGGTCACACAAATAGACACATAGATCAATGAAACAGAATACAGTAGCCAGAAATTAACCCAAAACTATATGATCAATTAATCTTTAACAAAGCAAGAAAAATATCCAACAGGAAAAAAATAATCTCTTCAACAAATTGTATTGGAAAAACTGGTCAGCAACATGCTGAAAAATGAAACTGGATCACTTTCTTATGCCATACAAAAAAATAAATTCAAAATGGTTAAATACATGAATATGAGACAGGAAATCACTAAAATCCTAGAGGAGAACATAGGCACTAACCTCTTTGACATCAGCTGTAACACCTCCTTACCAGTATGTCTGCTGCGTCAAAGGAAAGAAAAGCAAAAATAAACAAAAATAACTATTGGGACTTAAAATAAAAAGATTGTTCAAAGAGAGGGAAAAAATCAACAAAACTAAAAGCCAACCTACAGAATAGGAGAAGATATTTGTAAATGCCATGTCTAGTAAAAGGTTACTATCCAATATATATAAATACCTATAAAACTGAACACAGAAAATGAATAATCCAATTAAAAATGGGCAGAAGACATGAATATATATTATCATTTTTTCTGCAAAGAAGACATACAGATGGCAAACAAACACATGAAAAGTTAATCAACATTATTCAGAATGTCAGAATGACTACAATCAACACCAGAAGAAACAGCAAGTGTTGGCAAGGATATAGAGAATGGGCAATCCTCTTGCACTGTTAGTAGGAAAGCAAATGGGTGTAGTCATTGTGGAAAATAGTATGGATGTTCTTCAAAAAGTTAAAAATACAAATTTTCTATGAACATCAATTGCACTACCAAGTATTTAATCCAAAGAGTAGAAAAATTCTAAATCAAAAGGATACATGCATCCCTATGTTTATAGCAACATTTTCTAAAATAGCTAAATTATAGAGACAACCTACTGGTGAATGGATAAAGAATTATCTATTGGATAGATATTCAATGTAGTATTACTCAGCCAACTAAGAGTGAAATCTTGCTGTTTGCAACAATGTGGATGGAACTAGAGAGTATTATGATAAGCAAATATGTCTGGAAAAGGATGACAAATACCATATGATTTCACTTATATATAGAACTTAAAAAAGAAAACAAAAGAGCATAGGGGGAAAAAAAGAAAGGGAAAGGTAAATCAAGAAACAGACTCTTAACTATAAAGAACAAACTGATGGTTACCAGTGGGGAGGTGATTGAGGGGATGAGTGAAATAAGTGATGGAGATTAAGGTGATGGTATTTATATATATTGGATAGTAACCTTTTACTAGACATGGCATTTACAAATATCTTCTCCTATTCTGTAGGTTGGCTTTTAGTTTTGTTGATTTTTTCCCTCTCTTTGAACAATCTTTTTATTTTAAGATGTATCTTGGTGGTGATGAGCACCAGGTATTGTATATAAGTGTTGGATCACAAATTGTCTACTGAAATTAATATTATATTGTATGTTAGTTAACTGTAATTTAAATAAAAACTTAAAAAATGATTGGGGAAAGTATGATTGTTACAACAAAAACCAGAACTGCAAAATGTCACACAGAGTCTCTTCTGAAAAAAATTCTAAACATTTGGTAAGTATTTTCTGATGTCACAAAATACCTCAAGCATAAAAGATAATCCATGTTCATTTTCCACTGGGTCAATGCTTTGTTCCTGCTTCAGGAGATGATTTTTCAAAGAGTAGAAGACAACTAGTGGCTAATTTAGGAAATTACAAGTCTGATTTATAGAAATGTTTCATAACATGAATCTTATTTTCTGTTCTAGTTAGAATTCCCATTAGCTATTTTGATTTATTTAATTTCAGTTTGATTTCAAAAATTAATAAATCATTGTTAATATGGTAAGGTGAATACTTAATCAGGTAGCTCTCACAAGATGCTGATACTGAGAGTTGTAATAGAGTGAAATAACGCATTTTAAATGTACAGTGTTGTGGGGCATACACAATAGAGGAAGAACAAGGTTACTGTGGGAACCATAATCCTGAATTTCATGACTTGCTTTGTGTGATTACAAATTTAATGCTGTAGGAGGATTGTGTGACCTTTTCCTTTATTTTGAGGATGATTTATTTGTGAATAATCAGGAAAGGATTAGACTTAGATGTAACCTGAATCTGCCCATTGTGAAGATCCTGTATCTCTTAGGAAAATAGCAGGAATAAAGAAACAGTAAGGGAAGGTAATCTCTTCAAAAGTACACGAGTTCAGCACTCTACATGGTTCACTAAAAAAAGGACAGACAACAATTTTGCTCTTTGACTTCATTTGCAGCTGAGGATTTCCAAAATGCTTTGAAATGGACACAGGAGCTTTACAATGCTTCTTAAAACTCTACAGGAGCTAGTCGTGACAATGAATGTATTTCAAGGGACAGAATGCAGCTGAAGCTGACAACAGAAAACAAAAGCTAGAGGAATATACTTTTGCATAGATTTACTGAAATGCAACTTACAGCAATACTGTAACTATAATGGTCTGAGAAAGAACAGCAGCAGACAGGCAAAATGTGTAACAATCAATGTATGATTTATCTTGTTTTTAAAAGAGGTCTGGAGTCAAATACGAGTATCAGATTGCATGTATACTTATATATTCACATCATGCATTTTGATGTAAAGGGAAGTTCACAGTCAATTAATAAGGTCTTTTTACAGTTGTGAAATCTATGGACATCAAAGTGTTGGATATTTGACACACTTTTTATATTGATTAGTTTATTTTGTTTGGATATTACCAGAGGCAATAGGCTTTGAGAGTAGGCCAGTTTAGGCAATAGATATTCCAAATAATAACTTTTACTCTGTTCAGTGTGTATAAAAAAATTTTGACAAAGCACAAAAGACAAAAAGACACATCAGTAGAGATCATGTAAACGTTAAGTTCTTTTTGGTTCCTTTTGGAGAATAATTTTATATAAATGTTGCTGCCTAAACAAATTTAGCTAAAATCAAGATGCCAAATTGTATTAACGCTAATATTTATACTTTCTGGCTTCGTCTATTTTCAGCTCAAGAATATGATATTCCTAAAATCAATGTAAGCTCCTGAAGACTGTAAATGCAGTATGTATTTCACAGAAAAATAAAGTTTAAAGTTAATGCTATAAATGATAAATAGGGAAGCAAATGGTGAATGGAATATAATTTTAGAGTAAGAAAGACAAATAAATAAAAATAAATTAAATTAAATTTACCCTTCAAGTCATGGAGTACCAAACATATCATCATAGAGATTGCTTAATAGAGGGAAAAAAAAACTATTAAAAGTATGAGGAGTTGAAAAAGTGCTTAGTATCACTATAAAGACACAATGTTGAATGAATCAAGAGAATATCAGTGAAAAACAATCACTACAATCTTTTATAAGAAAATGTTCAGAAAAATTATCATCTTGGTTTCAGTAAACTTATTATCAAAGCCTGTTAGATGCACAATCCTAAAAAAAAAGTACTTTCAAACCAAACCCAGAAACATATTAGAAATATTATACACCACAACCAAGTGAGATTTATTTCATGAATATAAAGATAGTTCAACATGAGAAAAGGAATCAATGTAATATACTACATTAATATAGTAGAGCAAAAATAAATGGTCATTTTAATTGATGGAATAAAAGCATTTACCAAAATCCAACACTCTTTCATCATATGAACATCATCTTATGAACATCAACATATGATCATCATCAAAGAACATTCAACACACTAGGAATGGAAGATAAATTTCTCAATATGATGAAGAACATTTATGAAAAATCCATGGATAACATTGTAATCAATTGTGAGAGCCTGAAAGCTTTCTCTTGAAGATCAGGGACAGGACTCAGATGGATGCTTTCACCACTGCTATTCAGCACTGTATTGGAAGTCCTAACTGGAGCAATTAAGCAACAAGGAATTAAAATCTTCAAAAATGGAAAAGAAATAAAAATATTTCTATTTGTAGATAATATAATCTTACATATAGGAAATCTCAAGGAGCCTACAAAACAAAACAAAACAATCCTAAATCCTAAGCCATACTTATTATACTTTGAATTGTGACCCCAAAGAATATATTTAAGTCTGAGATACACCTAGTACTTCAGATTTTTACATTATTTAGAAATAGGGCCATTGCAAATGTAATTAGTTAAGACGGAGTCATACTAGAGTATGATTGGCCTTTAATCCAATATTACTGGTGTCCTTTAAGGAGAGATAAAGAGCCAGATATACAAAAGACTGTCATATGATGACTGACACAAAGATCGGAGATACATCTACAAGCCAAGTAATGCCAAAGATTGTCAGACTACCAGAAGCTGGAAGACCCAAGGAAGAATTCTTCCATAGAGACTTTGGAAAGCACATAGCCATGTCAACACCCTATTTTGAGATTTCTGGACTCCAAAACTGTGAGAGAATAAATTTCTGTTTTGAATGGCAAAATGGCAGACCCAAGAATCCAATACAGATTGTGATATCAGGGACTGGAGTACTGCTCTAGCATATGCTTAAAAATGTGGAGTGGATTTTGGAATTAATATAAAGAAACTAGAAGAATTTTGAGGTGCTTGACAGAAAAATCAGACTGCCTTGATATAGAAATATGAACAAACATACTTCTGATGATTCCTAAGAAATTATAAACAAGTTTTGGACACTGGAGGAGACATTATTCTTGTCAGTAGCAGAGTCTTGACTGAATTATGTTCTATCATTGGGAGAAAAGTGGAATTTATAAAAAGTGAACTTGGATATTTAGCCAAGGAGATTTCTAAGCAAAGTATGGAAGGTTCTACCTAGTCTCTGCTTGATGCATATAATAAAATATAAAAGGAATGATAAGTTGAGGAATGAACTGTTAAGCACAATGGGACCAGCATTTGATGATTTGGATAATACTCTGCTTGTCTAGATAGTGTGCTCTTGAATCATGGCCAACATGATTGGAATCATGGCCAGCAAGATTGGAATCATGGACAACAATTTGCTAAGAAATTAACCATGTGATTTCTGGATTCAATCAATTACCTTAGCAAAAAGTCAGGATAAGAGATATTGTTTAACATCACTGGGCATCAGGGAAATACAAATCAAAACCACAGTGAAATACTACCTCACACCAGTTAGAATGGCTAAAATTAGCAAGTCAGGAAATGACAGATGTTGGTGAGGATGTGGAGAAAGGGGAACCGTCCTACACTGTTGGTGGGAATGCAAGCTGGTACAACCACTCTGGAAAACTGTATGGAGGTTCCTCAAAATGTTGAAAATAGAGCTACCCTACAACCCAGCAATCGCACTACCAGGTATTTACCCTCAAGATACAAATGTAGTGATCCGGAAGGTCACATGCACCCTAATGTTTATAGCAGCAATGTCCACAATAGCCAAACTATGGTAAGAACCTAGATGTCCATCAATAGATGAGTGGATAAAGAAGAGGTGGTATATATATACAATGGAATACTAGCCATCAAGAGAAACGAAATCTTGCCATTTGCACTGACATGGATGGAACTAGAGGGTATTATGCTAAGGGAAATAAGTCAGTCAGAGAAAGACAATTATCACATGATTGCTCTGATATGAAGAATTTGAGAGGCAGGACAGGGGGCCATCGGGGGATGGGGAAGAGAAATGAAACAAGATGGGATGGGCAAGGAGACAAACCATAAGAGACTCCTAAACTCATGAAACAAACTAAGGGTTGCTGGGAGGTGGGCGGGGTAGGGATATGGACATTGGGGAGGGTATGTGCTATGGCAAATGCTATGAAATGTGTAAGCGTGATGATTCACAGACATGTACCCTGGGGCAAATAATACATTATATGTTAATAAAAAATTAAAAAAAAAGAGATGTTGTTTAAGAAGTATCAGTGGAGAACCTTCTTATCTAATGGCTTGGGCTCCTATAAATTGGGTGATAGACCAACAATGTTTTGAAAATGTTTTACCAACAAAAATGCTGCCAGCTTGGACTAAAAGGGATAGAAGTGGGACAAATGAAAGAAAATTAAATTCAAGGGTAGAATAATGGATGCAAGGACAGAACTTGAAGCCACAGAAGATTATCCTCAGGCCTTGAAATCTAATGGAATTTTCCCTGATGGATTTTGGACTTGCTTGGAACTTGTGGCCCACTTTTTATATATATTTCTCCCTTTTAGAATGGGAATGCCTATCCTAGATCTGTCTCACAATTGTATTTTGGAAGAAGATAACTTGTTTTCTGGTTTCACAGGTCCACAGATAGAGAAAAATTTTTCTCCAGGACAGACCATATACAGAGTCTCACTTATTGATTGATTAATTTAGATGAGAATTTGGGCCTTATCAAAATTAAAAACTTGTGAATAAAGGATAGTATCAATAAGATAAAAAGACAGCTTATGAAATAAAAATATTTATGGGGTGCCTGGGTGGCTCAGTGGGTTAAAGCCTCTGCCTTCAGCTCGGGTCATGATCTCAGGGTCCTGGGATCAAACCCTGCATCGGGCTCTCTGCTCGACGGGGAGCCTACTTCCCTCTCTCTCTCTCTACCTGCCTCTCTGTCTACTTGTGATCTCTCTCTCTGTCAAATAAATAAATAAAATCTTAAAAAAATAAAAATATTTATAAATCATATATATGGTAAAGATTTAGTATTCAGAATATATAAATAACACTTAGAATCCAAGAACAGAAAGATGAGCTACTGAATTTTAAAATGGGAAAAGGAATTTAATAAGCTAAAACCCACTGAATTGTACACTTAAAACCGTAAATTTGTGGAATGTGAATTATATTCATAAAGCTGTTGTGTTTAAAGAAAGAAAATTTAAGGGAAATGAGTAGGGGCTATGATATTGGATTAGTCAACTGTTTCTTAGATATGTTACTCAAACACAAGCAACAGAATAAAAAAAATAAATTGAATTTCATCAAAATTTAAAACTTTTGTGCAAAAGACACCATCAAGAAATGAAAAAAAAACCCCACAGAATGGGAAAAAATATTTTTAAATCATACATTTGAAAAAAGTCTAGTATCTAGAATACATATAGAAATGTTACAACTAAATGATAAAAAGATATCCAATTGAAAATTAGCAAAGGGTCTGAATAGACATTTCTCTAAAAATATAAAAATGGCCAATAAGCACGAGAAAAGGTGTTTAACAGCATTAGCCATCACAGAATGTGATTAATTGCAAATCCAAATCACAATGAGATGCCACTTCATATCCACTAGGATGTTTACCATAAAAAACAACAAACATTCACAAGGATGTGGAAATCTTGAAACCTCATACATTGCAGGTTGGCAATGTGAAATGGTGCAGCCACTGTGGAAAGCTGTTTGGCAGTTTCTCAAAAAATCAACAAAAAATTCTCATATGATCCAGCAATTCCTTTCCTAGGTATATACCCAAGAGAAATGAAAACATATGTCCACACAAAAATGTGCACACAAATGTTTATTGCACCATTATTCATAATAGTCCCAAAGGAGAAACAACCCAAATAACCTTCAACTGATAAATAGGCAAACAAAATATGGTATGTCCCTTTAATGGAATGGTATTGGGCAATAAAAAAGAATGAAGTAGTGATACATGAAGCAACACTGAAGATCACTGAAAACATTATGCTAAATGAAAGAAGCCAATCACAGAGGAAAACATATTGAATGATTTATATGAAATGTCCAGGGTAGGCAAAGCTATAGAAAAAGGAAATAGATATTATGAGGTTATTGGTTGCTTAGGGTTAAGGTGCTATGAAGGAATGGAGAGTGTCTGATTAGAGGTACAGAGTTTCTTTTAGGGGTGATGAAATGTTCTAAAATTAGATTGTTGTAATGATTGCATACCTCTGTGAGTATACAAAAAAAGGAAAGCAAAGCAAAACAAAACAAAAAAACCCTGAATTATACAGTTTGAAAGTATGTGAATTGTGGATTTCTAGGGAAGATGGCACAGTAGGAGGACTGTGTGGTGCATTCTGATTGAGTGGGGGTCAGAAGCATGGATGATGAAAGAATTCACACAAGGCAGAACAAAGGAGAAGTGTATTGAATACACTGCAAGGGAGCAGCAGTCAGGACAGCAAAGGAGAGATTGTCTGCCATGAGGTGGTGGTGGGGGGCTATAGTCAGATAGGGCAGAGTAAGGAAATATGGGAATCTATGGAATTTTCCCATTTTTGGTAACTGCCTGGTTATAAGTAGCCCATTGGTTATTTAGGGCTTATGGCCATTTTGAGGTAGGTCACTTAATAAGTCTGTTTGCATTCAGCTCAGTGGTCACTGTGGGCCCTTTTGCCTTGCTTAAGTTTCCATTGCTCAAGCCTGTTGTCAAAAGCAGCCTCTATAAACCCTAAGGTCACCTCGTTCCATGGATACAACTGGAGAACACTCACAGCAGTGTAACTCAGAAAATGACCTGAGACTTGCAGAATGAACTTCACACCTAAATGTAGAGATGAGGCCACATCAAAAAGGATAGGAAGGATAGAGACATAGCTGGGAGCTAAACAGACATATAGGACTTTCTCTGGTGGGGGGCATGCCATGGACACCTGAAAAGGAGAGAAACGCACCCCTGTACTGGAATGCCTGCAAGGAGAAGATGAATCCCTATAAATATTTAGCTTTGAAAACCAGAGATGCTGGATTTCAAAAGTTCTTACAGCCAGAGACTCATAAAACCTTGAACTTAAACTAGATCAGTGGGGTCCACTCTGGAGGAGCTGAGAAGGTGAGAGGAAACTGAGTCCCTGCCCTTAAGAGACAACACAACAAATAACCCATGGTGGCACAGCATATAAGCAGCAGTTTGAAAAGGAGGGAAATGCAGGAAGGAGTTATTTACTCATCTCAGAGCCTGTCCCAGAGGGACAGAAATTGCTGGGAACTCCTCCAGGAGCAAAATAAATGTCAGGCATCATTTATGTCCCCACCTCCCAGTGTAAACACACAGGCACCTGAGGTATTGGTAACCTAATTTACTAACACTGCAGCCCCACAACCACACAATGCTTCCACAGAGCCAGATAGGCCACTTCAGTTCTGGCACAGTAGGGATCCTCCAGCAGAGGACCAAGGGGGCACAAAATTTCCTAGCACTGCTGCCTCACCACTTCAACTGCCTTCACTATGTTCCTAAGGACCTACCTCTCCAGAGGGTCCCTCAGTACCAGTGCTGCAGGGTCCCATTTATAGAGGACCTGAGGCATGGAAACCTTTCTAGCATTAGTGCTCCACCGCCCTACTCCATGCATTGGGCTTCTGCAAACCCGGATAGATCACATCAGTCCTGGTGCTGTAGGACTCCTTCCAAGGTGAACAAAGCTTGCTAACATTGCCACCCCACTGTACCACGCCTGTGTTGAGCTTTGGGGGACCCACTTTCTCCAATGTGCTCTTGGCCAGAACTCATACAAGGATAATGCAGTGCTGGACAATGTGGAAGCAGCTCCTACAGTGGCCAGCACTACTCCAAAATGACTCCTCCTTCAGAGAGAGGGGAAGATAACCATACATACTAATCAGACAAATGCCCTAGCAATGGGCTGGAGGCAGACAACTATTCTAACTTCAAGCACTGCCCACCAATGAAAGCTTCTCAAAGGAGAACACAGGGAAAGCACCCTGCAGTTTTTTTGTTTTGTTTTTTTTGTTTTTGTTTTTGTTTTGTTTTGTTTTGTTTTGTTTTGCTACTCCATGTTTGGCAAACACATGGTTTGACTCCACCCAAGCCCAAGATGTCCCCAGACTGATCCCTAACACCACAGGGAACAAACACAGCTCTAATAGGCAAAGAAAGCCAATGCAGATGACCAGACTTTAGGTAAAAACAACTCACCCACAACAGTAGGGCACATGAATCACACATAGGAGACATCCCTGAAGTGCCAGGTTCGAGTAAACAGGGGACACTACATGGCAGAGCACTACAGGGCCTCTTCTTCATAAAGTCACTACTTTGCAGGGCAGGAGATGTAGTTGTCTTTACTAACAGAGAAACAGACACAGTTAGACAAAATGAGAACACAGAAGAACATGTTCCAAAAACAAACAAACAAACAAACAAACAAACAAACAACCAGGAAAAGTCACAGCAAGAGACATAAGTGAAATGGATATAAGTAATATGCATGATAGAAAAACTAAAGGAGTGATCATAAAGATACAGGACTTGAGAAAAGAGTAGAGGACATAAGTGACACCCTTAAAAAAAGATGGAAAACATAAAAAAAGAACCAATCAGAAATGAAGAAAACAATACATGAAATTAAAAATAGACTTGATAGAATAAATAGAAGGCTAGAAGCAGAGGAATGAATTGATGACCTGGAATACAGTGTAATAAAAATTAATCAAGCTTAGCAAATGAAGAGAAAAAAAAAGAAATATGCAAAACAAAAATAGACTTAGGGAATTCAGTGACTCCATCAAGTGTAATAATATTCAATTATAAGAGTGCAACAAGAAGAAAAAAAAAGTGGTTCAGAAATTTATTTGAAGAAATAATAGCTGAAAACTTTCTTCATATGAAGAAGGAAATAGATATCCAGAAACAGGAAGCACGGAGATTCCCTCCACCCCAAAAAATCAACTCAAGAAGATTCACACTGAGACATATAGTATTTAAAATGGAAAAAAAAAAGAGGTGCCTGGGTGGCTCAGTTGTTAAGCTTCTGCCTTTGGCTCAGGTCATGGTCCCAGGGTCCTGGGATTGAGCCCTATGTCAGGCTTCCTGCTCAGCGGGGAACCTGCTACTCCCTATCCCAATCCCCCTGTGTATATTTCCTCTCTCTCTGCCTTTCTCTCTGTCAAATAAATAAATTAAATCTTTTTAAAAATGGAAAAACAGTAAAGATAAAGAAAAAAAAATTTAAAGCATCAAGAGCAAAGAAGTCAGTTACATGAAAGAGAGAACCCGTAAGGCTATCAGTGGATTTTTTTAGCAGAAACTTTGCAGGCCAGAAAAAAGTGGCATGATATATCCGAAGTACTGGAAGGGAAAAATATGTGGCCAAGAATACTCTATCCTGAAAAGGCCATCATTCAGAATAAGAGAGACAGTTTCCCAGACAAAAACTAAAGGAGTTCATCACCACCTAAACCAGTCCTGCAAGAAATATTAAATGGGATTCCTTGTGTAGAAAGGAAAGACCATAAATGAGACTATGAAATATAAATACACATGTAAAAATCAGTCAAGGAATTCACAAAGAAAATAATGTAAACTATGACACTATATGCCTAAAAAGTGTGGGGGCAGAGAGGAGTAAAAAATGGATTCAAATTTAAGTGATTATCCAGTTAATACAGACTGCTGTATACAAAAGTATTCATATACAAACCTAATAGTAACCATAAGTCAAAAACCAGTAATAGATGCAAAGAATAAAGAGAAAGGAATCCATGTGTATCACTAAAAAAAGCCAGCAAACCATGAAAGAGAGCAAGAGAAGAAAGGATCAGGAAACAAAATAAAACAAAACAAAACTATAGAAACAACCATAAAACAAATAACAAAATAGCAATGAACACATATCTATCAATAACACATATCTATCAATGAACACATATATTCCATTTACTTTGAATATAAGTGGACTAAATTCTCCAATCAAAAGACGTAGGGTGACAGAATGGATAAAAAAGAAGAGCCATCTATGTGCTGCCTATAAGAGGCTCATTCCAGACCAAAAGTCACCTGCACATATAAAGTGAGGGGATGGAGAAATATTTATCATGCAAATGCAAATGAAAGAAAGCCAGAGTAGCAATATTTGTATTGGAAAAAGTATGTGTTAAAACAAAAACTGTAACAAGAGACAAACAGGTACACTATATAATAATAAAAGAGGACAATCTAACAAAAACGTACAACATTGTAAATATTTATGCACCCAATATGGGAGCATATACATACATAAAACAGTTAATCACAAATGTAAAGGAAGTAATCCATCATGCTACAATAATGGTAAAGGACTTTAATAGGCCACATGCATCAATGGACAGATCATCTAAACAGAAAATTAAAAAGAAAAGGATGGCTTTGAGTGACACACTGGATCAGATGGATTTAATAGACATATTCAGAATATTCCATCCTAAAACAGAATAGACATTATTTTCAAGGGCACATGGAACATTCTACAGAATAGATCATGTATCACGTCACAAAACAAGTCTTAACATATTCAAAAAGATGAAAGTCATAGTATGCAAATTTTCTTTTTTTTCTAAAGGTTTTTATTTATTTTAGAGAGAGAGACAGAAAGAGAGTGAACAAAGGGGTGGAGGGGCTGAGGAAGAGAGATAATTCTGAAGCAGACTCCCTGCTGAGTGCAGAGCCTGATGTGGGGTTCAATCTCAGGCCCTGAGATCATTACCTGAGTCAAAATCAATAGTTGGCTGCCCAACAGACTGAGCAATCCAGATGCCCCAGTATGTAACTTTTCTGACCACAACTCTATGAAACTAGAAATCAACCATGAGAAAGAAATCTGGAAAGAGCACAAATACATGGAGGTGAAATAATATGCAACTAAACAATTAATGGGGGGGGACAAGATGGCGGAGAAGTAGGAGTATCTGTTGCAACCCGTCCCCTAAAGTGAGCTGGATATCTGCCAGAACACTCTGAAGACCCATGAAATCAGCCTGAGGAGCAAGTTTTTTCACTTCAGGATCTCTACAGGAGCAGAACACAGAAATGGAGAGGTAAAGCAAAGTGGGAACACTGGAACCTATATCGGAGGATAAACAAAAGGGGAAGGGAGCCACCAGAAGTGATCCAAAGAGAGTAATACCCCAAAGGAAAGTGCCTTGTGGTTGGGGACCAGCATTAACTTAGAGTCTTAAAAAGAGCAAAAGATATTGAGGAGCAACTAGTGGAAGTGGGTTGCAGGCATGGGTCTAAGCCCACGTTCCCAGGAAGGACACCACCTATGTCAAAGAGAGACTGGTGGGGGGGGTGTCTAGTCTGCGGTTCATGAACCTGTAGCTTTCAGATGCTTGCACCATTTCATGGGTGGGGCACACTCCTGCAAGTGCCTTAGAGAGTCTAGAGTGGCCCAGGAGCCTGCAGCTTTTCTCTGTGTGCAGCACTCCCTGGATGGACTGGGAGCACTCCCACAAACTCCTAAGAGACTGAGTGGGAGCCCTAGACAGCAGACTCTAGGTTTGCAGGACATCCAAGCCCCACTGCAGGGTCTGGGCGCTTCCAGCCAGTGCTGGAGAGAATGCGGCCAGATCTTGATCAGGAATCTGAGTACACCAGGTGCCCCTTGCAACATTTAGGGGGCAGGGCACACTCCTGCAAGCACTTTAGAGAGCCTGGTGTGCCCCTTGAGCCTTCAGCTTTCCTCTGTGTGCAGCACTCCCCAGACTGGTTGCACTCCTGCAAACTCCTAAGAGAAAGGCCAAAAACATTCAGAGAGCGAAAGACTGATAAACTGGTTTCCACAAAGCACAGCCCCTTGACTGGGGGGCAGGGTGACTCAACCCAAGCAAGATTGATAGGAAAACAATGCAGCAGGCCCCTCCCCCAGAAGACAAGCCAAAAACAAAAGGACAACAACCACATGGTCCCCATAAAATTATAAATCACCAACATCAGGGGAAATTAATATATTAAGCTCCTGATAATACCCTAAAACCTGTATATTTTATAGATACAAGTTTTTTCTTTCTTTTTTCTATTTTTTTTATTCACTTGGTCTCACATTTCTTGGTTTTTGAAAAAATTTTTTAAACTACTTAACATTATAGCTAGAGGCTTAATACAATGATAAACCCAGGAAGACCTGAAATAACTTTTCTGGTCCATGACGAGTTATAACCACCCTCCCATCTTATCTTTCTGTCAGTGTTTCTATGTATTTGCTTTTGTTCTGGTATTATATAAATCTTATTCTTGGGGTTCATTATGAATAGGTTCTTTTATTTCTTGTCATTTAATTTTGTTGGTCTTTATGTTTGTTTGTGTTTGTTTATATACCTTATAAATCTTATTTTTGGGGCACATTCTGGCTGGGATTTCTTCTTTCTCTCTCTCTCTCTCTCTTTTATCCTTATTCTTTTTTTTTTTTTGGTAGTGTATTGCAATTGCTCCAAAACCTTCCAGGGTGCACCCTGCCTGGATTGTGCGTGATATATTCAGCTATACATACTCTCATCCACTTCTCATCAAAATGACTAGGAGGAGGAACATGCAACAGAGGAAAAACCCAGAGACTGCACCCTCTTCCTCAAAACTATTGAACATAGACATAAACATATATATACATAAGTATCTCAGAGAGGGAATTCAGGGTAACAATTATCCAGGCAATGGCTAGGATTGAGAAAAACATTAATGACAACATAGAGTCTCTAAGGGCAGAATTGAGAACCTGTATGGCAGATGTCAAAAATGCTATCAGCGAGATCCAATTTAATCTAAATAGTCTAACAGCTAGAGTTACAGAGACAGAGGATAGAATTAGTGATCTAAAGGACAAAATGATTGAGAAGAAAGGTCAGGAGGAGGGCTGGAACAAACTGCTTAGGAATCATGAGAAGAGACTTAGGGAAATAAATGATGCCATGAAATGTTCCAGTGTCAGAATTATTGGAATCCCAGAGGGGTTAGAGAAAGACCGAAGATTAGAAGATATAGCTGACAAATTCTGAATGAAAATTTCCCCAATCTGGGGAATGGAACAAGTGTTCCTGTCCTAGAGACAGAAAGGACACGCCCCCCCAAGTTCAAAGAGTCTAGAAAGACACTCAGACACATAATTGTAAAATTTGCAAATTATACTTTCATGCAAGACGTTCTGAGAGCAGCTAAGGGGAAGAGATTCCTTACATACAGAGGAAGATCGACAGAATAACGTCAGATCTGTCCACAGAAACCAGGAAAGCCAGAAAGGGCTGGCATGATATATTCAAGGCACTAAAGGAGAAGAACATGCAGCCAAGAATACTTTATCCAGCAAGGCTGACATTCAAAATGGATGGAGAGATAAAGAGCTTCCAAGACTGGCAAGGAATAGAAGAGTATGTGACCACCAAGCTGGCACTACAAGAAATATTAAAGTGGACTCTACAAAAGTAGAAGGAACCCGTGAGTGACTTAGAACAGAAATTTACAATGTATAGAAAAAAGGAATACACAGACAACAAGATGTCTATAAAAACTTACCTTTCAATAATCATTCTCTATATGAAAGACATAAGTGCTCCCATAAAAAGGCACAGGGTTGCAGAATGGATAAAACGACAGGACCCATCCATATGCTGTTACAAGAGACACATTTGGAACCTAAAGATACTTCCAGATTGAAAATGAAAGGATGGAGAACCATCTTTCATGCTAACAGACCTCAAAAGCAAGGTAGGCTAGCAATTCTCATATAAGATAAATTATATTTTAAGGTAAAGACTGTAGTCAGAGATACAGGAGGACACTACATCATACTTAAAGTGTCTATACTCTAAGAAGATCTAACAGTTGTAAACATTTATGCCCCCTATTAGGAGCAGCCAATTACGCAAGCCAACTATTAATAAAAATAAAGAGTCATATTGACATGAATACATTAATGGTAGGAGATCTTAACATGCCACTCTCAGTAACAGATCATCTAAACAGAAAACCAATAAAGAAACAAGAGTTTTGAATGACGTTTGGACCAAACGGACATCATAGATATATACAGAACATTCCACCCTAAAACAACAGAATACTCATTCTTCTCAAGTGCACATGGAACTTTCTCCAGAATAGACCACATACTGGGCCACAAATCAGGACTTGAACAATAACAAAAGTGAGATGATTCTCTGCATATTCTCAGACCACAATGCTTTGAAACTGGAACTCAACCACAAGAAAAATTTGGAAGGAATTCAAACTCTTGGAATCTAAAGACCAACCTGCTCAAGAATGCTGGGATCAACCAGAAAATCAAAGATGAACTTAAACAATTCATGGAGACCAATGAGAAAGAAGACACACTGATGCAAAACCTATGGGACACGGCAAAGACAGTCCTAAGGGAGAAATATATAGCCATCCAAGCCTTACTCAAAAAAATTGAAAAATCTCGAATACACCAGCTCTCTTTACACCTTAAGGAACTGGAAAATCAATAACAAATTAAGCCAACCCCACCTGCAAGAAGGGAAATAATCAAGATTAGACCAGAGATCAATGAGTTAGAAACTAGAGAAATAGTATAACGCATCAGTGAATCCAGAAGTTGGCTTTTTGAAATAATCAATAAGATCGATAAGCCACTGGCCAAACTCATCCAAAAGAAAAGAGAGAGGACCCTGATTAACAAAATTATGAATGAAAGGGGAGAGATCACGACTAATCCAAAGGAAATAGAAACAATCATCAAAAACGATTATCAACAGCTATATCCCAAAGTTAAACAACCTAGAAAAAATGGATGCATTCCTGGAAACCTATAAACTTCTAAGACTGAAACAGGAAGACATTGACAACCTGAATAGACCAATATCTAGTAATGAGATTGAAGCAGTGATCAAAAACCTCCCAAGAAACAAGAGTGCAAGACCTGACGGATTCCCTGAGGAATTCTACCAAACATAGGAAGAAATAGTACCCCTTTTCCTGAAACTGTTTCAAAAAATAGAAACAGGAGGAAAACTTCCAGACTCTTTCTATGAAGCCAGTATTACCCTGATCTGCAAACCAGGCAAAGACCCCATCGAAAAGGAGAATTTCAGACCAATATCTCTGATGAATATGGATGCCAAGATTCTCAACAAGATCATAGCTAATAGGATCCAACAGCACATTAAAAAGATTATTCATCATGACCAGGTGGGATTTATCCCTGGGATGCAAGTGTGGTTCAACATATGCAAATCAATCCATGTGACAGAACAAATCAATAAGAGAAGATAGAAGAACTACATGGTCCTCTCAATTGATGCAGAAAAAGCTTTTGACAAAATTCAGCATCTGTTCCTGATTAAAATTCTTCAAAGTA
>CM052801.1:58709124-58737442 GCA_028533885.1 Nasua narica | reverse complement strand
AGCAAGGATGCCCACTCTCACCACTCTTGTTCAACATAGTACTAGAAGTCCCAGCAACAGTAATCAGACAATAAAAAGAAATAAAAGTTATTCAAATTGGAAATGAAGAAGTCAAACTCTCTCTCTTCACAGATGACATGATACTTTCTATAGAAAACCCAAAAGACTCCACCCCCTAACTTCGAGAACTCATACAACAATTCAGTATTGTAGCAGAATACAAAATCAATGCACAGAAATCAGTTGCTTTCCTATACAATACCAAGGATAATATGGAAAGGGAAATTAGAGAATTGATTCCATTTACTGTGGCACCAACAACCATAACATTCCTGGGAATAAACCTAACCAAAGAGGTAAAGGATCTGTACTAGAGCAACTACAGAACACTCATGAAAGAAATTGAAGATGACACAAAAAGGTGGAAAAGCATTCCATGCTCATGAATTAGAAGAATAAACGTTACAATGTCTCTACTGCCCAAAGCAATCTTTACTTTCAATGCCATCCCAATCAAAATTCCACTGGCACTTTCCAAAGGGCTGGAACAATCCTAGAATTTGTATGGAACCAGAAAAGACCCCAAATTGCTAAGGAACTGTTGAAAAAGAAAAACACAGCTGGGGGCATTACATTGCCTGATTTCAAGCTTTACTACAAGGTGGTGATTACCAAGACAGCACGGTAGTGGCACAAAAACAGACACATAGACCAGTGGAACAGAATAGAGAGCCCAGATATGGACCTGCAACTCTATGGTCAAATCATCTTTGACAAAACAGGAAAAAATATCCAGTGGAAAAAGACAGTCTCTTTAATAAATCATGCTGTGAAAATTGCACAGCTATATATAGAAGAATTAATCTTGACCATTCTCTTACATCATACACGAAGATAAACTGGAAATGGATAAAAGACCTCAACATGACGTAGGAATCTATTAAAACCCTAGAGAAGAACATAGGCAGTGACGTCTTGGACATCAGCCACAGCAACTTCTTTCAGGACATGTCTCCAAAGGCAAAGGAAACAAAAGCGAAAATAAACTTTTGGGACTTCATCAAGGTAAAAAGCTTCTGCACAGCAAAGGAAACAGTCCACAAAACAAACAGGCAACCCACAGAATGGGAGAAGATATTCGCAAATGACACTACAGACCAAGGTCTGATATCTAAGATCTATAAAGACCTCCTCAAACTCAACACTCACAAAACAGATCATCACATCAACAAATGGGCAGAAGATATGAACAGACACTTCTCCAAAGAAGACATACAAATGGCTAACAGACACATAAAGAAATGTTCATCTTTAGCCATTAGGGAGATTCAAATCAAAACCACACTGAGATACTGAAGAGATAATTAAGCAGCAGAAAGAGAAATTAAGAAACCAATTGCATTTGCAATTGCACCAGAAATAATAAAGTACCTAGGAATAAACTTAACCAAGGAGGTGAGTGACCTATAATCTGAAAACAATAAACATTGATGAAAGAAATTGAAAAAGACACAAATAAATTGAGAGACATTCCATGCTCGTGTATTGGAAAAACAAATATCGTTAAAATGTCTATACTACCCAAAGCCATCTAAAGATTTAATGCAATCCCTATCAAAATACCAACAGCATAATTCACAGAACTGGAGCAAACTATCCTAAAATTTGTATGGAACTAGGAAAAAATCTCAAATATCCAAAGCAATGCTGAAAAAGAAAAACATAGCTGGAGGTATCATAATTCCAGTCTTCAAGTTATACTACAAAGCTGTTGTAATCACTACAGTGTGGTACTGGCACAAAGTAGACACATAGAATAATGAAATGATATAGAAAACCCACAAGTAAACACATAATTATATGGTCATTTAATCTTTGACAAAGCAAGAAAGAGTATCTAATGGGAAAAAGAAATTCTCTTTATGAAATGGTGTTGGGAAAACTGGACAGCTACATGCAAAAGAATGAACCTGGACCACTTTCTTACACCATACAGAAAAATAAATTCAAAATGAATGAAAGCCATAAATGTGAGACAGGAAACCATTAAAATCATAGAAGACCACACAGGCAGTAACTTCTTTGACATTACCATGGCAATATATTTCTAGATATGTCCCCTGAGGCAAGGGAAACAAAAGCAAAAATAATCTGCTTGAAATTCATCAAAACAAAAAGCTTCATCTTCACACTGAAAAAAACAATCAGCAAAACTAAAAGGCCGCTTAATGAGTGGGAGAAAATATTTGGAAATGATATATCTGATAAAGAGTTAGTATCCAAAATGTACAAGAACTTATAAACTCAACACCCAAAACCAAATAATACAATTAAAAAATGTGCCACAGGCATGAATAGACATTTTTCCAAAGACATACAGATGGACAATAGATACATGAAAAGATGCTCAATATCACCAATCATGAGGGAAATGCAAATCAAAACTTCAATGAGATATTACCTCACACCTGTCAGAATGACTAAAATCAACAACACAAGAAACAACAGGTGTTGGCAAGAATGTGGAGGAAGGGAAACCCTCTTGTACTACTGGTGGGAATGCTAACTCTTGTAGCCACTGTGGAAAATAGCATGGAGATTTTTTAAAATCTTAAAAATAGAAATACTGTATGATCCAGTAATCATACTACTGGGTATCTACCCCCAAAATTCAAAACCAGTAATTCAAAGGGATACAGGCACCCCTATGTTTATAGTAGCATTATTTTTAATAGCCAAATTATGGAAGCAGCCCACATAACCATCAATAGATGAATGGATAAAGAAGTAGTACTAGGGGCGCCTGGGTGGCTTAGTGGGATGAAGCCTCTGCCTTCAGCCCAGGTCATGATCTCAGGGTCCTGGGATTGAGCCCCGCATTGGGCTTTCTGCTCAGCAGGGAGCCTGCTTCCCCCTCTCTCTCTGCCTGCCTCTCTGCCTGCTTGTGATCACTCTCTCTGTCAAATAAATAAATAAAAGCTTAAAAAAAAGAAAGTTCTTTAAAGAAGTAGTACTATACATAATATAGTAGTGTGTATATGTGTATATGTACATTTACATACATATGTACATATGTGTATGTATACATATACCACATTATATATAAGTAAATATATATATATAAAGTATATATGAATATATGTATATGTATATAATGGTATATGTATATAACGGAATATTATTATATTATATATAACATACTATTAATAATATTATATAAAACAAAGTATTACTGAGCCATAAACAGGAATGATATTTTGCCATTTGCAACAACATGAGTGGAGCTAGAGACTATCATACTAAGAAAAATAGTCAAAGAAAGACAAATACAATATGATTTCACTCACATGTGGAATTAAATAAAAAAGCAAGGGGAAAAAACACTCTTAACTATAGATAACAAACTGATGGTTTCCAAAGGTGAGATGGGTGGGGGGTTGGGTGAACTAGGTGATGGGGATTAAAGAGTGCATTTGTCGTGATGAGCACCCAGTGATGTATGCAATTGTTGAATCATGATATTGTGCATCTGTGACACTGTATGCTAACTATAATGGAATTAAAATAAATTAAATTTATATATTAAATAAAAATTAAAATAAAAGCTTAATTTTAAAAAAGTATGCAAATTAAATCTTAACAGAGCTTTTTAAAACCTGGACTTGATTGATTTCAGGAGATGTTTATCAGTAATGAGTCAAATTTATGATTATGAGATTCCAATTGAAAGCTAATTATTAGTGATTAAAGCACATTTATTCACTAAAATGAAAAATGTAAAGTAATAATACCTAGAAAGTCATTTTTACCTAACACTAGAAGATAGTCCTAGGCCATATGGAGCATGTTTCTAGGTAATTTAATAACCTCTTCAAGAATTGTAAATAGTATAGCAGCACCAGTATTCTAGCACTAATACATACATATACACCTAATCACACAGAAATATGCATTTTTTGTGTTAGTGTGGATATATGAAACTCATCTGAATAACTTTTCTGTAAGATATTTAGTGTAGGATGCTTTCAATACAAATAAGATATAGACCTAAAACGTCATTTTTTAATTTATATAATCATGGTCTCCTAAAATCTGTGGTATAGGGCAGAGGTTGTTAGGCATGATTCAATCCAAAGTTACTCCATACATGGTATAATGTGAAGAGTGCCTCCAACTTCTTTGTCCTACTGCATACAATTTAGAGCTTCAAATTCCCACCTCTAATTGGAGTTACTCTTTCAGGCTTATGGAAGAGCAATGGTGCCCTACATCTATATAGTATACTACCATTTTCAATGTGTCTTTACATAAATTATGTCATCGAATTCTCACAAGAACTTTAAATTGGAGGTATTGTTATACAGCTTTTGTAGGCAGAGAAAACTAATGGTCAGTGAGATTAATTTACTCATCTAACAAATGTACGTCAAAAAAAAAAAAGCTGGATCTTGACCAATGACAGTTCAATTTTAAGCGCATTTTCCCTGGTATCCAAGCTTCTTTAAAAGTTGAATTCATCCAGAAGCATCTATCCAAATGACACTCTATAGGAGGAACATAGTGTTCCATTAGTCTCAGAAAACTATAGAGTAGCTTATTTTCTCAGACTCGTGAGCTGTCACCCAGAATAGAGCTCTGAGTTATGGTAATTGTTATGTGAAAGGCAGAAGATAGGGCTTGAGGAACAGATTAAAAAAATAGTGTTAACTTAGAGTATAAAATAGACATTAAGGAAATATAGGAATACAGTCAGTATTCCTAGAATATTTTACTAGCACAGAAAATAATTTTTAATTAGAAATAATTAGAAATTTTATTTATTTTACATTGTTTTATTTCAGTAATTTAGATGAGCCTGGTTATATATAAACATGTTAGAAAAATGTTCTGTCTTCTTGGGTAGAACTCTAAATTGTTGTCTATCCTATCCTTACCACAAAGAGTTTAATCTTTTGAATTCTTTGCTTCTGATTTTCTTTTGATGAAACATAGCTTTCATTGTTTCCTTTTTTTAATTGTTATTATTCAAAATAACCCTATGATGTGGCCCTGTAACATCTTCTTTATCCATTTCTGCAAATGGAATTGGTTTGTTTTAGGTCCCAACAAATAAATCAAATGCAGTTTTTCAATTATGAATCATAACTCTTCCTTATCCCAACTGCTTATGTAGCCCATTGGTTTAGAATACCTTTCTTCTTATTCTTTTTTAATATTTTGTTCAGGGGACACTTCAGTGTTTAAAGACTGATACTCAACCAGTTTATTTTCTACTACCGAAGAAGCACAATGCCCTCCTGCTTATCTGGCCTCATTTCTTTTCTTTAGAGATATGTGTTAGAAAACAACCTGCTGCATTTTTCACAGTTACAGATAAACTAGTCCTACCTTTTCAATATACTGCATGTTGTCATTTACTTCTCTTCTGGAAAGAAATGATATTTGGTGTTCTTGGACAAGCTCAGTCTCCTGAATTCTGATTTTAATTCTCTTTCCAATTCCATCTGGTCATTTCCATCAAATACTTCAGAGTGGGTCACTTGATTTTTTTTTTGTAACTTTCTCCTTTCTCTACTTGAAAATTGATAGGATAATGTTACTATATTATGCACTCGGGGACATATGAAAAATAGTGAGAATTGCTATTAGTTAGCATAACTAAATTTTCATAAGTACTAGAGGAGGTCCGTAGTGTTTATATAACTTATGACTAAAGTTGAAGCTTTACATGTATCTACATGTGCAAAATCAAATGAATAGATAAGTCCAATTAAATACCTCATGAAATTAAATGTAGCATTTTATACTTGAGAAATCACTTTCACATATATTGTATTTAAAAAATAATTTCATTAATTTATGTATTTTACATGTAGCCATATTCCACTCTCAAAATGTACTCATATACAGCTCATGGAATTTTCATAATAGACCTAGGTAATTCAAGCAAAAGTGAATTATTTGGCTAATTATCTCCATTTTCCATTTCAGAGTACACATAGACTTAAAGTATTTTTTCTTTTTATTTAAGCTATGCTTTTGTCAAGTGCAGCCAATTTAAGTTTAATCTACCCTGAGTCTTTATAGTAGTTTACCTTCCATTCTCAATTTGATATGAATATGTATTTTTTATGAATATGTAATTTCTTATTGAATTGGCATTTGCTGTATGGAAAACTACCAGTCACTAAAGTACCTACTTATTTTTTAGTGAGTTCCTTCCCAAGGCTGCCATAACAGTGCAGGCATCAGTTAGATGATGCCTTCAACATGAAGTAGCAGAAAACCAAGAGAAAAGTAGAATAAAAAAGGAAGAAATTTCTTTCCCTCATTAAAGAAATTCAGAGTAGATATATCTCGTGTAGGTCATTACATTGACTCAGTGACACCATCAGGAAATTAGGTCCTTTATATTTTTTGTTCTGATATCTTTAGTGTCCTAGCTTTGTCTTCAAGCTATTTTCCCTCATGGTCACAAGGTGACTGCCTCAGAAAGGACAATGTCCAATGAAATAAAAGGAAGTTTTTCCTTCCTTGTGTCTTTTTAAGAAGAAAGATTTATTTTTCAAAAATCTCCAACAGATCTCTGTTTATGTCTCATGAGCCAAAAGTGAATTACATGCCCACCTATAAGTCAAACATTTGTTGAATTTAAGAGGTCACTGTAATTAGATTACAATACTCAGGATGTACCCTTGGGGCACATGGTGGAAGGTTAGAATTCCTGTATTAAATTGTGCTTCTAGCACCAAGTAAGAAGGGAATAGTAGCTATTAGGTAGATGATCAAAAGTTTCTGCTATATTTAGAAATTGGCAATCTCCCTTTAGGCCTTTTCCTTGGAAACTTTCATGATGATTTTCCTGGCAGCCTTTTCACATAATCTTTGCTAATGGAGTTTCTTTCGATAATTTCCTATATTGCTTTTGAAAATAGGCCTAAAACAAGACCCTGAAATTTTGTCTTTATGTCACATATATTACCTGACTTGTATTGCTCATATGCATCTAATAAAAAATATTGAGGTACAATTTACATACAATAACATATTCCCACCTTAAAAATTAATTTATTTTTAAATTTAAGTATAATTAACATAGAGTGTTATTTTAGTTTCAGGTGTACCATATGATTCAACAATTCTATACATTACTCAGTGCTCATCATAATAACTGTATTCTTAATACCTTTCTTCTATTTTACCCATTCCCCACCACCTTCCCTCTGGCAATCACCAGTTTGTTCCCTATATTTAAGAATCGGCTTTTTTGTTTGTCACTTTTTTCTTTGCTTGTTCATTTTGTTTCCTAAATTCTGTTTATGAGTGAAATCCTATGGCATTTGTCTTTTTCTAACTAACTTTTGGCTTAGCATTATAACTTCTAAAGCCATCCATGTTGTTGTAAGTAGAAAGATACCATTATTTTTAATGACTGAGTAATATTTCTATCTATCTATCTATATCTATATATATATCTATCATCTGTCATCTACCATCTATTGATATATCATATCTTCTATAACCAAATCATCTATGGGCAGACACTTGGGTTTCTTCCATATCTTGGCCATTGTAAATAATACTGTAATAAACATAAATGTGCATATATCTTCTTAAATTAATGTTTTCATTTCTTTTGGGTAAATACCTAGTAGTGGATTTACTGGATAGTACTATAATTCTATTTTTAATTTTTTAAGGAAGTCCCATACCATTTTTAGCAGTGACTGCACCAACTTGCATTCATACCAAATATGCACAAGGTTTCTTTTTCTCCATATCCTTATTAACACTTATTGTTTTTTGTGTTTTTAATTTTAGTCATTATGACAGGTGTGATGTCATACCTCTTTGTGGTTTTTATTTGCATTTCCCTGATGATGAGTGATATTGAACATCTTTTCATATGTCTGTTGGTAATCTGTATGTTTTCTTTGGAAAAATGTTGATACACATCCCCTGCCCATTTTTAAATTGGATTATTTATGTTTTTGGTGTTGAGTTATTTAAGTTTTTTATGTATTTTGGATATTAACCCTTTACTGAACATATCATTTGCAAATATCTTTTTCCATTTGGTAGGTTGTCTTTTTGTTTTGTGGATTATTTCCTTTGCTGTGAAAAAAAATTTTTTTAATTTTGATATAGTCCCAATAGTTTAATTTTACTTTTGTTTCTCTTGGCAAAGGAGATCTATATCTAAAAAAATGTTTCCATGGCTGATGTAAAAGAGATGACTGACTGCCTATGTTCTCTTCTAGGAATTTTACGACTTCAGTCTCACATTTATATCTTTAATCCACTTTGAGTTTATTTTTGTATATGGTATAAGAAAGCATCCAAGTTTCATTCTTTTGCATGTAGCTGACCAGTTTTCTTAACACAATTTGTTGAAGAGACTATCTTTTCCCCATTGTATATTCATTCCTGCTTTCTGCTAGAGTAATTGACTTTATTAGCATAAATTTATTTCTCGTCTCTCTATTCTGTTCCATTCATCTGTCAATTTTTGTCCCAACATCATACTGTTTTGATTTTGGTAGCTTTATAGTATATCTTGAAATCTAGGATTGTGATACTTCCAGTTTTTTTGTTATTTTTGAAGATTGTTTTGTCTATTCAGTCTTTTGTTGTTCCATACAAATTTTAGGAATTTTTGTTTTACTTCTGTGAAAAATGCTATTGGAAATTTAATAAAGATTGCATTAAATCTACAGATTGCTTTGGGTAGTGTGAATATTTTAACAATATTGATTCTCACAATCTAGCAGCATGAAATATCTTTAAATTTATTTGTGTCTTCTTCAATTACATTCAACAATATTTTATAGTTTTGGGGGTATACCTCTTTCACTTTCTTGCCTAAGCGTATTCCTATGTATTTTATTCTTTCTGGAGCAATTGTAACTGAGACTGATTCCTTTTTCCTTTCTGCTTCTTCATTATTAGTGTATAGAAATGCACCAGGTTTCTGTACATTGGTTTTTGTATTTTGTAGCTTTACTGAACTCGTTTTTCAGTTCTAGCAGTTTTTTGGTGGTCTTTAGGGTTTTCCATGTGTAGTATGAAGTCATCTGCAAATAGTGAAAATTTTACTTCATCCTTACCAATTTGGATGCATATATTCCCTTTTCTTGTCTTATTGCTGTGGCTAGGACTTCCAGAACTATGTTGAATAAAAGTGGTGAGAGTGAACATCCTTGTCTTGTTCCAGATCTTAGGGGGACACCTCTCTCTCAGTTTTTCCCCATTGAGTGTGATGTTTGTTGTGTGTTTTTCATATATGGCATTTATTATTCTGAGGTATGTTCTCTCTAAATCTACTTTGTTGAAAATTTATATCATGAATGAATGTTCTACTTCATCAAATGCATTTTTTACACCTTTTGAGATAATCATATGTTTTTTTATCCTTTCTCTTCTTGGTGTGATGTGTCACACTGTTTGTGAATATTGAACCACGCTTGCATCACAGGAATAACTCCCACTCGATCATGGCAAATGATTTTGTTAATATATTGTTGGATTTGTTTGCTAATATTTTGTTGAGGACTTTTGTATCTATGTTGATCAGGGATATTGGCCTGTAGTTGTCTTTTGTTTTTTGCGGTATCATTATCTGGTTTTGGTATCAGAGTAATGTTGGCTTCATAAAATGAATTGGAAATTTTCCTTTTATCTTCTGTTTTTGGAATAGTTTGGGAATAGGTATTAACTCTTCTTTGAATGGTAAAATTCTCCTGTGAAGCCATCTGGTCTAGGGCTTTTGTTGGATGTTTTTGATTACTGATACAATTCCATTGCTAGTAATTGGTCTGTTCAACTTTTTATTTCTTCTTGCTTCAGTTTTGGTAGTTTAGATGTTTCTAGAAATTTATCCATTTTTATAAGTTGTCCAATTTATTGACATATACTTTTTCATGATATTGTCTTATAATCCATTGTATTTCTTCAGTGTTGATTGCTATTTCTCCTCTTTTAGTTCTTCTTTTTTTTAAGATTTTTATTGCATGGAGCACTGGGTGTGATGCATGAACAATTAATCTTGTAACACTGAAAAAATAAAATAAAAGTATTTGAGAAAAAAAAGATTTTTATTTATTTATTTGACAGAGAGAGAGATCACAAGTAGGGAGAAAGACAGGCTGAGGGAGAGGCAGAAGTAGGCTCCCTGCTGAGCAGAGAGCCCGATATGAGGCTCGATCCCATAAGCCTAAGGCAGAGGCCTCAACCCACTGAGCCACCCAGGAGCCCCCTCAACTTTTAGTTCTTATTTTATTTATTTGAGTCCTTTTTCTCATTTTTGTTTTTGGATGACTCTGTCCAAAGGTTTTTCAATTTTATTTGTCTTAAAAAAAAGCAGTTTCTGGTTTTATTTTTTAAATTTATTTAATTTATTTTATTATTTATATTATTTATTATTATTTATATTATATTATAATATAATATATTATATGTGCATTATATATATTACATACATATATATTACAATACAGATGACTTCCTAATAATATATATATTATATTTACATAATATATACACATATTACATATTGTATATAATATATACAATATTATGTATATTATTATAATATATTATAATATACTACACACATATATATTATGTATATACATAATATACATGTATATATACATATAATTATATTATTATATTATATTATTATAATATTATAATATAATATTATAATATATTATATTATATCATTATATCATTATATTATTATATTAATTGTATTATATTATATACAATTTTATTATATTATATTTATTTATATATAATATATATATTATATAATATATATTATAATTATATATAATTAGCTAAAATTATATATACAATTATATTATATACATTTATAATATATTATATACAATATATAAATATTATATATTATATTATGTTATATTATATTAATTTATATAAATATATTATATTTATATTATTTATTATTATTTATATTATTTTATTTATATATTTATTTTATTATTTATTTTACTAATTTATTTGACACAGAGAGAGAGATCACAAGTAATCAGAGAGGCAGGCAGAGAGAGAGGTAGAAGCAGGCTCCCTGCTGAGCAGAGAGCCTGATGCGGGGGCCTGATCCCTGGACCCTGAGATCACAACTTGAGCAGAAAGCAGAGGCTTTAACCCACTGAGCCACCCAGGCACCCAGTGTCTTGTTTTATTTATGTCTTTTATAGTTTTTTTTAGTCTTTTTCATTACTTTCTGCTGTTATCTTTATTATTTCTTTTTCAACTTGCTTTTTTTTTTTCTAGTTCCTTTTGGTATAAGGTTAGGATATTTATTTGAGATTTTTCTTGATTTTTGATGTAGGCCTGTATTGCTATAATCGCTTTTGCCACATCCCAAGACTTAGGACTACTTTGTTTTCATTTTCATTTGCTTCCTTGTATTTTTACATGGAATAGCTTTTGCCACATCCCAAGACTTAGGACTGCTTTGTTTTCATTTTCATTTGCTTCCATGTATTTTTTTAAATATCCTCTTTAATTTCTTGGTTAAGACTGTCATTGTTTAGTAGCATTTTATTTAATCTCCATGTATTTGTGGTCTTTCCAGATTTTTTCCTGTGACTGATTTCTACTTTCATACTGCTGTGGCTAGAAAATCTGCATCATAAAAGTTCCATCTTTTTTAATTTGTTGAGACATACTTTGTGGCCTAATATGTGATCTATTCTGGAGATTGTTCTGTGAGCTCACGAAAAGAATGTGTATGCTGCTGTTTTAGGATAGGATGTTCTGAATATATCTGTTAAATTTCTCTGGTCCAATATGTCATTCAAATCCAGTTTTCTTGTTAATTTTCTGACTGGATGATTTATCCCTTGATGTATGTAGGAGTGTTAAAGTCCCCTACCATTATTGTATTACTGCTTTTTTTAAAGATCTTTATTTATTTATTTGTCAGAGAGAGATAGATTGAGAGAGACAGCATAAGCAATGGGAGTGGCAGGCAGAGGGAGAAGCAGGCTCTCCACTGAATAAGGAGTCCAATGGGGAACTTGGTCCTAGGACCCTGGGATCATGATCTGAGCTGAAAGGCAGAGGCTTAACTGACAGAGCCACCCTCAATGGCATCCCTGTTGTATTACTCTTGATTAGTTTCTTCATGTTTGTTAAAAATTGCTTCGTATATTTGGATGCTCCAGTGTTGGGTACAAAAATACCGTTTTTATATATTCCTGTTGGATTGTTTCCTTTATGATTATGTAGTATTCTTTTTTGTTTCTTCTTACAGTCTTTTTCTCAAAGTCTATGTTTTTTGTATAAATATTATTACTTCAACTATCTTTTTGCTTCCATTTGAATGATAAATGTTTTTTTATTGCTTTACTTTTAATTTGCATTATCTTTATTTCTGAAATGAGTCTGTTGCAGGAGGCATATTGGTGTTTTGCTTTTTACCCATTCAGTTACCCTCTGTCTTTTAACTGGATCATTAAGTCCATTTAAATACAAAGTAATTATTGATAGGTATGTATTTATTGTTATTTTGTTACTTCATTTACAGTTTTCATACTTCTACTTTGCTCCTTTTTTCTATTAGTCTATTCCCTTGTGGTTAGATGGTATTTTTTTTCTGTATGCTTAGATTCCTTTCAGTTTAATATTTTGCACATCTCTTTTATGTTTTCAATTTGTGGTTACTGTAGGGTTTATATATAATATTCTATGCATATAAAAGTCTATATTAGGTTGATCATTGCTTAAGTTTGAACCCACTATAAGAAAAATATATTTTATTGACCTCCTTCCACATTTTATGTTTATGGTGTCATATTTTACATCCTTTTATTTTGTGAATCACTTGACTGATATTTTTTACTCTATTTCAAAATGTATTTTTACTCTATTTCAAAATATATATTAAAAATATTTGAAAACATAATTTTTCAATGTTTGAATTTAAATTCTACTTAGTTAACGTACAGTGTAATATTAGTTTCAGGTGTACAATTTAGTGATTCAACACTTACAATATCTTGTGCTCATCACAAAAACAGTACTCATTACTTCCCATCACCTATTTAACCCATTACTCCACACACCTCCCCTCTGGTAATGATCAGTTTATTCTCTATAGTTATGAATCTTTTTGTTGGTATGCCTCTCTTTCATTTTTCCCCTATGCTTGTTTGTTTTGTTTCTTGAATTCCACATATAAGCAAAATCATAAGATATATGTCTTTTACTGACTTATTTCATTAGCATAACAATATCTCTAGTTCCATCAAATGTGTGTGTGTGTGAGTGTGTGTGTATATACACCACATCTTATTTCTCTATTCATTAGTCAGTGGACATTTGTGGACATTTGGGTTCTTTCTGTAATTTAGCTATTGTTCATAATGCTACAATAAACATCAGGGTTCATATATCCTTTTAAATTAGTATTTTTGTATTCTTTGGTAAACACCTAATAGTGGAATTGCTGGATCATGGGAGAGTTCTATTTTTTTTCTTTTTGTGGAAATCCCATACTCTTTATGACAGCAAATGCACAAATTTGCATTCTTACCCTTCCATTTCTATTTTTTGAAACAATTTCAGGAGAATTGGTATAAATTCTTCTTTAAATGTTTGGTAGAATTCCCCTGGGAAGCCATCTGGCCCTGGGCTCTTGTTTATTGGGAGATTTTTGATCTCAATCTGCTTTGATCAATTTGATCTTCAATCTGCTTCCTTGTTATGGGTCTATTAAGGTTTTCTATTTCTTCCTGGTTCAGTTTGGGGACTTTGTGTGTCTCTACGAATGCATCCACTTCTTCTAGATTGTCAAATTTGCTGGCGTATAGTTGCTCATAATATGTTTTTATAATTGTTTGTATTTCTTTGGTGTTGGTTGTGATTTCTCCTGTTTCATTCATGATTTTATTAATTTGGGTCCTTTCTCTTTTCTTTTTGATAAGTCTGGCTAAGGTTTATCAATTTTATTAATTCCTTCAAAGAACCAGCTTCTAGTTTTGTTGATTTGTTCTACTGTTCTTTTGGTTTCTATTTTGTTGATTTCTGCTCTGATCTTTATTATTTCTCTTCTTCTGCTGGGTTTAGGTTTTCTCTGTTGTTCCTTCTCTAGCTCCTATAAGTGTAGGGTTAGGTTATGTATTTGAGATCTTTCTTGTTTCTTGAGAAAGGCTTGTATGGCTATATACTTTCCTCTCAGGACCACCTTTGCTGTGTCCCAGAGATTTAGAACAGTTGTGTTTTCATTTTCATTTGTTTCCATGAAATTTAAATTCTACTTTAATTTTCTGGTCAACCCATTCAGTCTTTAGTATGATGCTCTTTAGCCTCAATGTATTTGAGTTCTTTCCAACTTTCCTCTTGTGATTGAGTTCTAGTTTCATAGCATTGTGGTCTGAAAATATGCAGGGAATGATCCCAATCTTTTGGTACTGATTGAGATCTGATTCGTGTCCCAGGATGTGATCTATTCTGGAGAATGTTCCATGTGCATGTGAGAAGAATGTGTATTCTGTTGCTTTGGGATGGAATGTTCTGAATATATCTCTGATGTCCATCTGGTTTAGTGTGTCATTTACAGCCTTTATTTCCTTGTTGATCTTTTGCTTAGATGATCTGTCCATTTCAGTGAGGAGGGTACTAAAGTCCCCTGCTATTATTGTATTATTGTTGATGTGTTTCTTTGACTTTGTTATTAATTGGTTTATATAATTGGCTGCTCCCATCTTAGGGGCATAGATATTTACAATTATTAGATCTTCTTGTTGGACAGTCCCTTTAAGTATGATATAGTGTCTTTCCTCATCTCTTATTATAGTCCTTGGCTTAAAATTTAATTTATCAGATATAAGGATTGCCTCCCCAGCTTTCTTTTGATGTCCATTAGCATGATAAATTGTTTTCCACCCCCTCACTTTAAAGCTGGAGGTGTCTTTGGATCTAAGATGAGTTTCTTGTAGACAACATATCAATGGGTCTTGTTTTTTTATCCGTTCTGATACTCTGTCTTTTGATTGGAGCATTTAGCCCATTCAGGGTACATTCAGGGTAACTATTGACAGATATGAATTTAGTGCCATTGTATTGCCTCTAAGGTGACTGTTAACTGTGTATTGTCTCTTTTCCTTTCTGGTCTATGCTCCTTTTAGGCTCTCTCTTTGCTTAGAGGACCCCTTTCAATATTTCCTGTAGGGCTGGTTTGGTGTTTGCAAATTCCTTTAGTTTCTGTTTGGAAGCTTTTTTAATCTCTCCATCTATTTTCAGTGACAACCTAGCTGGGTATAGTATTCTTGGCTGCATATTTTTCTCATTTCATGCTCTGAATAAATCATGCCAGTCCTTTCTGGCCTGCCAGCTCTCTGTGGATAGGTCTGCTGCCAATCTAACATTCCTGCCTCTGTATGTTACCAATTTCTTGTCCTGAGCTGCTTTCAGGATTTTCTCTTTGTCCCTAAGACTTGTAAGGTTTACTATTAGATGACAGGGTGTAGACCTATTTTTATTGATTTTGAGTTGGTTCTCTGTGAATCCTGGATTTTGATGCCTGTTCCCTTCGGCAGATTAGGGAAATTCTCTACAATAATTTGCTCCAATATACCTTCTGCCCCTGTCTCTCTTTCTTCTTCTTCTGGAATCCCAATTATTCTAATATTGTTGCATCTTATGGTATCACTTATCTCTCAAATTCTCCCCTCATGGTCCAGTAGTTGTTTGTCTCTCTTTTTCTCAGCCTCTTTATTTTCCATCATTTGGTCTTCTATATCACTAATTCTCTCTTCTACCTCATTTATCATAGCAGTAAGAGACTCCATTTTTTATTGTACCTTATTAATAACTTTTTTGATTTCAACTTGGTTAGATTTTAGCTCTTTATTTCTCCAGAAAGGAATTTTATTTCTCCAGAAAGGGATTCTCTAATATCTTCCATGCTTTTTTTTCTATCCCAGCTAGCACCTTGATAACTGTCATTTTGAACTCTATTTCTGACATATTACTAATGTCTGTATTGAATAGGTCTCTAGCCATCGGTACTACCTCTTGTTCTTTTTTTGTGTGCATGCTGAGTTTTTCTGCCTTGTCATTTTATAGAGATATGAATAGATGAGTGAGAGAGAAAAATACTCTGGAGTTCCCGTTTTCACTGATTGATGAACTTGGTCTTGGCTGAATATTCTCGCTGATCTTCTCGGGGGAAGGGCCTGTTGTCATGATTCTCAAATGTCTTTGCCTGAGGCAGAATTGCACTGCCCTTGCCAGGGGATGGACCAAGAAATTGCTCAGGTTCGCTTTCAGGAGTTTTTGTTCTCTGAGTGCATTCCGTAACATCCTGGAGGCCGGGAATGAAATTGGTGGCCTCCCAGCGTCCAGCCTGGAGGAGCTGAGCACTCAGGGCCTGCTCCTTAGTGTGCCCTCAGAGGAAAGCAGTCAATCACTCCCATATCCCTGGTCTCCGGCCTGTGCTCTGAGCTCAGTTGGCCTGTGACAGAGTGTTTCTATCTCTGGCGCATGGTCCTGTTTGGAGTCCCAAACCAAGAAGATTCCTGCTGTATGCTCCCGTGCTGCTCCTCCCGGAGGAGGAAAGAGGGGGTCTTTCTGGAGCTGCCTCTTGTGAGATCGCTGCTCGAAAAGCAGTGGACCAACTGTTCCTCGGATCATGGTGTAAAGTAAGGCTGAGTCGATAGCGCACCACACGGTTCCTTCTCTGTTGCTGGCTTCTCCACCCTGATCCATGGGAGTTCTGCTTCACTCAGACACCCTTGGTCCCTCTGCGACCCCACGGGTCCTGAAACCACACTTTTCCCATGAGATCTAAAGCCCCCACTTAGCTCTGGAGCGATCTCCCTCAGTGGAGCGGACTTCTTTTTTTTTTTTTAAGATTTTATTTATTTATTTAACAGAGAGAGAGAACACAAGCAGGCAGAGAGGCAGGCAGAGGCAGAGAGAGGAGCAGGCTCCCCATGGAGCAAGGAGCCCCATGCGGGACTTGATCCCAAGACGCTGGGATCAGACCTGAGCCAAAGGCACCTGCTTAACCAACTGAGTCACCCAGGTGTCCCTGAAGCAGACTTCTTAAAGTTCTGATTTTGTTCTCTGCTTCTCTGTGGCTGCCGGGAGCTCCTCCCCCCGCGGTCTCTCTTCCCATCACTTTGGATTCACTTTTTCACATGTCGTACTTTTCAGAAAGTGTTCGATTTTCTGCTCCTAGGATTACTGTTCTTCCTCTATTCTCTCTCCTGTTGAGTCTGCAGGCTTTTATAATGGTTTGATCACTATCTACCTGAATTTCTGGGATCCGATGCTATCTCAGCCTACTATTCCTATGCCATCTTGCTCTTATATGTCATTTATTTTTTTTTAAATCATTCTGATTACTTCCATATTTTAACTGGAATATTTCTACTATATATCTTTAATGGATTATTAATATAGTTGGGTTTAAAACTACCACTATGCTTTTTTCTTTTTTTTCTTTTTAAAGATTTATTTATTTACTCTAGAGAGAGAGAGAGAGAGAGAAAGAACAAACTGGGGGAGGGGCAGAGAGGAGACAGATAATCTCAAGTGGACTCCCTGGTGAGTATAGAGTCCAACGTGGGGCTTAATCTCACAATCCTGAGATCATGACCTGAGCTAAAATCAAGAGTTGGATACTTAAATGACTGAGCCACCCAAACACCCTGCTAGTTTTTTTCTACATGTCCCATATATTTTGTTCTGTTTTTTTTTTAATATTTTTTCAGTATTTCAAGATTCATTGTTTATGCCCCATACCCAGTGCTCCATGCAGCATGTGCCCTCCTTAATACCCACCACCAGGCTTACCCATCCCACACACCCACCCCCTCCAAAATCCTCTGTTTTTTTCTTGGTCCACAGTCCCTCATGTTTCATCTTCCCTCCAATTGTTCTGTGTTTTATGATATATATTTCTACATTTTCATTGTCTACATTCAAGTGCCACTTAATGTGTAGTATGAGATCTTTATGAAAGTATGCTTCCCACTTAGGTTATAAATAGCACAATAGTTTGATATCATTTTACTTTAAACAATCATCTTTTAAAGAAGCAAAAATATTTGAGAAAAATGTTTTTTTTTAAGATTTTATTTATTTATTTGACAGAGATAGAGGGATCAACAAGTAGGTAGAGAGGCAGGCAGAGAGATGGGGGAAGCAGGCTCCCTGCTGAGCAGATAGCCCAATGTGGGGCTCGATCCCAGGACCCTGGGATCATGACCTGAGCTGAAGGCAGAAGCTTTAATCCACTGAGCCACCCAGGCGCCCCTGAGAAAAAGTGTTTTATATATACCTATGTATTTACAATTTCTGTAGCTCTTCTTCATTCCTTACAGTAGAAAATAAATTTATATTGCATATCAGTCCTTTTGTTTGAAGAACTCCTTTTAATATTTTAGTAGTGAAGATTTGATGACTACAAATAATCTCAGTGTATTTCCGTCTGAAATGTATTTGCTTTCATATTTGAAGGCTACTTTCAGTGGATGTAGCATTCTTGTTTGGCAATTTTCTGTCTTAAATGTTTTGATGATATCATTCACTGTCTTCTGGATTGCAAAGATTCTGATCAGGATTTCGACACTATTTTGATTTTTGTCCCTGTGGATATACCTTCACTAGAAAGAATGTCAAAGCAAGTTCCAATTAACTATAGGTTAGGTTCTTGGCTATTTTTTTCATGTGTCACTAAGGCTATGTTCTGTTTTCAGTCTTTTTTTCTGTCTGTGCTTCAATTTGGACAATCTCTGTTGCTATGAATGTCTGAGGAATGTCTTCAAATTCACTGAACTTTTCTTCTGCAGTATCTTAACTGATTAAGGCCCATTTTGTGTAACTGTATTTTAGATATCATATTTTTCATCTCTAAAATTCTTTATTTTTTTTCTATTTTGTACTTCTCCCCTTATCATGTTCATGTTTTCATTTTTTCCTGGAGCATATTTATAATACTCTGTAAAAATTCTCATTTATTATCCCATCATTTCTGTGATTTCAGGTTCTGTCTTTATTGAGTGATCTTTGTCCTGTGTATAGGTCACATTGTTCTTCTTCTTCACCTATCAATTAATTTTGATGAGATATTGGCCATTGTAATTTTACATTGTTGAATCCTAGCTTCTGTTATCATCCCTTTAAAAATGTTTAACTTTTTACAGTGGGCAATTAAGTTATCTGTGTAATAGCTTAATCCGTTTGAGTTTTTCTATTTGAAAAATTTTAAGAGTTCCCCTAGATAGTCTTTACTGCTAGTTTAGACATTCAAAGCATGAATTTTTGTTTTGTTTTGTTTTTTTACTGACAGCCCTCCCTGGCTGTTCGGTTATGACTATCCAATTTTGCTAGTTAAAATTTGAAACTCTCAGGCTGTGTGAGCTCCTCAGTTTACAGTTTCTCTGTTATTGTTTCCCTCATGTTGTTTTGCTTTCTGCATGTGTGGCTTATTATTTAGTGACAGATGCATGTGGGTTCCTATGCAGATTTTGGCGCTCTTTTCTGTGAACTTGCCACTTTTCCAGTACAAATTCCAGCCCTGACAATCTGGCAAACTTTGATTTCTGTCTCCTCAACTCAGTGAACGTCTGCTATATTCTGCTTAGATTTTTCTTCCATATAACCTGGTTTAGAAAGTGCATCTCAGGATAGAGCCAGAGTAATCACAGGTATCATCTCATTTGTTTCTCTTATCCCTTAAATATTAGTTTTATGCTGAACCTTGACCAATATATAAAAATTGTGGTTTCATATACATTGTCTAGTTTTCTAGTTGTTTATGTTAGGAAGGCAAAGGTGGTTCTAGTTATTCCATCATGGCTAGAAACAGATGTTTTTCATATGCTTTTGACTTGTGTTGGAGTTCCTTGCTATGGAGAAAAACTTCTTTCAAAGTTGAAGCTCAAGTCTTAATATATTAAGATTTCTCTCTACAACTCTTGATGATACCTTTGGAAAATGAGAAATGCTTATAGAAAATATTAAGTTTATAACTGTAGTCAACAACAAAAGTGAAGAAGAAAGCATTTTTGAATATTGAATTAAAAAGTAAAGAGAACAAAGTATATAGGCATTTTCAAACCAGAATACCATAAGTTCTCACAGAAGGTGACAACTTAGTCTGTGATACAAAGGGAGGAATTTAACTTGAATAGACTTTCATAGAGTTTCTTGGTTTATGAGGACAAAAGAAAAGGAATTAGCTTTGTTCTTTATTTTTATAGTATCATAATCACATTTTTAGCTCCTTGAATTATATGAGAACTTATGACATTTTGTAATTCTAATATTTTGTAATTATATGAAACATTGTAAATTACCATTAGGTCCAAGACTGGCCTAGATTATTTGTGCAATAGAAATGAAAATGTATAGCCTACGCTTTCCATGAGATCTTTATAATGTAGTATGGGAAGTAAAGAAAGATACACTTACATACAAACCTATAGAAAGAGGTACAGTATAATAAATGACTAAAATATGAATAATGAAAGAGCCATGACAATTTATAAAGAAAGACATTTTTGTGAGGAAATCTGGGAAAGCTTCAATAAGGAATTGTCTTTTGATCTGAGTATTGAAGAATGAATGAACTTTTGTTAGATGAATGTGACTAAAGGGCATCAGGTATAAAAACTTTGACAGAGCACTTGATGCTATGGTATTTTGTGCATACATTGTAAAGTAGTGTTACATCTGAATATTTGCATTTGTACAGATTTAATGAAGTGGTATTAAAAATCATTTGGGCTTACAGGTAACGTTGGACTATTAAAATGTATCCCAAGTACTCTATTAATAAAACTATTAAAACAAGGCAATATCAGCAGTCTTTCATCTTGTTCTTTGTTCACTTTTTTCCTGTTTACTAAATCTTAACTTGAAGACTGTTCATGAAGAATAACCCTTATGAGCTACACATACTCTTGTTTTTCTTAAAAATGTTGTTAACAGTTTGATTTATCAGAATGACGGTTTTCCATGTTATATGGCTAGGTAGAGACTGAAAGACAGTAAGAATTAAAATAACACAAAAACAAATTATTTAGTGTTTACCATGTCTCAGATGCTATGTTAAAAATTTACATGAATTATCTCATTTAAATCTGCTCATCAACCTTTGAGATAATTAGCATTATTTTCATTTCATACATGAAGAAACTGAGGCATGGAAAATTTCAGTGAGTTGCCCAAGATCATAGAGCTGAAAACTGGCAGAGCAGAGTTTTTCTGATTTAATCATCCACTTATTTACTTATTTATTCATTCATTCATTTTTAAGATTTTATTTATTTATTTGAGAGAGAGAATGAGACAGAGGGAGCACATAAGCAGGGGCAGAGGGAATGGGACAGCAGACTCCCTTGCTGAACAGGGAGCCTGATAGGGGCTCTATCCCAGGACCCTGGCAGAAAGCAGGTGCTTAACTGACTGAGCTACCCAAGCACCCCAATAATCCACATATTTAACTACTGCCACTGATAGGCTTTTCCAGAGGCCAAGGCAGGCAGCCCCAATATGGGCCCCTTTGGCATGTACATTATTTTGAGTTAAAAGCGATCAAAAGCCAGCAGAGTCAGGAAAATCTCTTTACTTCCTCTTCAAGTGCCTGCTTGTACCAAGAAAAGAATCATTAAGGAATTCTTCTTTACCTAAGAAATTTACCTACATAATAAAACAACCTTTGTTTTCCAAACATCTCCTTTCACCTTCCTGCTAATGGTCTTTCCCACTTTGGTATCATCAGAACTGTACTGCTCTTTTTACTTCATATAAGTATAATGTTGCCTCAGTTTCCATTGGAGTTTCCATGTCAATTTGGATTCACAGTATGTACGCTATTAAAATTTGATTTTCTCCTCTTAATCTGTCTCTCAAGTCAATAAGATTCTTAGTTCAGGTAGAAGGATCTTAAAGGGTAAAGAAAAATTATTTTTCCCCAGTACTTTCAATAGTTAGCTAATAATATTCAACCAATAACAATATGTATTACTTATTAAGAATTTACAATATAGCAGGCATTATTTAAGCACTTTGCATCTATTATTTTATTTAATTTTCACAACTGGTAACACAGAGATCATAATACCCATTTTAGATATGAGGCAAGTGAAAAATCATAGTTTAAGCAATTTATTTGAATTTTGAGTTAAGGAGTTCTTGAATAGAATTAAAACCAAGATCAATCTCATTTAAAAAAATTATTTATTTTAAGCTCTAGGCCCAATGTGGGACTTGAACTCCTGACCCCAAGATCAAGAATTGCATGCTACATTGACTGAGCCAGGCAGGCACCCCCAGGTGAATTTCATTTTAACACTAGTGTTCTTAAGTACTTATATTCATTGCTTCATTTTCTAGTTTGATTGACTTAATGCAATTTCTAATGGTGCATAAACTATAATATAAACCCTCTTTCTGAGAATTAAAAATAAAAATATGCCAGTATCTGAAGACGACTGGAGTAGAAAGTATACCTATCAATATTACCATCACTAGGTCCCACCTTTTAGCGAGTCTAGGCTTGCCACACTCCTGCTAATTGTGTTATGATATAATTATTATAGGGACTATTAATGAAAACCCTCAGGTCTAGTCTTTGTGAAATGAATAGGGATCATTCACAGAAATGATTTTAGCACTTTGTATTCTCAAGCCAGGAATATACTAAGATTACATAACCAAGGATAGTACATACTAATGGTGTGAAAACCAGGTTTCAGTTTATGAATAAATATTTCTTGCAAATTTTCATAAAAAAGAACTAATGTAAAATTGCATTGGTAATCTCTAAGAGTTGAAAAGGAACAGATTTTGCCACCCCAGAATATCACTCTGACATATTGATTAGTTTAAGCTGGTTTTTAATTTTTTTTAAATGGCAGTGTACATAGGAAATACAAACCACAGCAAATGAAACCACAGCAAAGAGAATTTTTTTGCCATGAGGCATGATATTATCTATTAGATATGCTCATTGCATATCTTTTCTGTCTAAACAATGCAAATTTAATATGTATTAGCAAAATATAATTATGAATAGAATTTTTAGTGTGCCTTGACTGGATAATATTTGGTATATATGTTGGATAAATATATATTTTAATTTTAACAAATTAGTATGTCATGCCAACTGGAAAAAAATAAGAGCTCTAAAACAAGTAGCTTGTTTACATTAAAAAAATTATGTACTAGAGTGAATTTTTAATACAACTTTTTAAAGACATTTTAATAATGTAAGATTCAAAAGACAACCAGACCAACACATATAAAAACTGTAATGTGGTTCAAGAGTTTATCTCCAGATTAAATTTTTAAAATGACATCATCAGAGGGGGGCAAGATGGCAGAGAAGTAGGAGATCCTGCAGCAACCTGTCCCCAAATTGAGCTGGATATCTACCAGAACACGCTGAACACCCATGAAATCACCCTGAGGAGCAAGATTTCTAACTTCTGGATCTCTACGGGAGCAGAAGACAGCAGTGGAGAGGTAAAGCAAAGTTGGAACAGTCAAACCAATATCTGAGGATAAACAAAAGGGGGAGGGAGCCACCAGAAGCAATTCAAGGATAGTAATACCTCATAGGAAAGTGCCCGGTAGCTGAGGACCAGCATTAACGTAGAGTCTGTTAAAAACACTTAAAAAGAACAAAATGTTCTGAGGAGCAACTAGTGGAATGGGGTGATCGAGAGCAGTGGCTTGGGCCCATGCTCCCAGGAAGGAGTGTCCCAAAGTGAGACTGGTGGGGGGGGGTTGAGTCCATGGTTCCTGAACCTGCGGCTTTCTGCTCCACACATCATTCTGTGGGCCGGGCGTGCTCCTGCAAGCTTTAGAGTGTCTGCTGTGGTCCAGGAGCTGGCAGCTTTTCCCTGTATGCCCTGCAGTCTGGACTGCATGCGCCCCTGACCACTACATTTGCAATCCACCACAGAGGCTGGGCAATCCCAGCCGCCCCGGAGAGAACGCAGGGAGGTGGCCTAATCTCCCCGGTGAGCACTCCCGGAGCTGCAGAAAGGTGGCTGGGGTCATGCGCCACCTCTGACAGGCTGCGCTGTGAGCAGAATTTTGTGGAGTGTATTTTGTATGTGTTCTTGACCACCCAGAGGGGAGCAGACTCAGACTTCTCTGCGATGCAGAGGTCTGAGTGCTTCTGGGCAGATTCCTTGCTTGACTCCCTGAAAAGGTGAAAAAGCTACAAAAGGCCAAAAACTTTCAGAGAGCTAAAGACTGAGAAACCGGTTTCCACAAAGCTCAGCCCCTTGACTGGGGGGCAGGGTGACTCAACGCAAGTGAGACTAACTGGAAAACAATGCACCAGGCCCCTCCCCCAGAAGGCAAGTCAAAAAACAAAAGGACAACAACCACAGGGCCCCATAAAATTTTAAACCCACAATATCAAGGGAAATAAATATATTAAGCTCCTGATAATACCCTCAAAACTGTATATTTCATAGATACAAGTTTTTTTCTTTCTTATTCTCTATTTTTTATTCACTTGCTTTCACATTTCTTGTTTTTTTTTTAATTTTTTAAAAACTACTTAACATTACAACTAGAGGCTTAATACAACTATAAACCCAGGAAGACCTGAAAAAACCTTCCTCGACTGCGAGGAGTTGTAACCACCCACCCATCTTATCCTTCTGTCAGTGTTTCTATATATTTGCTTTTGTTCTGGTATTATATAAATCTTATTCCTGGGGTTCATTCTGACTAGGTTCTTTTATTTCTTTACTTTATCAGTCTGTATGTTTGTTCATGTTTGTTTACATACCTTATAAATCTTATTTTTGGGGCCCATTCTGGTTGGGATTTCTTCTTTTTCTTTCTCTCTTTTTTTATCCTTATTCTTTCTTTTTGGAGGTTAATCCCAATTGCTCCAAAACCTTCCAGGGTGCACCCTGCCTGGATCATGAGCGATATATCCAGCTAGACATCCTCTCATCCACTTCTCATCAAAATGACTAGGAGGAGGAACATGCAACACAAGAAAAACTCAGAGACTGCACCTTCTCCCTCAGAACTATTAGACAAAGAACATTTGAGAGACTTAGAACAGAAATTTACTATCTATAGAAACAAGGACTTCACAGGAAACATGATGTCAATAAACACTTACCTTTCAATAATCACTCTCAATGTGAATGGCCTAATTGCTCCCATAAAACGGCACAGGGTTGCAGAATGGATAAAACGACAGGACCCGTCCATATGCTGTCTACAAGAGACACATTTGGAATCAAAAGATACATCCAGACTGAAAGTGAAAGGATGGAGAACCATCTTTCATGCCAACGGGCTTCAAAAGAAAGCTGGGGTAGCAATTCTGATATCAGATAGATTAGATTTTAAGCTAAACACTGTATTCAGAGATACAGAAGGACACTACATCATTTTTAAAGGGTCTATCTTCCAAGAAGCTCTAACAATTGTAAACATTTATGCCCCCAATATAGGAGCAGCCAACTACATAAGCCAACTGTGAATCAAAATAAAGAGTCATATTGATATGAATACATTAATAGTAGGAGATCTTAACACGCCACTCTCAGTAACAGATCATATTAACAGAAAACTAATAAAGAAACAAGTGCTTTAAATGACACATTGGACCAGATAGACCTCATAGATATATACAGAACATTCCACACTAAAACAGCAGAATACTCATTCTTCTTGAGCACCCATGGAACTTTCTCCAGAATAGACCACATACCAGGCCACAAATCAGGACACAACCGATACCAAAAGATTGAGACGATTCCCTGCATTTTCTCAGACCACAATGCTCTAAAACTGGAACTCAACCACAAGAAAAAGTTTGGAAGGAATTCAAATACTTGAAGGCTAAAGACGAACCTGCTCAAGAATGCTGGGATCAACCAGCAAATCAAAGATGAACTTAAACAATTCATGGAGACCAATGAGAATGAAGACACATCGATCCAAAACCTATGGGATACAGTAAAGGTGGTCCTAAGGGGGAAATACACAGCCATCCAATCCTCACTCAAAAAAAATTGAAAAATCTCGAATACACTGGCTCTCTTTACATCCTAAATAACTGGAAATTCAACAACAAATCAAGCCAACCCCACGCACAAGAAGGGAAATAATCAAGATTAGAGCAGAGATCAATGAGTCAGAAACTAAAGCACAGTAGAACACATCAACGAATCCTGAAGTTGGCTTTTTGAAAGAATCAATAATATCAATAAGCCACTGGCCAAACTAATCCAGAACTAAAGAGAGGACCCTAATTAATAAAATTATGAATGAAAGGGAGAGATCAGGACTAATCCAAAAGAATTAGAAATAATCATCAAAAAATATTATCGCAGCTATATGGCAATAAGCTAAACAACCTAGAAGAAATGGATACATTCCTGGAAACCCATAATCTTCCAAGACTGAAACAGGAAGACATTGACAACCTGAATAGACCAATATCTAATCATGATATTGAAGCAGTGATCAAAAACTTCCCAAAAAATAAGAATCCAGCACCTGACAGATTCCCTGGGGAATTCTACCAAACATTCATGGAAGAAATAATACCTATTTTCCTGAAACTGTTTCAAAAAATAGAAACTGAAGGAAAACTTCCAGATTCTTTCTATGAAGCCAGCATTACCCTGATCTGCAAACCAGGCAAAGACCCCATCAAAAAGGAGAATTTCAGACCAATATCCCTGATGAATATGGATGCCAAGATTCTCAACAAGATCCTGGCTAATAGGATCCAACAGCACATTAAAAAAATTATTCATCATGATCAGGTGGGATTTATCCCTGGGATCCAAGGGTGGTTCAACATTCACAAATCAATCAATGTAATAGAACAAATCAATAGAAAAAGAGAAAAAAACCACATGGTCCTCTCAATTAATGTAGAAAAAGGGTTTGACAAAATTCAGCATCCCTTCCTGATTAAAACTCTTCAAAGTATAGGGACAGAAGGAATATTCCTCAATATCATACAGTCTGTGTATGAAAAGCCCACAGCAAATATCATTCTCAATGGGGAAAAGCCTTTCATTTGAGATCAGGAACACAACAAGGATGCCCACTCTCACCACTCTTGTTCAACATAGTGCTAGAATTCCTAGCGAGAGCAATAAGACAACAGAAAGAAATAAAAGGTATTTAAATTGGCAAAGAAGAAGTCAAACTCTCTCTCTTCACAGATGACATGATACCTTATGTGGAAAACCTAAAAGACCCACCCCCAAACTACTAGGACTTATACAGCAATTCAGTAATATGGCGAGATACAAAATCAATGCACAGAAATCAGTTGCTTTCCTATACACTAACAATGAAAATATGGAAAGGGAAATTAGAATCAATTCCATTTACTGTAGCATCAAGAACTATAAGATACCTGGGAATAAACCTAGCCAAAGAGGTAAAGGATCTGTATTCGAGGACCTACAGAACACTCATGAAAGAAATTAAAGAAGACACAAAAAGGTGGAAAAGCATTCCATGCTCATGGATCGGAAGAATAAACATTGTTACAGTGTCTATACTGCCCAGAGCAATCTATACTTTCAATGCCATCCCGATCAAATTCCACCAGTTTTTTTCAAAGAGCTGAAACAAACAATCCTAAAATTTGTATGGAACCAGAAAAGACACCGAATTGCTAAGGAAATGTTGAAAAAGAAAAACAAAGCTGGGGGCATCACATTGCCTGATTTCGAACTTTACTACAAAGCTGTGATCACCAAGACAGCAGGGTACTGGCAGCAAAACAGACACATAGTCCAGTGGAACAGAATTAAAGGCCAGATATGGACCCACAACTCTATGGTCAAATAATCTTTGACTAAGCAGGAAAAAATATCCAGTGGGAAAAAACCAGTTGCTTCAATAAATGGTGCTGGGAAAACTGGACAGCTATATTTAGAAGAATGAAACTAGACCATTCTCTTACACCATATACGAACGTAAACTCGAAATGGATAAAAGACCTCAATGTGAGGCAGGAATCTATCAAAACCCTAGAGAAGAACATAGGCAGTAACCTCTATGACATTAGCCACAGCAACATCTTTCAGGACATGTTTCCAAAAGCAAAGGAAACAAAAGTGAAAATGAACTCTTGGGTCTTCATCAAGATAAAAAGCTTCTGCATGGCCAAGGAAACAGTCAACAAAACAAACAGGCAACCACAGAATGGGAGAAGATATTCGCAAATGACACTACAGACAAATCCGATATCTAAGATCTATAAAGAACTCCTCAAACTCAACACTCACAAAACAGATAACCACATCAAAAAAAAAAA
>CM052801.1:58660890-58709024 GCA_028533885.1 Nasua narica | reverse complement strand
AGGGGAACCCTCTTCCACTGTTGGTGGGAATGCAAGTTGGTGCAGCCCCTTTGGAAAACAGTGTGGAGATTCCTCAAGACATTAAAAATAGAGCTACTCTATGACCCTACAATTGCACTACTGGGTATTTAGTTTTAAAATACATAAGATTCCCTGTAAACTCCTATAAAATGTCCACATTTTGAAAGCTGAAGTGTTAGTTCCAAAGAGTGTTGGAAGGAAGTCAGGATGAGGGGGAGGGAGAAATGAGTTTGTACCAAATTTGTATTTAAGTGGAGAATGTTTTGAAGCTAAATAGCTAGTGTTGTAGAATTGTAATTTTTGCTCAATCTGCTACTTTTACACATTCTAGCAAGACATCTTAGGTCTGATTGATGAGAATTTTCAAAAAAATCTTTGAAAAATGAAGGGGTAAAAGTGAAAGTAATAATGAAATATTGACTGCTTTAATGTAAATTTTGTTCTGACCCTCCTACATGCCATTTGGTACACAGCGTATTATTACTCTGACTAGCAGATAACCAGTTTTATAGAGTAAGTTCACAGTGCATCATTTTAAAGCTCATTACTATCTTTATATTAATATATTTTTGCAGATTCTTTCCTTCCTTCCATCATTTCGTCTGGCATATATTTGGTAAGTGAAAATTCTTTATTCACCACAGTTCGTATATTTACTTTGATGAGAGATATATTTAGTATTACCTTCAGGATAAATAACTAATATACTACTCGCATCTTTTTTGAATTGCATATATTGAGTTGCAATCTGATACACAAAGCCTGGTACATAAAGGTTGGCCATCAACTTCTCAACAATGGAAAAAGTCGTTTTGGTCATTTTTTAGTTCCTCAATTCCTAGTACCATGGGTGGCAGAAAATTGACTCATTTTGATCTTACAATAGTCTGTATTTACTATCCCAGGAAGCTATTTGCTACTTTTCATACATAACTTGTTTTATTCATACACAGTCATATAATTTATCATTATTTATTTTTTGCTTGCTTGTATGTTTATCGTATATCTGTATCATAGTCAGCAAATTCCATAAGACCAGAGATCTTTTATGTTCATTGCTGTATTTTTAGCACCTAATATAATGATGATATGTTACAGGCATTGAGTAAATATTTGTTGAATGAATGAATGCATGGATGTAAGCCACAATGAGCAAAATAGAAAAAATGATTTTCAAAAGCAAGTATATGGTAGCAGTGTAGCTAGACTATAAATATGGATAAAAATTACATTTGGTTAATAGTTAATAAAATATGTAGTCCAAATATAAAGGCATTTATTTTTGCTTTTTACAAAAGGAGTATAAAATTATACATGTGTGTACAAGGTAGCATAATAACAAATCTAAAAACTTGGCTGAATTTATCTTTATCCTTGAGATATTAGTCAGCTTTCAATGAACTTACTAGCACTCATAATCAGTACTTAGCAGTCATTACAATAATATAGTTATTTCACTAAAATGAGTAGATAGGAATTTGTTTTTTTGAAAAATAAAGTGTATTGGTTTTCACTGTTAGATGCATTTTTCTCCCCTTCATCCAAATGCCTCATTGAAAATGAGTACAAAATGAAATAAATCAATAACAGCACCAGTATGAGAAGAGTAGGTATTAACACATTTGAAGTGTGTGTACGTTTCTGGATTATAGAAGACAGATACATCTTGTTGATAAACTACATCAAGAGCTACTGCCCTGTATAGACAGAGAGGAAAGCTACAGAACAGGTGGTAGTGCAATAAAAAGACTACAAATTCAGGATAAGTAGATGTAAGTAGGGACAAGCCAGATGATTGTTAAAATGATTATTTTAATACACTTAAAGCAGTCATATCCATATGTGAATTTATGAAATTTAATTTTGGGTTCAAATCAGAGATCTAAATGATAAAAAAATAAAACAATCTGAAAATATCTGCTCCACTTAATGTGGATACTGGAATCTCCACAGTAAAGCCTTCCTAATTTTATAATGTGGAGTGGAAGTGCTTGATCACTTTCAGCCACAAACTATAAAGTAAAGGGAGTTTTCCCATTATATACTCTCCCGGCATACATAGATTGGATAGTAACCTCTACCACTCAGAGGAAAAAACTGATGGGGAAACAGACATATGTAAACAAAGAGGAAATCTATGCTACCTGGTCATCCATTAACATATATAAATCAACAACTAAAAATCAGTATGTATTTGAGGAAAACCATTCCTCCCCCTTTTGATAGCACCAACATAAACATATGAAATAATTAATCTTATAATAATCACATAAGATCTGAGAAACAAATATTTCTGGCCTTAGAAATGTTTAAGAAATAATACAGTCCATAAAATGAGAGCAGACTGTTAAGAAAAAGAAGCAAATACAAAAAAAAGGTGTTTTAGAAATTAAAATTTGTAAATGCCAAACTAAACAAAAATTAATAAAATAAAATTAGAAGAAAAAATTGAGGCACAGAAAAAACGGAACTGTTACCAGTGGGAGATTCTGCATTCTGTGAAAGGAGTTCTCAGTTCTTGGATTCCCCACGAAAGATTTGTGTGAGGATGCTTGCTCAAATAGACAGCCAGAAGGTAGGTAGCAAGTACAAAGCAGTTTATTAAACTGCTTTATTGCATTCTAAAGAGTGGGCAGGGCTAGAGGTGGCAATTGCCCTGGCGTTAGAGGTCTCATTTTCTTTTTGTGTTTGCATAAGTTATGGGTCATAGCGAAGGTGATCTCTGACTGGAGTTGTTTCCAATGATCTAAGGGACTCCTACCAGTTAGGAGGGGGAGTTTTGGGCCTTACAAGGTACTTGCCAGAACTGTCATGGACATCTTTTTGCATGGGGGGTGGTTTGAAACCACAATGTAAATATATTGTAATGAAACTGTAATTTACCCAGGGGCAGAGGTGGAAGAGGAAAGTGCATGTTCTGAACCTGTGGCTCTTGGTCTGTCAGTCCTGGAGTGTTAGAAGCCACAGAGTCAAGGTGTTGTGCCCTTAGGTTTCTGATGTGGAAACTATTTATCATCACCTTGCCTCTAGCTCATGTCTAACTTACTGCCTACTCTATCATTCCCACCTCAAGGACTTGGGATTCTGAAATCTTTCAGATCAAGGGACAAAGTCAGCCTTTTTTTTTTAAGATTTTATTTATTTATTTATTTGATAGAGAAGGAGACAGCGAGAGAGGGAACACACGCAGGGGGAGTGGGAGGGAGAAGCAGGCTTCCCGCTGAGCAGGGAGCCCAATGCTGGGCTCAATCCCAGGACCCTGGGATCATAACCTGAGCCGAAGGCAGACACAACAATTGAGCCACCCGGGTGCCCCTAAAGTCAGCCTTCTATAGCTGTTTCCTGCTAAACAGGAACAATGTTTTCATCAGAGTCCCATTCCTTGTATCTGTCTGGGGCATTAGGAGGTGGTATGAAGTTTAGGTGGAATGAGGCTTGTGACTTGGTCCTGGAAGGTTTGAACACATTTGTCCAACACTATGGTCTGGTTTAACACTATGGTCTGGTCTAACACTATGGTAGTCTGGATGTCCTCTTGATAAGGGTTGATATCCTTGTTTTAGTAAGAGCTGAAGTTGGACATGTTCAAGATGAGAGAAGAGGAACTTAGTTATAAGGTTAAGAAGACACTGCCCAATAATCAGAAGAAGGATTAAAAAGATATTACTGGTGGGAGACTCTCTGTTGTGTGAATGGAGGTCTCAATTCTTTGATGCCCCATGAAAGATTTGCATCAGGATCCTTGTTCAAATAAAGACAGCCAGAATGTAAGTAGCAGGCACAAAGCAGTTTATTAAGGTCAATACACTCTAAATATGGGAGAGCAGGCAGACCCAAAGGTGGCAACAGCCCTGAAGCTACAGGGGTCTTTTCTTTTTATATAAGTGAGGGTCTTATGTCATGAACAGCATGGACTATAATGGAGGCTGCTTCCAATCATTTGGGGACTTCTCCCACTGATCAGGGTGGGAAGTTTTTGACCCTACAAGGTTTGTACTATAACAGGCATGACAACCTTCCCCCATCAGGTCAAAAACCACAATGCAAATGTATTAAAATAAGTCTAGGGGCTACCTTGGTGCACGGGGAAGAGGAGAGCCCATGTTCTGCACCTGTGGTTCTTGGTCTGTCAGCCTCAGGGTCTTGGAAACCACAAGACCAGGATGTTGAGAACCACAAATGGATGGTTGTACCCCCAGGCTTCTAATGTGTAACTTATTTATCATTGCATTTGCCTCCAGCTCATTCTAACCAACTGCCTACTCTATCAAAACAAAATGTCAGAAATAGAAAATATGAAAGAAAAGGTAAGAAATCAGTGCAATTGTTCCAACATTTATTTGGAATTCTAGAGAAAATAGCTAAAACATACAGGAGGTAACAACCAAATAAATAATGGAAGAAAAATTTCTAGAATAAATGGTCCTAGAATTAAAGCAAGATCTAAATTTGCAGATTGAAATGGACTGCTTAGAAAGGAAGAAATTCAAACATCAAAAATGAACAGACTATACTAAATGTATGTCAAGTTAAAAAAAATACAAAGGAATATAAATCAGGTTGACAACAGAGTTCTCGCTAGTTACACCGGAAGGTAGAAGAAAATGAAACAATGCATTGAAGTTCTGAAGGAAAATTATTTTGAACCTGGAATTCTATACCTAGATAAACTAGCATTTAGATACATTCAGACATATATAAGTTATATGTGGGCCTATGGTATTTGTCATTTTCTTATGGAGTACAAAAAATAAAGAATTTAGCATCTTCTTGGGCTCAAAATGGAAGTTAAGGAAGATTTGTCTCCTTTTTTCAATAATTTAGAATGAGTTAAAAAAAATTTAATAAGCATACAAAGAATGTAAGGCTGTATTTTGCGTGCTTAAGAACAAGGTCAAACCAACCTGTCTGTATTGTATTCCTAGCTAGGTTACTTCTCAGCTATTTTTCCTTGTTTAAGTATTTTAATGGAACATTCATTTCTGCTTCACTAATATGAGGATAGTAACCTATTATTACACCAGTATTTTGACTATATACATATTGTGATTGTTGTGATAATTCAATAATGTAATCCATAAAAGTTACTTAAAAGTCCCTGGCCCAATGTAAATATTCAACAGAGGTTAACTACTATCACCCATTTTTAAGATAAGTTCAAACTACAAAAAAAGATAACCATAAACAAAATGTTCTCCATATTTACCATAAAACTACTATTTAAGAATCAAGGCAACCATAGTGATGTTGTATTCTTTTTTTTTTTCCTGGTGTGTTTGTAATTACAGATCTTCCTTGACTTATGATGGGGTTATGTCCTGATAAACCCATCATAAGTTAAAAATAACATAAATAAAAATTGCATTTAATTCACCTAACCTGATGAACATCATAGATTAGTCTAGCCTACCTTAAATGTTCTCAGAACACTTACATTAGCTTATAGTTGGATAAAATCATCAAACACAGTCTATTTTATAATAAAGTGTTGGATACCTTAATTAATTCATCAAATACCATACTGAAAGTAAAAAAAACAGAATGATTGTAAGTATATTGGTTGTTTACCCTCCTGATATTGTGGCTAACTGGGAGCTTTGGGTCACTGCTGCTGCTCAACCTCATGAGAGTATTATACTACATGTTGTTAGTCTGGGAAAAAAAATCAAAGTCAAAATTTGAACAACAATTTTTACTTAATGGATATCACTTTTGCATAATCATAAAGTTGAAAAGTAATAATTTGAACTATCCCAAGTCAGGGACCATCCGTATATTAGAGATATGTTTAAATGTGGTGAATGTCTGTGAATGGTCTCATACGTATAAAAGTTACATTCTTTTATTTTGGTGTTATTATTTTTTCTTTCCTGATATTTATAATTCAAACTCACTGGATGCTTTATTACAGAAATATAACAATGCATGTCTTCATGATTTTAATACAATAATTGATGCATTTGCAATTGATCACATTCTATTGTGTCATACCTAATATTTATAAATAGGTCACTTTCAGAAATATTGTCTTTTTTTACTGATTGCTATAGCTAGGACTTCCAGTACTATTTTTTTTCTACTACTATTTTATTTTATTTTATTTTTCCACTACTATTTTAAATCACAGTAGTGAGAGTCGACATCCTTGTCTTATTCCTGACCATAGAGGAAAAGCTCTCAGTTTTCCCCATTGAAGATAATATTAGCTATGGGTTTTTCAAATATGGCCTTTATTATGTTGAGGTATGTTCCTTCTAAACCTACTTTATTAAGGGTTTTACCATTGATGTATATTGTACTTTGTCAAAAGTTTATTCTGCATATATTGAGATGATCATATGGTTCTTATACTTTCTTTTATTAATGTGGAGTATCAAGTTGATTGATTTGTGAATATTAAACCACCCTTGTGAGTCACCACTCAGTGACTCCATCAAGTGTAATAACATTTGTATCATAGGACTCCCAGAAGAAGAGGATAGAGAAAAGGGGCAGTAGGTGTATTTGAGAAAATTATAGGTGAAAATTTCCCAAATCTGGGGAAGGAAAAATACATTCCCATCAAGGAAGCAGAAAAGTCTCACCAAAAGCAACAAGAGCAGACCAATAAAGAGACATATTGTAGTTAGATTTGTAAAATATAGAAACAAAGCAAAAATCATAAAATCAACAAAACCAAAAGAAGTCCTTAACTTACAAGGGAAGACCAATAAGGCTAGCTGCCTTATTGGTCTTCCCAATGGAGAAGAGGTCTTCCTCTTCCCACTTGAAGGTCTTCCCACTTGATGGAGTCACTGAGTTCATAAGTCTACTTTTGTGATCCAAGATTTTTCTTTCCCTTTTTTGTTCAGCTTCATTATTTTCCATAATTCTATCTTCTATATCACTACTCATTCCTTTCCTTCTCCCATCTTTGTTGTCATTACCTCCAGTCAGTTTCAAATCTCAGTCATTGTAGTTTTTATTTTGACCTGATTGTTTTTTAGCTTTTTAATGTCTTCAGTAAGAATATCTCTGATGTCTTCCATGCTTTTCTCAAGCTCAGCTAGATTTCCCAATGGAGATGGCATGCCAGAAGGGAATGGGATGATATATTCAACCTGCTGAATGCAAAAAATCTGGAGCCAAGATTTTTCTACCCAGCAAGGCTATAATTCAGAATAGAAGTAGAGTAAAAGATTTTCCCAGACACACAAAAACTAAAGGAGTTCATGATCAGTAAGCCAGCCCTGCAAGATATAGTAAAAGGGACTCTTTGTGGGGGAAAGAAAGATGAAAGGCAACAAAGAAAAGAAAGGAACAGAGAACATCTCAAGAAAGAATGACCATAAAAGTAATAAAACAACACGGAATACATGTCTGTCAATAATCACTATGTATGTAAATTACCTAAATTGTCCATTCAAAAGTCATAGTTAGTCAGAATTGATAGGTAAATAAGACCCATTTATATGCTGTCTATAAGAGTCACTTTTTAGACCTAAAGACACCTGCAGATTGAAATAGAGGGGATGGAGAAACATTTATCATACAAATAGATGTCAAAAGAAAGCTAGAGGTGCAATACTTATATCAGACAAGCTAGACATTAAAACACAGAGTGTAATAAAGATGAAGAAAGGCACTGTATCATAATAAAGGAGACTATCCAACCAGAATCTCTAACAACTCTAAACATTTATACTCCCAATGTGGGACCACACAAATACATAAAACAATTAATAACAAACACAAAAGAACTAATTGATAATAATTCAATGATAATAGGGAATTTAATACCACACTTACATCAATGGACAGCAGAAAATCAACAAGGAAACAATGACTTTGAATGACACACTGGACCAAATGGACTCAGCAGTTATATTCAGAACACTGCATCCTAAAGCCACACAATACACATTCTTTTGAACTGCACATTGGACATTCTTCAGAATAGATTACATACTAGGTCGCAAATCAGGCCCCAACAAATACAAAATTATGGAGATCATAACATGCATTTTTTTCTGATAGCAATGCTATGAAACACGATGTCATTAAGAAAAAAATTGGAAAGACTACAAGTACATGGAGGTTAAAGGACATCTGAGTAAAAATAAATGGGTCAACCAGATTAAGAAGAAATTAAAAAAATACATGGAAATAAATGAAAATTAAAACATGATGGTCCAAACCTTTGGGATGTAGCAAAAGCAATCCTAAGAGGGAAGTACATAGCAATACAGGCCTACCTCAAGAAGGAAGAAAAATCTCAAATATGCAACCTAAACTTACACATACATGATACAGGAAAAGAATAACAAATGTACACTAAGGCCAGCAGAAAAGGGAAATAATAAATATTAAAGCAGAAATAAAGGATATAGAAACAAACAAATAAACAAAAATAACTCAGTAGAACAGATCAACGAAACCAGGAACTGGTTCTCTGATAAAATTAATAAATGTGATAAAGCCATAGCCAGATTTTTCAAACAGAAAAAAGACCCCAAATGTTAAAATCACAAATAAGAGAGGAGGAATAACAAACAACACATCAGAAATAAAAATAATTATGGTAGAATATTATGAAAAAATATATGCCATCAAATTGGACTATTTATAAGAATTGGACAAATTTCTAGAAATACATAAACTACCAAAACTGAAATAGGAAGAAATAGAAAACTTGAACATAATGATATCCAGCAAATGCATTGAATCAGTAATCAAAAATTTTCCAACAAATAAAAGTTCAGGGCCAGATAGCTTTCCAGGGGAATTCTACCAGACATTTAAAGAAGAGTTAATACTTCTCTTCTCAAACTATGCTAAAAAAATATAAATGTAAGGAAAACTTCCAAAGTCATTCTATGAGGCCAGGATTACCCTGATTCCAAAGCCAAAATCTCCACTAAAAAGGAGAACTATCCCTGATGAACATGGATGCAAAAATTCTCAAGAAAATACTAGCAATTGGAATTGAACAGTACACTAAAAGTATTGTTCATTATGTTCAAGTGGGATTTATTACTGAACTATAGGGGTGGTTCAATATTCTCAAATCAATCAATGCAATATACCACATTAATTAAAAAAAAGATAAGAACCATATGATCCCCTCAGTGGATGCATAAAAGCATTTGACAAAATACAACCCTTGTTCTTGACAAAAAGCCTCTACAAAGTAGGAATAGAGGAAACATATACCTTAACATCATAAAGGCCACAAATTAAAAACCACAGCCAATATCATCTCAATGAGGAAAAACTGAATCTTTCCTCTACAGTTAGGAACAAGACAGGGATGTACACTCTCAGCACTGTTATTTAACATAGAACTGAAGGTCCTAGTCTCAGCAGTCACATGATAAAAATAAATAAAAGTCACTCAAATTGTCAACAAAGAAGTCAAACTTTCACTATTTGCAGAAGACATGACACTTTATACAGAAAAAGAAAAATACTCCACCAAAATATTTCTAGAATGAATTAGTGAATTCAGGAAAGTCATAGGATATAAAATTAATGTATAGAAATCTGTTGCATTTCTACACACCAATAAAGAAGCAGCAGAAATAGAAATCAAGGAATAAATCCTTTATAACTGCACCAAAACAATAAGACACTTAGGAATAACCCTAACCAAAGAGGTAAAAGATCTGTACCATGAAAACTATAGAAAACTGATTAAAAAAATTGACGATGACACAAAAAATGGAAAAATATTCCATGCTCATGGATTGGAAGGACAAACATTCCCAATTGAAATAACCACAGCATCTTTCACAGAGCTAGAACAAACAGTGATAAAATTCATGTGAAACCAGAAAAGACCCCAAATGGCTAAAGTAATGTTGAAAATGAAAAGCAAAGTGGGAAGAATCACAATCCCAGACTTCAAGCTGTATTACAAAGCTGTAATCATTAAGACACTATGGTACTGGCAGAAAGAATAGACACATGGATGAATGGAACAGAATAGAGACCCCAGACATGGACCCACAACTATATGGTCAACTAATCTTTGGCAAAATAAGAAAGAATATCTAATGGGAAAAAGACAGTCTCTTCAACAAATGTTGCTGGGAAAACTGGACAGCAACATGCAGAATAATGAAAATGATCCACTTTCTTACACCATACACAAAAATAAATTCAAAATGGATGAAAGACCTAAATTTGAGATGCAAAAACATTAAAAACCTAGAGGAGAACAAAGGTAGTAACTTCTTTGAAATCCACTGTAGCACCTCCTTACTGGCTATGCCTCCTGAGGCAAGAGAAAGAAAGTAAAAATAAACTATTGGGACTTCATCAAGATAAAAAGCTCTGCACAGTGAAGTTAACAATCAACAAAACTAAAAGACAACCTATGGAATTGAAGAAGATGTTCACAAATGACATATCAGATAAAGGGCTAGTATCCAAAATCTATAAACAACTTATCAAACTCAACACCCCCCCATAAATGAAAAATCCAGTCAAGAAATGGGCAGAAGACATGAATAGACATTTTCCCAAAGAAGACATCTAGATAGCCAACAGACACATGAAAGGATAATCAACATCACTCAACAAAATAGAGAACAACAAATGTTGGAAAGGATGTGCAGAAACGGGACCCCTTTTACACTACTGGTGGGAATGGAAGCTGGTACAACCACTCTGGAAAACAGTATGGAGCTTCCTCAAAATGTTAAAAATAGAGCTATCATACAACTCAACATTTGCACTACTAGGTATTTACCTCAAGGATACAGATGTAGTGAAAAGAAGTGGCACATGCACCTCAGTATTCATAGCAGCAATGTCCACAATAGCCAAAATATGGAAAGAGTCGATATGCCCTTTAACAGATGAATGGACAAAGAAGATGTGGTTCATATATACAATGGAATGTTACTCAACTGTTAAAGGAAGAATACTTAACATTTGCATTGACACGGATGGAACTGGAGGGTATTATGCTAAGTGAAAGAAGTCAAGGAGAGAAAGAAAATTATATGGTTTCACTCATGTGGAATATAAGAAATAGTGCAGGGGACTCTAGGGGAAGTGAAGGAAATCTGAATGGGAAGATATCATAGAGGGAGACAAACCATGAGAGACTCTGGAATACAGGAAACAAACTGAGGGTTACAGTAGGAGTGGGAGGATGGGGTAACTGAGTGATGGGTATTAAGGAGGGAAAGTGACACAACTAATGAATCATTGAACACTACATCAGACACTAATGATGTACTATATGTTGGCTAATTGAGCATAATAAAAAAAGTCACACAAATAGAAATGAAAAAAATATATATACCTCATCACCAGGGAAATGCAAATCAAAACCACAATGAGATCCTACCTCACACCAGTCAGAATTGGTAAAATTAACAACTCAGGAAACCACAGATATTGGTGAGGATGTGGAGAAAGGGGAACCTTCTTACACTATTGGTGGGAATGCAAACCAGAGCAGCCACCCTGGAACATAGTATGGAGGTTCCTCAAAAACTGAAAAATAGAACTAGTCTATGATCCAGCAGTTATACTACTAGATACTACTACTACTATACTTTGTAAACTACAAAGGATACAAAAATACTGATTTCAAGTAATAAGTGCACCCTGGTGTTTATAGCAGGATTATAAACAAAAGCCAAATTATTGTAAGAGCCAAAATGTCCATCCACTTGTGAAAGGATAAAGACACCACGGTATGTATATATGATAGAATGGTATATATATATAATAGAATATTTCTCAGCCATAAAAGAGAATGAAATCTTGCAATTTGTGATGACATGGATGGAGTCAGAGAGTATTATACTAAACGAATTTAGTGAGACAAAGGCAAACACCGAGGTGAAGTGGACAGGGAGATGCATTAAATGGTGATGGGTTTTAAAGAGGGAACATGCTGTGACGAGCCCTGGGTGGTGTATGTAAGTGATGAGTCACTAAATTCTACACCTGAAAATTATATTATATTATATGTTAATTAAGTATATTGTATGTTAATTAACTAGTATTTAAATAAAAACTTGGTGGGAAAGGATGGAATGCTCTGTATATATCAGTTAATTCCATCTTGTGTAGTGTGTCATTCAAAGCCATTGTTTCCTTGTTGATTTTGTGCTTACTCCATTGATGGAAGTGGGGGTGTTAAAGACTCCTCCTATTGTTTTATTGTTACTGATTAGTCCCTTTATATTTGTTGTTACTGGTTTTATATATTTGGGTGCTCCCATATTGGATCTATAAATATTTATAATTGATAGGTCTTCTTGTTTGATTGTCCCATTTATTATGATTTAGTGTCCTTCATCTCTTATTACAATCTGTGTTTTAATGTCTAGTTTGTCCAATATAAATATTGCAACTCCGGCTTTCTTTTGACATCTACTTGCATGGTAACTATTTCTCCATCCCCTTTCTTCCAATCTGTAGGTGTCTAGGTCTAAAAAGAGTCTCTTATAGACAGCATATAGATAGGTCTTTTTTTTAATCCATTGTGACACTCTAGATCTTTTGGTTAGAATATTTAGGCCATTTACATCTAGAGCAATTATTGATACATATGTATTTAGTGCCATTTTATTACTTGTCATCATTTCTGGAGATTTTTCTCTATTCCTTTCTTGTCTTTTTCACCTCTGGTTGCCCCTTACCACTCAAAGAGTCCCCTTTAATATTTCTGGAAGGACTAGTTCAGTAGTCACAAATTCCTTGAATTTTTTGTTTGCCAGGGAAACTCTATCTCACCTTCTATTCTGAATGGTGGTCTTGCTGGATCAAGAATTCTTGGCTGCATGTTTTTCCTATTTAACAGGTTGAATATATCATGTCACTCCCTTCAGGCCTGCCAACTCCAATGGGAAATCTGCAGCTAGCCTTGTTGGTCTTCCTTTGTAAGTTAAGGACTTCTTTTTGTCTTGCTGCTCTTAAGATTTTTTCTTTACCACTATATTTTGCAAATTTAATTGTAATATGTCTTGGTGTTGACCCACTTTTTGTTGCTCTTAATGAGACTTCTCTGCGCCTCCTTGATCTAGATGTTTTGATGTTTGCTTGTTTTTGTACTTTATAAATCTTACTCTTGGGGCTCATTTTGGCATTTTTTTGTTGGTCCTTTTGTTTGTTTTTGTACTTTATAAATCTTACTCTCGAGGCTCATTTTGGCTGTTTTTTTTCCCTTTCTTTCTTTTTGGCAGTGACTTCTGATTGCTCTGAAATTTCCCAGGGTGCACCTTACCTGGATAGTAGTTGATATTTTCAGCTATGGATGTATGTTTGCTTCCCTCAGATTAGGGAGGCTGTCAGCTATAATTTCCTCAAATAAACCTTCTGCTCCCTTTTCTCTCTTGTCTCCTTCTGGGACTCCTATGAAACAATTGTTATTATGCTTGATGGAGTCACTGAATTCCCTCAGTCTATTCTCATGTTCCACAATTCTTCTTTTTCTGTTTGTTGAGCTTCATCATCTTCCATCATTTTGCTTGCTGTATTATTTATTCGTTCCTTTGCTTTTCCAGACTTTTGTTCATGGCTTCAAGGCTCAGTTTTCCAATCTCAGTTTTTGCATTCTTCATTTCTGATTGATTCTTTTTTAACTATTTTAGCTGTTTGTTGAGGGTCTCCCTGAAGTCTTTTCTCAGGCCCAGTGAAGTATCCTTATGATTGCTTCTTTAAATTTCCATCAGCATGTTATTTATATCTGTTTTACTTCAATCTCTGGCTGTGACCTTATCTTGTTCTTTTATTTAGGATGAGTTCCTCCATCTTAGCATTTTGTATACATCTCCACCTTTTTTTCTGTGTTAAAGAAGCTTGTTATGTTTCCTGCTCCTGAAAATAATGGCTTTATGAAGAAGTCATATAGTGTCTAGGGCCTGGGTCTTCAGAGAGTATCTAGTGTTTGCTGCATACTTTATGCTATTGTGTTGGGGTTGCTCTATCCTTCAGACAAGTCTTCTGCAGAGGCTCTCCTTGCCTGCAGTGGGCGGTTTTGGTTCTTGGCCAGAATACAGCAAGGTTTAACTAGGTGTGTTCTGGTCTGCTTGTTAAATGAGACCAGATACTACTTCCACTAGAAGTGAAGCCCTGGAGAACTCTCTGTTTGGGAGACATGATCTAGGCAGGTGTTTCTGCTGGTCTTCTGGGGAAGGGATCCACTGCACTGGAACATAGGCAAGATAATCAATTCAAAACATTTATTTATGTCAATAAACACCATTTTGCTCAAGGCAGACATCATTTATATATGATGAATAACAGAGTTTTCCCTAGCATCAAATCAACCAGGTGACTTTTTAAAAATATATTCTAATTTGTATGGTTGCCTGAAGGTGAGTGTGGAAATAATCCTTATGTATACTTTTTGTGAAGTCAGATAACAATTCCATTTCTGAGCACTGGGTTACATTTTGTCATTTAATTGGTTAAATTCCAATTAAATAAAGAAAAATTCACTGTGTATTTAGGATGCTCTTGCTGAGAAGGTTTTTAATAAAGAAACACCATAGAGGGAAGGGACAAGATGGCAGAGGAGTAGGGACCCTATTTTAACTGGTCCCCTGAATTGAGCTGGATATCTACCAAAGCACTCTGAACACCCATGAAATCAGCCTGAGATATAAGATTATATACTTCTGGATCTCTACAAGGGCAGAGGATCATCAATCAAGAGGTACAAAGGATGGAGTTGGGATTGCACAGAGAGATATTGGAGGATAAACAGAAAGGGGAGGGTACCACCAGAAGCTAGCCATTGGAAAGTAATAACAAAATGTGAAAATGCCCTGCACTTGGGGGCCAGTGATAGCTTGGAGACCAGTGGCTGTTAGACGTGAAGGGACTGATAACAGCACTCACATAGAAGAAAGGAAATTAAGGGACAATTGCTGACTGGGTGGCCACCGGCACAGGCCTGAGCCCATGGTCCTGGGACTAGGCACAGCCTCTGCCTGCCCGCTCCTGAGAGGATTCAGCATGGACTTGAGTCAGCGGTCCTGGGAATGGCAACCACTGGGACCAGGCTGGTCTAGAACAGTATCTTTTGTGGTTTTGGTGGCACGGGTGTACAGAGACAAGTGGGGGCCTCAGTCGACCACTGAAACAGTCACAGGAGGAGGGCCACACTGCCTGTGGGAAGCTGCAGGATTCAGTGTGGTTTGCAGAGGTAGAGTCTGTGTGTTTTGGAGCATTCAGAGAGGAGCAGACTGGCTTCTCTCTGAGGCAGAGGCCTGCAGAGCCACCAGAGAACAAAAGGCTCCAGAGAATAAAAGCCCAAAAAACCAGTTTCCACAGAGCCCAGGCCCTTGATAGGGGGTAGAGCAACTCCATCCAAGCAGGATTGACTGAAAAACAATGCAGCAGCCCCCTCTCTCAGAAGACAAGCTGAAAGAACAAGAGGACAACAACCACAGGGTCCCTATAAAACTATAAAATGCCAACACCAAGAGAAAACATTATATTAAGCTCCTGGTATTTCCTTACAGCCTGTGTATTTCTTAGCTACAACATTTTTCTCTCCCACTCCTTTTTTTAATTCTATGATTCTTGTTCTTTTTTTTTACTTACTTACCATTTCAACTAGTTGTTTAATACCACATATTCCATCATAACTTTTTAACTTGAATTTTTTCATACATAGACTTATTATTTTTCTTTATATATAGATATATATATATATAGAGAGAGAGAGAGAGGTAGAGACAGAGAGAGAGAAAAAGAGAGAGAGAGATAAGCTTCAATGTAGTCTTTTTTCCCCTATTCAATATTATATATATATATATATATATATATATATATATATATATATATGCCAGTTTTAATTTCTCTGTATCTCTGGAATGTGGAGTTCTCTAACAAAGATAACAAAACAAGATACACCCAGGAAGAACTGAAATACCCTTCCTTTCCCACTTCGAAGGATCATAACCACCTTCCTGTCACCATCCCTTTTTATTTTTAAGTTTATTTATTTATTTATTTATTCGTTTGTTTGTTTGTTTATTTTTCTTTTATTGGTCTTTTTGTTTTTGTACTTTATAAATCTTACTCTTGAGACTCACTTTGGCTGGGATTTTTGTTTGCTTTGTTTCGTTTTGTTGGTCTTTTTGTTTGTTTTTGTTTTTGTACTTTATAAATTTTACTCTTAGAACTCATTTTGGCTGGGTTTTTTTGTTTGTTTTGTTTTGTTTCTTTTTCTTTTGTGGGTCATTTTGTTTGCTTGTTTTTGTTTTTGTACTTTATAAATCTTACTCTTGGGGCTCATTTTGGTTGTTTTTTTTTCTTTCTTTCTTTCTTTTTGGCAGTGACTTCTGATTGCTCTGAAACTTCCCAGGGTGCACCTTACCTGGATAGTAGTTGATATTTTCAGCTATATAGCCCCTCAACCACAACTCAAAAAAATGACAAGGAAGAGGAATTCCCAACAAAGAAAAGACCCAAAACAATGACCTCTCTAGAAGATCTAATGGATATGGAACTAAACAAGATATTAGAAATATACTTCAGGGTGGGAGTTATGAAGACAATACTCAGGGTGGGGAAAACTATTTATGGTAACCTAGATTTGTTAAGGACAAAGCTGAGAGCAGACCTGGCAGAACTTAAAAACGCTATCAATGAGATACAATCTAATCTAGATACTCTAACAGTTAGGTTAAATGAAGCAGAATAACACATTAATGATCTTGAAGACAAACTGATAGAAAAGGCATGGGAGAAGGCCTGGAGCAAACAGCTTAAAATCCATTAAAACAGAATTAGAGAAATAAATGATACCATAATATGTTCCAATGTCAGAATTATTGGAATCCCTGAGAGGTTGGAGAGAGAGAGGACTAGAAGATATATTGGATCAAATCATAGCTGAGAGCTTCCTTAATATGGGGAATGAAACAAGTAATTGTGTCCTAGTCACAGAGAGGACACCCCCAAGATCAGTGAGGGTATATCAACCCCCAAGCATGTAATAGTAAAACTCCCAAATCTTAGAACAAGAAAACCATTTTAAGGGCAGTTCATAAGAAGAGTTTCCTTACATACAGAGGGAAGAACATCAGAATAAGGTCAGGCCTGTACACAGAGACCTGGCAAGCTAGAAAGTCCTGGCAAGACAAATTCAGGGTACTAAATGAGAAGAATATGTGGCCAGCAAGGCTGTCATTCAGACTAGATGGAGAGATAAGAAGCTTCCAGGACTGGCAGAGACTTAAAGAATATGTGACTACCAAGCCAGACTTGTAAGAAATATTATGGGGGGTTCTATGAAAGGAGAAAAACTCCAACAGTGATACAGAACATAGATATAAAGAGACAATGCATAGAAACAAAGATTTCATAGGCAACATGATGACAATAAAATCTTATGTCAATAATCACTCTCAATGTGAATGGCCTAACTGCTCTCATAAAATGGCACAGGGTTGCAGATTGGATAAAAAGATAGGACACATCTATATGCTGTCTACAAAAGACTCATTTTGAACCTAAAGATACATCCAGACTGAAAGTAAAGGAATGGAGAACTATCTTTCATCCCAAAGGATCTCAAAAGAAAACTGGGGTAGCAATTCTTATATTAAAATTAAAATTAAATTTAAATTTTAATCTAAATTAAATTTTAATCTAAAGACTGAGTTAGAGATACAGAAGGACAACATATCATTCTTAAAGGGTCTATCCAACAAGAAGATCTAGCATTGTAAATATCCATGCCTCCAACATGGCAGCAGCCGAATACATAAGCCAACTGTTAAACAAAATAAAGACATATTGAAACAATATGATAATAGTAGGAGACCTCAACACTCAGCTCTCAGCAATAGACAGATCATCTAAGCAGAAAATCAACAAAGGAACAAGAGCTTTTAATGACACATGGGGCAGATGGACCTCATAGATATATACAGAACATACCTCCCTAAAACAACAAAATACTCATTCTTCTTGAATGCACGTGGGACTTTCTCCAGAATAGACCACATACTGGGTCACAAATCAGGTCTCAACCCATACCAAAAGATTGAGATGATTCCCTGCATATTCTCAGACCACAATGCTTTAAAACTGGAACTCAACCACAAGAAAAAGTTTGGAAGGAATTCAAACTTGGAGACTAAAGACCAACATGCTCAAGAATGCGGGGATCAACCAGCAAATCAAAGATGAACTTAAACAATTCATGGAGACCAATGAGAATGAAGAAACATTGGTTCAAAACTTAGAACATATGGCAAAGGCGTTACTAAGGGGGAAATACATAGCCATCCAGGCCACACACACACACACACACACACACACACACACACACATTGAAAAATCCTGAATACCCGAACTATATTTACACCTTAAATATCTGGAGAATCAACAACAAATTAAACCTAACCCACACGCAAGAAGGGAAATAATTAAGATTAAAGTAGAGATCAATGAATTAGAAACCAGAAATACAGTAGAACACATTAGTGAAAATAAAAGTTGGTTCTTTGAAAGAATTAAAAGATCGATAAACCACTGGGAAGACTTATCCAAAAGAAAAAAGAAAGGACCCAAATTAATAAAACTATGAATGAAAAGGGGGAGGTCACAACTAACACCAAGGAAATAAAAACAATAATCACAAATTATTATCAACAGTTACATGTGAATAAGTTAAGCAACCTAAAAGAAATGGATGCATTCCTGGAAACCTATAAACTTCCAACACTGAAATAGGAAAAAATTGACAACCTGAATGGACCAATATCTAGTAATGAGATTGAAGTCCAGGACCTGACAGATTCCATGGGGAATTATACCAAACATTCAAAGAAGAAATAATACCTATTCTTCTGAAGATGTTTCAAAAAATAGAAACAGAAGGAAAACTTCCACACTCTATGAGGCCAGCATCACCTTGATCCCCAAACCAGGCAAAGACCCCATCAAAAAGGAGAATTTCAAACCAATATCCCTAATGAATATGGATGCCTAGATTCTCAAAAAGATCTGAGCTAACAGAATCCAACAGTACATTAAAAGGATTAACCATGAGGACTATGTGGGATTTATCCCTGGAATGCAAGGGTGGTTCTACATTTGCAAATCAATCAATGTGATAAAACAAATCAATAAAAGAAGAACTACATGGTCCTCTCAATTGATGCAGAAAAAGCATTTGACAAAATACAGCATCCATTCCTGATTAAAACTTTTCAGAGTATAGGGATAGAGAGATGATTCCTCAACTTCATAAAATCCATCTATGAAAAACCCACAGTGAATATCATTCTCAATGGGGAAAAGCTGACAGCCTTCCCTTTGAGATCAGGAACATGGAAAGGATGACCATTCTTGCTACTGTTGTTCAACATATTACTAGAAGTCCAAGCAACAGCAATCAGACAACAAAAAGAAATAAAAGGTATTCAAATTGGTAAAGAAGAAGTCAAACTCTCTCTCTTAGCAGATGACAATACTCTATGTGGCACTGGTATAAACACAGACACATAAACCAATGGAACAGAATAGAGAGCCCAGATATGGACTCTCAACTCTATGGTCAACTAATCTTTGACAAAGCAGGAAAAATTATCCAGTGGAACAAAGACAGTCTCTTCAATAAATGGTGCTGGGAAAATTGGACAACGATATACAGAAGAATGAAACTAGACCATTCTCTTACACCATACACAAAGATAAACTTAAAATGGATAAAAGACCTCAATGTGAGATAGGTACCCATCAAAACCCTAGAGAAGAACATAGGCAGTAACCTCTTCAACATTGGCCACAATAATTTCTTTCAAGATATGTGTCCAAAGACATGAGAAACAAAAGCAAACATGAACTTTCGGGACTTCATCAAGATAAAAAGCTTTTCACAGCAAAGGAAAGAGTCTACAAAACAAAGAGGCAACACACAGAATGGGAGAAGATATTTGCAAATGACATTACAGATAAAGGGCTGATATCCAAGATCTTTAAAGAACTTCTCAAAATCGTCACCCAAAAAACAGGTAATCAAGTCAAAAAATGGGCAGAAGACATGAGCAGACACTTCTCCAAGCAAGGCATACAAATGGCTAACAGACACATGAAAAAATCTTCATCATCATTAGCCATCGGGGAAATTCAAGTCAAAACCACATTGTGATACCACCTTACACCAGTTAGAATGGCAAAAATCAACAAGGCAAGAAACAAGAAATGTTGGAGAAGTTGTGGAGAAAGAGGAACACTCTTATACTGTAGGAATATAAGTTGATGCAGCCTATTTGGAAAACAGTGTGGAAGTTCCTCAAAATATTAAAATAGTTTTAATGTATAATGTATTAAATATTAAATATATTTATGTAATATAAATATATGATATATAATATAATAAATATATTATATAAATATAGATATAAATAATTCATATAAATATAATATAAAAATATAAATCATAAAAATTAAAATTTTTAAATTTGTATAAATATAGTTTATATAAAATATAAAAATAAATAAAATAAAATAAAAATAAAATATAAATATATAATAAATATATAATATATATATTTAATATGATACAATATTAAAAATAGAGCTACCCTATGACCCAACAATTGCACTACTAGCTATTTACTCCAATGATACTGATATAGTGAAAAGAAGGGCCATAGGCACCTCAATGTTCATAGCAGCAATGTCCACAGTAGCTAAAATGTGGAAAGAGCCTAGATGCCCTTCAGCAGATGCATATATAAAGAAAATGTGGTCCATATACACAATGTAATATTACTCAGCCAACAGAAAGGATGAATACCCAACTTTTGCATCAACTTGGATGGGACTGGAGAAGATTATGCTAAGTGAAATAAGTCAGAGAAAGTCAATTATCATATGGTTTTACTTATTTGTGGAACAAAAGGAATAGCATGGAGGACAGTAGGAGAAGGGAAAAATGAAGGGGGAGAAATCAGAGAAGAAGACGAACCATGAGAGAATATCGGCTCTGGGAAATAAACAGAGAGTTTTAGAAGGGAGGAGGGTAGTGTTATGAGTGAGCCTGGTGATGGGTATTAAGGAGGGAATGGATTGCATGGAGCACTGGAATATGCTCCAAACAATGAATCATGGAATGTTACGTCAAAAGCTACTGATGTACTGTATGGTGACTAACATAACACTATAATATAAAAAAAGAAACGCCATAGAAATCTCTTTGTTGTCTAGAGATAGCTTATTATCAAAACCCAAAAATGTATATTGATTACACTAATTATTTTTGAATCTGAATATAGTTCTTTCAGCATGTTATTCTCTTAAGGAATAGTGCTATTGAGGCCCTTGTATCTCTAGAAAATAAACTCTTTCACAGTTATATTTAATGGTGAATTAAAAAAAATATTTGCACATTCTGATGTAGAGAGATGAAAAGAAAGATGTAAATTCACTTTAAAGGTGACATATCTTTATAAATTGCCTGTATAACATAGCTAAACAAAAGTTTGATTATCACTTTTGAGTTGATAGTTATTAAATTTAGTGTCAAGGAAAAAAAGAATGAGGGCCATATCCTGCTGTGTTTTTGATCATGATGTTTCTGATTAAGGTGAAGGGGTGCTTGTTGTATGGAATGATAGCAACCTATAAACTTTGATATTCTGATTCAACTAGAACCTTCAACTTTGTCTTTGGAAGTACACAACAAGAGTGATATCTGAGGAAATTTTTCAGTGAAAAACTACATTTAAAAATATATATTTTACCTTATACATCCTTCTATCAATATTATTACTCAATCATGTTTCCTGTGGTCAAAAGTACATTAGTATCAGACATTATTATTTCTTTGCTTCTTGTATCATAATATGCATAGATATTGTATTTCATTTTGCTTGTATTATAAACATTCTTGTATTTGTCATTGGAGTTATTATGTATCAGAGTTTAGAGTGGTTATCTCTAGCAAACAGAAAGCTATTTCCCTAGCTATAATTATGCATAATGGTTCATAAATGTCTGCATAATAATGCTCTTGTTTACTTATCCCCCTTGTTAATTTTCATTTCTACTAGTTACTCTTTAAAGCCCCTTGTATAATGCAAATTAGTCATTCTATATCCCTAAACTGGAGTGTTGATTTTATGTTAGATTATCTTGCTGCATATACTATAACCACTTTTCAGACACTTTAAAATAAAAGTGGCCCAGTTTTCAAATGGATTCTAATATTACCGTTAAAAGAAAGATGTAGATGCAAATCATCTTATTTGTATTATTTTGATCATGGAAAGTAAATATATTGTTAAAGTTAAGTAAAAAAGTGTTATTTAAAATAAATAAAAGGTGCAGTGTTTTACAAAGCACTCTCAAAAAAGCTATCTTGGGGTAGGGGGTTGGGTGAGCCTGGTGATGGGTATTGAGGAGGGCACGTATTACATGGAGCACTAGGTGTGGTGCAAGAACAACAAATCTTGGAACACTGAAAAAATTAAATTAAAAAAACAGAAAAAAGCTATCTTTCACACCATTTTTAAAACAAATACAACAAATTCAGTAATTACCTTGTAATTGAAACCTTGTTTATTTGATATTGGTATTGCAAAAAGGATCCAACTTTAATGAAAACTAATTTTTTCTTGAAACTAAAACTGGATTTTGATTGATTTCTCAGTTGGAGATAGGAGGATTTTTGGTTCTCAAGACTACAAGAGGAGATAGATCATAGCACAGACTTAGTAGGTTATTATCATTGATCAAGTAACAAGATATGGAAGGAATCAAGAAGAGAAACTTATGTAAAACTAGCATCCTATGTGAGGTTGATTTTGATCCCTGACGGGTTAAGCATATGATTGAACACACTAATAGAAAATACAGAGACACCTAATTTGAATCAGTAAACAAGTCTCAGAATCCAAATTTCTGGCACAAAACTCTTCCCCTATTTTCAGTTTATGCCAATTAGATTTTTTCTACCCTAAGTCTAGAATCCTTGGGTCAGGGAAAGTAACCTAAGCCAGCTCAAGCAGGGGGAAATGCTGTGACAGATTCTTTTTATCTAAAAATTTTGTTTTGCATTATAAAGCCTATAATTACAGTAACCATTTCACTACCATGAAGTAAAACAGCCTGAGGACAGGGTAAGCACACTAAAAAAGGCAGAGCTGAGAGAAATGTTGATCAAATCACACCTGAAGCCTGTGCTACTTTGAACTTTTAGTTACATGAACCAATAAGTCCCTTTATTTGTTTAAAGACTGTGGATTAGGTTTTCTTTTTTTAAAAAAAATTTTTGAGGGGCCCCTGGGTGGCGCAGTTGGTTGGGCAACTGCCTTCGGCTCGGGTCGTGATCCCGGAGTCCCGGGATCGAGTCCCACATCGGGCTCCCAGCTCCATGGGGAGTCCGCTTCTCACTCTGACCTTCTCCCTTCTCATGCTCTCTCTCACTCTCTCTCTTCCCTAATAAATAAATAAATAAAATCTTTAAAAAAAATTTTTTTTTTGAATTACATTTTCTATTGCTTACAACTCAGAGTCCTAACAGTTTCAGAAGGTGTAAACCTCGTGAAGTTAGTGATTATTTTCCTGGTGATTGGATATGGTAAGAACTGAAGCTAAAGCTTTCTTAAAGAAGTATTCTGGGGTCATTTGCAGACCATCAAAGCATCATCACCATTACTACAAATTATTGGATGAATAAATTAGAAGGAAAAGGAGGAGCCAAGGAGTAGAAAGGCTTTTGAATCATGAAATCAGATTTTAAAGTGAGAATCCTACTCTTTCCTCCAATAGAGAGTATTACCCTTTCTATTACCCTCTATCAATAGTTGTCACAGCTACTGTTAACATCCTCTTGGTGGATTATTATTTCAGTTCCATCTTTTTATGAAATTAAAAGTGACAAATTGTTATAAGCTTTTTTTTTATAACAAAAGATGTTCCCATCGCTTTTTTTCTTTTTTTTCTTTTGTTATAAGCTTTTTTAATAACTTAAAGCACTTAAAACGGCATATAAGCAGGTGAGTATATAAGTCTTGTGCAAGGGTCTTCAAACTCATAAGAATCATGTATGGAGCTTTTAAAATCCCAGACCACACACCCAGACAAATCTGATGCCGGTAGTCATTTCATTTGGAAATGACTTGGAAAAACTGACTTAAGGGAAGTCAGTTACTATTTCCTATATAATTTCCTGGATTTAAGTTCCCTAAACCAGAAAATTTTGATGCTACTGATGTAGTATTTTTAAATCAAGTAATTATCTGAAATGTCATTTATATTCTTATTAAATTATTTGTGAAGCTGATTATATTAAGTGTTGATTTATCAGCAAGGCTTATGCTATTATAAATTGGCATTTTAAAGAATTATCATGTATCAAAAAAGGCAGGGTTTTTGCTTAAGATAAACACAAAGTCTAAATCTGATTTTAAAACAGTAATTTAACTTGATTTCCCCTCAGTCTTCTCATTTCTGAAGTGCAAATCATTACGCTTTCTTCAGTAGATTTTTATGAGAAATAACTAAGATAATGAGGGTATACAAAATATCTACCAGAATTTTGTACAAATTAGAAGCTAGTAAATTATAATTATTGTTATTTGAGTTCCCTATTTAAATCTTATATGTGTAATTTAAAAAATAGAGCCTAGTATTCATTTGCCTTAGGACAGTTATGGAAAATTACCAATTTGGAAAGCCTTGGTAAAGTAATGACCGACCAATTGGTTTAGTTCTTTGATCTCCAGCTAGGCTGTTGTTGAAAGGAAAGCTAAAGTCTTAGTGGCTTAAACCTCCTGAGAGTAGGATAGAGATCTTTTAAAAATCTATTGTCTGGTTTGATTTATTTATTTTGAGAAACAAATTATGTGAAAAATAAAATGAGGGAAAGATCATAGATGCGCATTATGTGTATATTGTTGGCAAGACACAATATTATTCACAATTAATGAAGTAATAGGATCATGAACATGGCAATGGTCTATTAAATAACAATACGAGTATCAGTAGAATGAACATTTAAAGATTATAAGTAAAGTTATACAGTTAAATTTATTATAGTCTATTGTATAGTATGTTGTAACTATCATTATACCCTAGAGAACCTTAGTTACAAAACTAAATGATTAAATAGAAATGTGGTGCTAGACAAAAGAAATACTACGCTGCTCAACTTTTCACCTCCTACCTGATCATTTGAAAGCAACTTTAATGAAAACTAAAGAATGTTATGCTCAGTGCAGTGTTCCTGAATTATTTTCAAATTCTTTTTAATGTCATCATTATTTGTTCAACAATCCTGAAACATCCTGAAGGTTTATGAGTTTTCTTAACATAGGAAAAGAAAGCACTTGGGACTCAAGAGGACTATGTATAGGATCATAATATTAACTCAAATCTAGTGGAAAGAAAGGGGAAACTCGTATATTAATATGAAAGAGTGGCTGTGTCTGGTCTTTATATGACAATTAAAAATCCATAGTAGATAAAATAAATTTTCTTAGGACCTATTTTTTAACTTGTCAGGTCATTATGGAACCAGAATGTTTTGACATAGTTTAATCGACTTTTTCCACAAAAGATATGTTTTAATCACTACTTTGCTATTTTTTTCATCATTTACTTTTCATTAGATTGGTGATATTAATAATGTCAAACACTGCCTATTATTTCGTGCTTTCCTACTGATGAGCCCTTAACCATAACCCATTAAAATGTTATACTCACTTAGTTTTTTTCAGCATCTATTTATAAAATATATTTTGTCTCATTTGGTTTTTTCTTTGGTTCAAAACAATAGGGAACTTAAAATTAGTAAGTATTTAATCTGGAAAACAAGAAGTCACACTATTTATAACAAGCATAAAGAAATTTGACACAAGGAAATTAGGTACTTGCAAAAATCATTGGAAAGGTGGAGGACTGAGTGAGTGTCAAAGTTGATGTCTCTAGCTCTTATGTTCACTGCCCCAGAGAACCAGAGTTTTGCTACCATGAGGACATCAGAATCCCCTCAAGACTTTACAGCTACTCTTCAACCTAGAAAGGAGTAAATAGCAGAACACAGAAACCACTTCAAACAACTCAAATCTGGAAAGTCCAAACATCTGCCTGCCACTACTGTCAATGGAAGAAGATGGCTTTTACTTCTCTTCTCCCAAAAAGCATGTGAAAACATATCAGTTATAAAATATAAAATATATACAGAAAGAAATATAGACCTGGGAATCTGGGAAATGTTCCAATGTTTGAAACTCTTGCAATGGAGGGGATAGTATAAAAGGTAATGTAAAGGTTGTCAAAAGTGAACACACAATATTTGTCACAGTCTTTCCCTTTGGCAAATAACATCCATATACATTCTTCTGTTTAAACTTCTAAGCATCAGTAATAGCAAACATTTATTCACCTAACCTATTGCAGCTATCCTTCATACAAACAAAGGGAGATCAAAGTCCTACCAGTCCCTGTATCCATCTCTGGAGAATGTAATATCTTTTCTAGTGTACCTGCCAGCCAGTTTTGATATCCTATAGGCTAAAGACTAAACTGAAAGGTTAACAACCACTAATGGTTCTTCATATATTAGAAGGAGAGAGACAAAGTAAAAGCCATTTGCCAATTATAAATAAATGCAAAGAAAACAAGAATGAGAATATGTTTACTATACCCTCATTTCTGCAATTCATACTTGGAATTCAGAACTTCCTTCTTTACCATCCGTTTCATATTCATTTACTATCAGTGTAATCTTTTTCTGGCCATTGTTACTTGGTGTGATAAGCCAAGAGTTCATTCCTGAAGAGTCACAGCTCTTAGTGGTGCTGCTTCTAATGTGTTTTTGGTCATATTCCACTAATTCATATCACTGGGCATGGAAGTACTAAGAGGCACTTTGTAAAATCCTCTGGCTTCCAGATATCTCTGTTTGGAAGGGAAACAACTCTGTTTCACATTGATAATCAGAATCAATCACTTTGGCCAGCACAGTATTTCAATATTGTGATGCTAATTTTCAACAATGATGATCACAGTACTTATATTTTCTTTTTTTTTTAATCTTAGTTCTGAGGTTACATGATGCTAATATATCCATATTGAGGTTCTCTGTTTTGATACAGGTATAAGTAATTTTATAGATTGCATTTATTTAAGAATAGTTTTGTTGAAATTTTCTACTTAAACAGATGGGCTAGTGAATTTCAAACTGTCTTAAATAGGTGTGTAATGAAGAAAAAAATCACTTGCTAATGTGGCATACTTTTTTTCTGCTCACAAAAGAAAGTCTTGAAAGATAAGAAAATACCACAGGGGTGGGCATTTACTTCTTTGGGTAGAACTCTGTATTATAGAGAAGATATCTTGTAGACGTACCAACATGAAGTAGTTTGTCTACTTCTTTGCATTGTCATGAAGATAATTTGGTCTTTTAAGATGTGGTTTTTAAAAATATTTTATTTATTTGAGAGAGAGAAAGACAGCACAAGTGGGAGGAGTAGAGGGAGAGGGAAAGAGATACTCTCAAGCAGACTCCATGCTGAGTATAGAGCCTGATGTGTGGCTCAATCCCAGGACCCCAGGTCATGACCTGAGCCAAAACCAAGAGTTGGGTGCTCAACCAACTATGCCACCCAGCTACCCCTCAAGATGTTTTTGACATGTTGTAGGATACAAGATGAGGAAGTTATTCAGAATAATAATTTTTTATCCAACCTAATTATTATTGGGACCAGACCTTTAAGAGGACTTTGGGACATGAATAGACATTAGCAACAATCTTGCTGTTTCTGAATAGTCTCCTTCTTCTCTGAACTATTTGTTAATTCCTTATTTACATAAAAATGTTAAAAGCTAAAACTTTCATCAAGAAATTTTATAATACAAAATATGCAGATACTAGTACATGCTTGAAAAATTGACATGAAACATAAATAAAATTTGCCAGGTGAATAAATATATATGGATGGGAATTTAGGAGGGTATTCATGGGAAGGCTGTAATACTAAAAGAATTAAAGGAAGCTTAGTATATGTGGAGAATAAGAGGAAGTTATTAAGAAGAAAAGATGTTGTAGAGGTACAGTGGACCAGCTCTTAAGGAACTTGTAAAAAAAAATAGGGAATTTGTACTGTGGCAGGAGCATGGAGAATGTATTAGAGGGAAATAAGCCTGGGGGAAGGGAGATCAGTTAGGAGGTTGTTATAGGAATCCAGACAGGAGTTGAGAGTGGCCAGTACTGAGATATTGAGAGTGGAAATTCAGAAAAATGGAGATTTAAGAGTTCATTTAGAAGATAAAATAGATAATACTTTGGAATACTTCGATGTTTGAAAGAATACAATGCATAAGGCATTCACTTGGACAATGTTAAATGGAATATTATTATATTATATTTTATTTATTCACTTGACAGAGAGATAGAGAGAGAGAGCACAAGTGGCATAAGGCAGAGGGAGAGGGAGAAGCAGGCTCTCTTCTAAGCAGGGAGCCTGATGCAAGGCTTGATCCCAGGACCCTGGGATCATGACCTGAGCGAAGGCAGCCACTCAACCGACTGAGCCACCCAGGTGCCACTAAATGGAATATTATAAGCACCAAGTATATTTATTTTGATTTTGTTCTTTGACCCATAAAGCTAATTACAACAAGAAAGCAAAGAATATTGCCATACAAAAAAAGAGGGGTATCTATCATATAAGAAAACAAAGAAACAAACCATACAAGAAAAAGAAGGATATCTACCATATATTATTTTGTTCCCACTTCCTGATGTGAATATATGAACACATCCTGCCCTCACTCCCTTACCCAAAACATACGAATACTTCCCAGGAAACTCAATGAGTGGTTTCTAAATGCTAGTCTAGCTACAGATGGACTGAATCAGGACTAATTTAAGAGGGATTCATGTACTGAAGTACAGATTTCTGGATGCTAGATACTAAATCAACAACACTTGTGGGGGGCTCAGGAACCTATATTTTAAACAAATATCACAGATATTTATGCATAGACAGGTTTGTGAGCCATGATAGTGACTAGTGAAGTTTATATTGACCCTGGATTTTTGATATCCATTTAATGTATGACTGCAAAAGGAAGGCAAAAAAGGGTCCTAGCTGATGAACTTGCAAAGAGTGTTGGTTCAATTTCAATGGTTTTCTTCTCCAATCAAGAATGAAGAGATTGGGGGCGCCTGGGTGGCTCAGTGGGTTAAAACCTCTGCGTTCGGCTCAGGTCATGATCCTGGGATCGAGCCCCACATCCAGCTCTCTGCTCAGCGGGGAGCCTGCTTCCCCCTCTCTCTGCTTGCTTCTTTGCCTGCTTGTGTTCTCTCTCTCTCTGTCAAATAAATAAATAAAATTTAAAAAAAAGAATGAAGAGATTGGATAGTACTATTTCTCATTTATGGATCTGCTCTATATACTTGTGAGGGGAGAGTCAAAAAGAACTGAAAAAAGAAAGTACATCTAAAATTATGGCCTGAAAAAAAATTAAATTATGGCCTGAATTATAATTTTCTATTACTTCTTATAGCAACCTCAACTCTTTTCTTCATTCTTTCAATACTTACTTTCAATACTACTAACTTACCATGAAATAGTTCTTGTATGATAATAATTATATAAATAATGTATAATATGTTATAGTAATTTATACAAAAGAAACCATTTTGAGGAAGTTTGGAACACAATTCTTTTGTTTATAAGAATTATTATCTATATCTATAGTTATGTGGTGTTTATTATGATCAATATTCATAATTGATTAATTATTAATACATCTCATCTTTTGCTCTAGCTATTAAGGTCACCTAATGTGATAAAATGTATTTAATATGTAACACTTTTTAAAAAATATTTTATTTATTTATTTGAGAGAGAGAAAATGAGTAGGGAGAGGGACCGGGAGAGAGGGAGAAGCAGGCTCCCCTCTGAGCAGGGAGCCCAATGTGGGGCTCTATCCCAGGACCCTGGAATCATGACCTGAGCCTCCCAGGCACATATCACATCTTTTAAAAATGAATGAATTAATTATTTAAAAGATTTTGTTTATTTATTTACTTGAGAGAGAGAGAGAGCATGAGCTGGGGAAGAGGAGGATGGAGAGGGAGAGGCAGACTCTTCACTGAGTAAGGAGTCTGATAAGAGGCTGGATCCCAGGACCCTGGGATCATGACCTGATCTGAGGGTAGACACTTGACTGACTGAGCCACACAGGTGCCCCATAACAATTTTTTTAATTTATAAAATTTGCCAATTGTTGAAATAATTCTTGTTATTAGTATTATCATCCATTAATTTTACAAAATTTTTTTGTTTTGTTTTGTTGCTTGTTCAATGAGTTTTCTCCATTATTTGAAATTTAAGAAATACATTTGTTGATTGTGGATGTGTATGAATCTTGACAATGTAATAATAAGTGAGGTTGAGGAAATAAACATGTATTTAATGATATACATCAAGAATAAGACTTTTATAATGAGATGTTTTTCTTTGTTTTTGCAGACTATCTTTTAAACACTAGCTTATAAGTGTGAAGTTAAAGATGAGCACTAAAAAATAATAAATCTCTGTCTTCATTTATTCATGTCTTTACATAATTTTAAGTGCTAGGATTTTTCCCTTGGTGATTTAAAATAATATCAAACACTCAGAGTTGGAAAACACAAGTACATTTTCACTATTATCAAGGTACCTTAATAGTGTCGAAGAAGTTTCTACTTATTCTGGTATTGCTATGCATTTCTTCTTTATCCCCTTGTCATGTAGTCTTATCTTTTTTTTTTCTATAAGTTTTAAAGTTTCATTTTTCATATTTACATCTATTCTCTATCTGGTATTAATATTTGTGTATCATGTGGAGTAGCTATGCTGAAATCAGCTTGCCAGAGATGATTGGGTGTATCTTTTCCCAATTTTGCATTCCATGATATCACAGCAGTAGCTGGATTACCCCGTGGTGGGATTATTTACACTGCAGAAATTGACAAGTGCTCAGAATCAGGCTTCCTATCCCCATCTTAGAGAATGTGTTGTTAGACATTTCCTGTCACATCATGTGAAGTAGGGATCTAATTTTTTCATATTTCACATATGAAGAACCAGTTGTCATAGCATCATTTAATGTATAATTCATCCTTTATTCATTGAGTTGTAATATCACCTCAATTATATACCAAAACTGTATTATACATACATTTAGGTTTTGTCAGAAGTTCAGCTGAGCTGGAGAAAGCTGAGCTGCTAAGTGTTAGAGTACCTGATTAAAACACAAGCCAAAATGAAGTTAAGACTTTAATCACTTAATGTAACAGTATAAGCAAGAGGCTAAACCAGAGAAAGTGCCAGGTCCATTGTTCTATTTCCTCCCCATGGAATGGCATGCTGATTGAGGGCCAAAATATGGGCCTCATCTCACTGTCAAGGGATCCCTGAACAAAAGGCTCCTGTAATTTTTTTGTGCCCAAGGACAAGGAAAGGGCAAAAGGAAAAGGCTCAGAATGGGAAAGTACTGAGTATTGAGTTAGAGTGGAGAAAAAGTGTTCCAATCCCCTATCAAGAGCTTTTGGCAGAAACAGGACTCTTGAGGAAGGCCTCTGCTAAAGTCACTCCTAGAAGTTTTGTAATGAAGGCACCTGGGCTAGGAATGCAGGTATTTGTAAGGTTAAATGTAATAAGATGTGTCTTTCATAATTTTCTACCACGTAGGTATATTTAGCAAAATTTAATGTTTTTAAATCAAAACCTTATTTACTTTCTATAAAGTTGTTCTTTTATGCAACAAACATATGATCAAGTATGTTTGTTTGTATAAGGTAAGCATTTATTCTTAGTTGCTTTTGCTCAGTTGGTGAATTAATTTGTTAATGATCTGGAAATGTTTAGAATTATTTTCTATGCCCAAAATATTCTGGCATCCTCTTTTTGGAAATTTAGGGACAAGGCCAACTTGTAGTCATCATAAAGTAGGTGATGCTAGTGTTTGTTGAAGGTGATGATTTTGAGAAGCATACATTCAAAAGTGGGGGGTAAGTTGATAAAAGAAGAGAAGGTACAGGGTAAGGGGTACATGTTACATTTACAAAATGATGCATAATTTGCTTCAGATCATAATCCAGATTTTGTAGTATCATCTTCAACTGAAGAATGGTTATAGCAAGTTTATATCATTAATAAATGTTTTAGATAGAAAGTAGAACACGATTGCAAAAGTATCTGGGCAATTAGAAATAATGAATAGAGAAATAAAAATTCCCTATTAGAAATTCTTCTTTTAGAACTCAGCAAGATAAAAAGACTTGGCCTATAAAATAAGTGTTTTTAAAATATTCTTTACATTTTATCAAATATATATTAAATATTAGAGCATTTGGTATAATTATGATTTATATTATGTATCTAATCCTCTATAACCAAGAATGGGAAGATTCTGTGATGGATATTAATCATTAAAATTTACCTAGGGCAACTTTCACAAAACTATACCGAAAATAGGTGGCAGTGGTAAGGTAACTTATAGACTATTCTAATTAAATGCAGCAATATTTGATGAGCTTGATTTGATGTGATGGAACATTTAAACAAGACTTGAATTTCTTGAATTAATTAAATGTTTTGTGCAGTATTTTATTAAAATCCTGCCATTAGCATTGGAACTTTACTGTGGTAGAAAGAACATTTGACCAGCACTAAAAAAAATAGTATCTAGTTCATATTTGACACTCATTCACTAATTATATGGCTTTGAACAAAATAATTTTCTATGCCTTAGTTTTCTCATCTGTAAAATGAAACATAAATTCCTTCTATGAACTATATTTGATTAGGTATAAAACTTCCACATTTTATACTCTTCTTTTCATTATTCAAGTAATCAACATTTAATAGGAGCCTCTTATATCCTGATTCATTCCATTCAGCTGCTAGGAATTTTGGTATTGTTCTCAACCTTGGCTGCATACTAGAATCACTGGTGAACTGTTTTAGAACTGCAGGTTTCTAATGTCCATTCTAGATTTCCTGAATTAGAAAATCTCTGTGTTACATTGTGAGATCTTTATTTTAAATAAACAACACAACTCCATAGGTATTTCTTCTTATCTGTAATTGAGTTGAGTATAACTTTGTATGGCATGAAGAATAACAAATATATTATGTAAAAAATCTTATGAGCTAGTTGGAAATATAATTAATATACATATTGAGATATATATAGACATATGTGTATACATACAATTATTTATTTGCTTTTCCTTATAAATTTACCACTAATACATATTATATTACATAATAATATACATAATATAAAGATATATATTATATTTTTTAAAGATGTGATTTATTTATTTGAGAGAGAGAGACAGAGACAGTGACAGAGATGGCAAGAGAGAACAAGAGTTAGGAGGACTGGAAGAAGCAAGCTCCCTGCTGAATAGGGAGCCTGACACAGGGCTGGATCCCAGAGCCCTGGGATCATGTCCTGAGCCAAAGGCAGATGCTCAACCAACTTAACCACCCAGGATACCCATATATATTATATATTAATTATATTATATTATATTATATTATATTATTATTATATACTATTATATGTCCTCTTTCTGTGTCTTACTCTTTTTTGTTTTGTTGAACATTATGTTTATGGGAGTGATCCATGTTGCAAATAGCTGTAGTTAGTTCATTTTCATCATTATATATCCAAAATAAATAAGTGGAGTAAATTGAGGATGTAGGGTTTGGTTGAGTTAAATTTGGATAAAAGGAAAAAAAAATAGAAAGGTGATTTCCAGGAAGGATAAAAAAATACAGTAGAGATAGCATAAAGATGAAACAAGAGCTGTTAGCTGTTACTGTAGTGAAGTCTGACCAATTAGAGAGCAAGATGGGTGAAAATAGAAATCTGCTTCCTGGCTTCTTACTTTTTTTGTTATTTGCATGATCACTTTTTTACAAAGTGTATTTAATTTATTACTTTGGTTACAGAAAATGGTTTAATCACATATGCTATAAATAATATATTAAATGTTCTTTCTCTTATGAAATGTTGTTGTAATCCTTCACATGCATCTTTGACATCAGTCTTTACCACCATTACGGTTACTTTCTGAGTCAACAAAAGTTTCCCAGAGAACGCCATTACTGCATAAATAGTTTGAAATACTGTTTTCTATATCTGTGTGTGTTGCTATCAAATTTACAAACCACAAGTACCTTTTGAATAACATTTTCACAATTAAAAATTACCTTATAGGTATATATTTGTAATTGCTGTAATTTTTACACTTGTTGAATTGCTTCTTACTTTTAAAAAATTATTGTGAAATATGATACAAATATTAAAAGGGAACGAAACATCAATGCACAGTTATGTGAATAATTATAAGATGAAGATCAGGAAATAGAATATTATCAGCACCTCTCCCTGGATAATTTCCTTTTTTGTAAAATTTTTTATTAACATATAATGTATTATTTGCTCCAGGGTACATGTCTGTGAATCATCAGGCTTACAGATTTCACAGCATTTGCCATAGCACATACCATCTCCAATGTCCATAACCCTACAGCCCCCACCTCCCAGCAACCCTTAGTTTGTTCCATGAGTTTAGGTGTCTCTTATCGTTTGTCTCCTTCCCCATTCCATCTTGTTTCATTTCTCTTCCCCCACCCCCCTACGACTCCCTGCCCTGCCTCTCAAATTCATATCAGAGAGATCATGTGATAATTGTCTTTCTCTGACCGACTTATTTTGCTTAGCATAATACGCTCAAGTTCCATCCACGTCGTTGAAAATGGCAAGATTTTGTTTTTCTTGATGACTGCATAATATTCCATTGTATATATATACCACCTCTTCTTTATCCATTCATCTGTTGATGGACATCTAGGTTCTTTCCAAAGTTTGGCTATTGTGGATATTGCTACTATAAACATTCAAGTGCATGTGACCCTTCGGATCACTACATTTGTATCTTGAGGGTAAATACCCAGTAGTGCGATTGCCGAGTTGTAGGGTAGCTCTATTTTCAACAATTTGAGGAACCTCCATACAGTTTTCCAGAGTGGTTGTACCAGCTTGCATTCACACCAACAGTGTAGGAGGGTTCCCCTTTCTCCGCATCTTTGCCAACATCTGTCGTTCCCTGACTTGCTAATTTTAGCCATTCTGACTGGTGTGAGGTGGTATCTCACTGTGGTTTTGATTTGTATTTCTCTGATGCCGAGTGATGTTGAGCATTTTTTCATGTGTCTGTTGGCCATTTGGATGTCCTCTTTACTGAAATATCTGTTCATATCTTCTGCCCATTTCTTGATTGGATTATTTGTTCTTTGGGTGTTGAGTTTGAGAAGTTCTTTATAAATTTTGGATACTAAACCTTTTGCTGATATGTCATTTGCGAACATCTTCTCCCATTCTGTCAGTTGTCTTTTGGTTTTGTTCACAGGTTCCTTTGATGTGAAAAATGTTTTGATCTTGATGAAGTCCCAGTGGTTCATTTTTGCCCTTGCTTCCCTTGCCTTTGGAGATGTTTCTAGGAAGAAGTTGCTGAGGCTGAGGTCGAAGAGGTTGTTGCCTGTGTTCTCCTCCAGGATTTTGATGGAGTCTTGTCTCACACTGAGGTCATTGATTCATTTTGAGTCTATTTTTGTGTGTGGTGTAAGGAAATGGTCCAGTTTCATTCTTTTGCACGTGGCTGTCCAGTTTTCCCAACACCCTTTGTTGAAGAGACTGTCTTTTTTCCTTTGAATATTCTTTCCTGCTTTGTTGAAGATTAGTTGACCATACAGTTGAGGTTCCATTTCTGGATTCTCTATTATGTTCCATTGATCTATGTGTCTGTTTTTGTGCCAGTACCACACTGTCTTGATGAATACAGCTTCATAATATAGCTTAAAGTCTGGAATTGTGATGCCACCAACTTTGGTTTTCTTTTCAACATTCCGCTGGCTATTCGTGGTCTTTTCTGGTTCCATATAAATTTTAGGATTATTTGTTCCACTTCTTTGAAATAAATTGATGGTATTTTGATAGGGATTGCATTAAATGTATAGATTGCTTTAGGTATCATAGACATTTTCACAATATTTGCCCTTCCAATCCATGAGCATGGAACGTTTTTCCATTTCTTTGTGCCTTCCTCAATTTCTTTCATGAGCACTTTGTAGTTTTCTGAGTACAGATTCTTTGCCTTTGGATAGGATTATTCCTAGGTATCTTATGGTTTTGGGTGCAATTGTAAATGGAATCGACTCCTTAATTTCTCTTTCTTCTGTTTTGCTGTTGGGGTATAGAAATACAACTGATTTCTGTGCATTAATTTTATATCTGACACTTGATTGAATTCCTGTATGAGTTCTAGCAGTCTTGGAGTGGAGTCTTTTGGGTTTTCCACATAAAGTATCATATCATCTGCAAAGAGTGGAGTTTGAGTTCTTCTTTGCCAATTTGGATGAGGTCCAAATTTATTTCTTTTTGTTATCTGATTGCTGAGGCTAGGACTTCTAGGACTATGTTGAACAGCAGAGGGGATAGTGGGCATCCCTGCTGTGTTCCGGATCTCAGCGGAAAAGCTCTCAGCTTTTCCCCATTGAGAATGATATTCGCTGTGGGTTTTTCATAGATGGCTTTTATGATGTTGAGGAATGTGCCCTCTATGCCGACACTGCGAAGAGTTTTGATCAGGAAAGGATGTTGTACTTTGTCAAATGCTTTTTCAGCATCAATTGAGAGTATCATATGGTTCTTGTTGTTTCTTTTATTAATGTATTGTATCACATTGATTGATTTGTGGATGTTCAACCAACCTTGCAGCCCAGGAATAAATCCCACTTGGTCGTGGTGAATAATCCTTTTAATGTACTGTTGGATCCTATTGGCTAGTATTTTGTTGAAAATTTTTACATCCATGTTCATCAAGGATATTGGTCTGTAATTCTCCTTTTTGATGGTGTCTTTGGTTTTGGAATCAAGATAATGTTGGCCTCATAAAATGAGTTTGGAAGTTTTGCTTCCATTTCTATTTTTTGGAACAATTTCAGGAGTATAGTTATTTGTTCTTCTGTAAATGTTTGGTAGAATTCCCCTGTGAAGCCATCTGGCCCTGGGCTCTTGTTTATTGGGAGATTTTGGATGACTGTTTCAATCTCCTTACTGGTTATGGGTCTATTCACGTATTCTATTTATTCCTGGTTCACTTTTGGTAGTTTGTGTGTCTCTAGGAATGCATCCATTTCTTCCAGATTGTCTAGTTTGCTGGCATATAGCTGCTCATAATATGTTCTTATAATTGTATTTCTTTGGTGTTGCTTGTGATTTCTTCTCTTTCATTCATGATTTCATTAATTTGGGTCCTTTCTCTTTTTTTTTTTTTGATAAGTCTGGCCAAGGGTTTATCAATTTTATTAATTCTTTCAAAGAACCAGCTCCTAGTTTCATTGATTTGTTCTACTGTTCTTTGGTTTCTATTTGATTGATTTCTGCTCTGATCTTTATTGTTTCTCTTCTTCTACTGGGTTTAGGTTTTCTCTGTTGTTCTTTCTCTAGCTCCTTTAGGTGTAGAGTTAGGTTATGTATTTGAGATCTTTCTTGTTTCTTGAAAAAGGCTTGTATTGTTATATATTTTCCTCTCAGGACTGCCTTTGCTGTGTCCTAGAGACTCTCAACAGTTGTGTTTTCATTTTCATCTGTTTCCATGAATTTTTACAATTCTTCTTTAATTTCCTGGTTAACCCATTCATTCTTTAGTAGGATGCTCTTTAGCCTCCATGTATTTGAGTTCTTTCCAACTTCACTCTTGTGATTGAGTTCTAGTTTCATGGCATTGTGGTCTGAAAATATGCAGGGAATGATCCCAATCTTTTGGTACTGATTGAGACCTGATTTGCGTTCCAGGATGTGATCTATTCTGGAGAATGTTCCACGTGCACTAGAGAAGAATGTGTATTCTGTTGCTTTGGGATGGAATGTTCTGAATATATCTGCGATGTCCATCTGGTCTAGTGTGTCATTTACAGCCTTTTTTTTCTTGTTGATCTTTTGTTTAGATGATCTGTCCATTTTGGTGAGGGGAGTACTAAAGTCCCCTACTATTATTGTATTATTGTTGATGTGTTTCTTTGACTTTGTTATTAATTGGTTTATATAATTGGCTGCTCCCACATTAGGGGCATAGATATTTACAATTGTTAGATCTTCTTGTGGGACAGTCCCTTTATGTAAGCTATAGTGTCCTTCATCTCTTATTATAGTCTTTGGCTTAAAATTTAATTTATCTGATATAAGGATTGCTTCTCCAGCTTTCTTTTGATGTCCATTAGCATGGTAAATTGTTTTCCACCCCCTCACCTTAAAGCTAAGGTGTCTTTGGGTCTAAGATAAGTTTCTTGTAGACAGCATATTGATGGGTCTTGTTTTTTTATCCATTCTTATACTCTGTGTCTTTTGATTGGGGCATTGAGCCCATTTACATTCAGGGTAACTATTGACAGATATAAATTTAGTGCCATTGCATTGCCTCTATGGTGACTGTTAAATGTATATTGTCTCTCTTCTTTTTTCTGGTCTCTGTTCCTTTTAGACTCTCTCTTTCCTTAGAGAACCCTTTCAATATTTCCTGCAGGGCTGGTTTGGTGTTTGCAAATTCCTTTAGTTTTTGATTGTCCTGGAAGCTTTTTATCTCTCCATCTATTTTCAGTGACAGCCTAGCTGGATATAGTATTTTTGGCTGCATATTTTCCTCATTTAGTGCTCTGAATATATCATGCCAGTCCTTTCTGGCCTGCCAGCTCTCTGTGGATAGGTCTGCTGCCAATCTAACATTCCTGCTTCTGTGTGTTACCTATTTCTTGTCTCGAGCTGCTTTCAGGATTTTCTCTTTGTCACTAAGACTTGTAATTTTACTATTAGCTGACAGGGTATAGACCTATTTTTATTGATTTAGAAGGGGGTTCTCTGTGCTTTCTGGATTTTGATGCCTGTTCCCTTCAGCAGATTAGGGACATTCTCTATAATAATTTGTTCCAATATACCTTCCACCCCTTTCTCTCTTTCTTCTTCTTCTGGAATCCCAATTATTCTAATATTGTTGCATCTTATGGTATCACTTATCTCTCCGAATTCTTCCCTTGTGGTCCAATAGTTGTTTGTCTCTCTTTTTCTTGGCTTCTTTATTTTTTCTCATTTGGTCTTCTATGTCACTAATTCTTTCTTCTGCCTCATTTATTCTAGCATTAAGAGCCTCCATTTTTGTTTGAACCTCTTTAATAGCTTTTTTTATTTCATTTTGGTTAGATTTTATTTCTTTTATTTCTCCTGAAAGGGATTTTATTTCTCCCGAAAGGGATCCTTTAATCTCTTCCATGCTTTTTCAAGCCCAGCTAGCACCTTGATAACTGTCATTTTGAGCTCTATTTCTGACATATTACTGATGTCTGTATTAACTAGTTCTCTAGCCATCGGTACTGTCTCTTGTTCTTTTTGTGGTGAGTTTTTCCACCTTGTCATTTTATTGAGCTAAGAATAGATGAGTGAGAGAGAAAAGTACTCTGGAATTCCACAGTTTTCACTGATTGATGAACTTGGGCTTGGCTGGATATTCTCACTGATCTTCTCAGGGAGGGGCCTTTTGAATTGTTTCTCAAATGTCTTTGCCCGAGGTGTAAATGCCCTGCTCTTGCCCACGGATGGTCCAAGCAATTCACTCAGGTTTGCTCTCAGGAGTCTTTGTTCCCTGAGTGCTTTCGGTACCACCCTGGAGGCCAGGAATGCAAATGGCGGCTCCCAGTCTCTGGCCAGAGGAGCTGAGCACTGGCGTTCCCGCTCTTCAGCGCGCCCTCAGAGAAAAGCAGTCAATCATTCTCGTCTCCCGGGTCCCGCCCAACCTCCAAGCTCAGCCACCGGTGGCGGAGCATTTCTATCTCTGATACGTGGCACCGTCTGGAGTCTCCAAACCCAGCAGATTCCTGCTGCACGCTCCTGCGCCGCTACTCCCCGAGGAGGAAGGAGGGCGTCTCTCCGGAATGCCTTGTGAAGTCCCCGCCGAAGGGCCGTGGCAACGGTCTAGGGTAAGCCCCAGTTGAAAACACACTGTGTGATTCTTTCTCTGCCGCCGGCTTCTCTGCCCTGATATCTGGGAGCTCTGTCGCACTCAGACACCCCCGTTCTCTTTGTGACCTCATGGTTCCTGAAACCACACTGTTCCCACCAGGGCTAAACCGCCGGCTTAGCCTCTGGAAGGATGTCCCTCAGCGGAGCAGACTCTAAAAGTTCTGATTCTGTGAGCCGCGGCTCTGCGGCTGCAGGGAGCCGGCCCCTCCCCCAGGGTCTCTCTTTCCGTCGCTTTGGATTCACTTTTCCAAACGTCCTACCTATCGGAAAGTGGTCGATTTTCTGCTCCTAGAATTGCTCTTCTTCCTTTTTTCTCTCTCGTTGAGTATGCTGGCTTTTAGAATGATTTGATAACTATGTAGATAAATTTCTGGGATCTGACTCTATCTCAACCTCCTACTTCTCTGCCATCTTGCTCCTCCCTGGATAATTTCTATATGTCCCTTCTTAATTACAGCTTCCTTCCTGATCTAAGAAGTAATCACTATTATGTTTTTTTTTTTTCTGGCAGTGATTTCTTTGCCTTTCTTTATAAATTTGCCACAAATACATGTATCCCTGAAAATCCACATTTTTTTTAGTCTGTTTTAAACTTTATATGGAAGCTGTTATATGTGCTCATTTGTGTCTTGCTCTTTTTCATTTTTGCTGAACATTATGTCTGTGGGATTCATCCATGTTGCAAATATCTGTAGTTCATTTTCATCATTAAATAGCATTCAATTGGATAAATATTCCACAGACTATTTATCCATTTTACTGTTTTACATTTGAATTGTTTTTAATTTTTGGCTGTTTCAAACTATGCTGGTCTTAACTTTATTTTACATGTAACTATTGCAGAAGGACAATTCATGGGTCATAGATATGAGTATCTTTGACTTTAATAGATAAATGTCAATCTAGATTCTAAAATGACTTTTATCTGACGAAAAGCAACATGGGAAAATTCTACAATGCCACTTAAAATTGTGAGTCTTAATTTTTGCCAAATGAGTGTGTTTGTAATGACTTTAATTTGTGGTTTAAATTTGCATTTTCCTGATGACTGATGAGATTGAGCACCTTATCAAATGTTTATTGGCCATACAAATATCCCCTTTTGAAAAGTGGCTGTTTAAGATGGTTACCCAATTTTCTGTTGGGCTGTTTATCTTTTTTTTTAAACTATAAATATTTTTATATATTGTGAATATAAGCCTCTTGTTAGTCACATGTATTGCAAATATCTTTTCCCACAGTGGTTTTACTCTTTTACTCTCTTAATTGTGTGTTTTAATAAGTAGAAATTCTTAAATATAATGTAGTATAATTTATCCATCTTACCCTTTAGGTTTAATGCTTATGATTTCTGCTTAAGAAATTCTCTTTCAGAGGTGCCTGGGTGGCTCAGTCAGTTAAATCTGACTCTTGATTTTAGCTCTGGTCATGATCTCAGGGTTGTAAGATTCAGCCCCCTATCCAGCTATGTGCTGGGAGTGGAGCCTGCTTAATTTAAGATTTTCTCCTTCTTTGCTCCTTCTGCCCCTCCACCCTTGATTGTGCTTGCTTGCTCTCTCTCTCGCTCAAAAAAAAAAATTCTACTCCAAAATCACGAAGATAATTGTATTACTTCTCACATTTAAATGTCTAATTACTTCTTTGCTTTGTTACCATTGTTCTTTACCTTCTAGCTATTGGTTTCCTTTTCTAATCGTACTAAATACTCATTTTTCTAGGAACTATTTCTGATTCACTTTTATTATGTGCTTGTCTTCTCACTTTTCATCCTTTCCCAATCACTGTAAGGGATTCAATATAAAAATTAGTCTGCCTATTTCTTTGAATTGACCAGCCAGTTCAAGTGAAATGTTTGATTTGCTATTAGCTAATTAAGCCCAAGTTGGATAAATTTTATTTAATTTTCAAAGTCTTTAAAATAACTAACTCATTTATTTCCCGATCATGAGGTACTTCCTTTTAATTTAATGAAGAGAATGGTGTTACTGAGTGAAGATTACATATTTTAAATTCCACACAAGAAGGAATTTCACTCTGGTGCAGGGATGATGGATTGACAATATTTGGGATAGTTAATAAGTCTGGAGCTAGCACAAGATTACATATCTTATTTTAAGCAAAATGACTCTCAGTATTTGTACTAAGCTACCATTCTAATAGCTTGTAAATTTTGTAAATGTGTTCAATGGATAAATAATCATGTAAAAACCCTATGTGTGCTCCTATTCCCCTACTCCTTTAATCAATGATCATAATACCAGTGACTTTTCTTTTGGTATGCCCTTAGAGTCTATGAGTATATGGGAATGTTGAAATCATTAAGAGTTAGAAGAATTAGGGTGAAATATGCCTTCTAGTTGCATACTTAGAGAGTATTGACATGATTATCTCTTTTTGTTCTGACTGTTTTGTTTTGATTGTGTAAAACTACCATCATCCAAATTTCTGTTACATTTTTTTTTCTGTTACATTTCATGAAGGAGCAGAGATTTCCTGTAGCATCCTTCATGCCATTTGTGCATCCAATTGATTGCAGCTGTATCCAGAAGAAAAGGAACAAATGTTTTGCTGATTCCACTGCCAAGAAGTAGATTAAATTTGGAAACAAATCCTTGATGGACAATTAAAACAGAAACATGGGATTTGCTAACTTAAAGCCAGGAGGCAAAGATAAGAGACATCAGTCATGGTTCTTGTTAAGGTGACTAGAGTCTGAACATTTAGATTTAATGAATAATTAATCTTGTAACACTGAAAAAATAAAATAAACATATTTAGGAAAAAAGGTTTATTTCTAAATAATTTTTATTTTCTAAAGATTTGATTCCTTCCTATAACAACACTTTAAAATGCTTTTCTTTTTTTTAATTATTATTATTATTTTTTTAGACTTTATTTATTTGTCAGAGAGAGAGAGAGAGAGAGAGAGAGCAAAGCAGGCAAAGTGGCAGGCAGAGGTAGAGGGAGAAGCAGGCCCCCTTCTGAGCAAGGTTCCTGATATGGGACTCGATCCCAGGACCCCGGTATCATGAACCAAGCCAAAGGCAGCTGCTTAACGAAGTGAGCCACCCAGGCGTCCCTAAAATGCTTTTCTTTGTCAAAGCCATAATTTATATACATTAAAAGCAAGAGACATCGGTTTCAAAAAGGTTTACATCTAAAGCATACATACAGACACACAGACACAGTTTTGAAAGGACAGTAGAAAGAAGTTTTATTGAAAATCAGGTTCTGTGATATAAGGATAAAAATCTATTTTACTTGAAATGCATACAACAGAATAATTTCTGAACAAACCAAAACATTATCTTTCCTACTTGTTTTATTGTTAATTTAAGAAATTTGAATATCATTCATTTTACAGTAGCTATATCCCAGATATGGAACAAATACCTAAAGCTTCTTTTCAAATTATGTTCAGGCCTTGACTCTCTTCCTCTGTTGTTGAGATTTGGCCTAATTCAACAGAATGCCTTGATTATCTCTATTTGAGTTTTTTTTTTTTTTTCTCTACCCAGAAGAAATATGCTATGGATCATTGTGCTGTCAGAAATCCATGCCTCTTCAACTTGATGAAGACATTGGCAGCATGACTGCCATGGAGGTCAGTTGAGGCTAGACAGATGTCCTGGAGGTTTCTCAGAGAAATCTGACAAATACTTGGCACAGTAGTCCCATTTTTATCATTACTCTGTCAGATGGAGGAACATTTAAATACCAACAGGATATATTGAACACCAGAGCTACAGAGCTGGCAGCATCACATACATTTGTGTGAGAACATTGGAATGAACTTGTAACAATCATCAAACAGCTGCAGTCAAAACCGTGTCATGGGAACACATTTTTCTCCAGACTGCAACATGTCAAAACAAAAACCCATCACTAAAGACCAATGGGGAAACAGTACAAATGCCAGGATTTAGAAAATTAGGTAAGGTTTTAGGAGTCCATTAAAAAAAAGAAAGTTATTGAGTATTGGGTATATGAGTGCCTGAAAGAGCCTCCTCTTCTAAATTAGTCAGTGGTTAGCTTTTCAGTAAAAGCTTTTGTTTTCTTAATAGCTTACTTCTGAAATCTTGCATTCCCAATACTTTGGCTATTTTTCAAGGTCAAGTTGGCCTTCAAATTATATAGAAAGATATAACAGAAAATAATTATATCTTTTCTCTGAAATCTGTGTTGTAATTTAACTTTTGTCAGTTGACCCTGGTATCATGGTATTACTAAAGAATAGTGCTTTACAGCTGAAGGACTGAGGACACTGGAACCTGCTGTAGGTAGATAATAATTATTTAACATAATGAGCTCTTTATATCTGTTGTAAAATCCCTTAGAACCTTATATGAAGTTGGGGATATAACCTTATATGAGATGGGAAATTTAGGTAAATATCAACAATATTCAGATAACATAATATAAACAGATAACATAATAACAGATAACATAATATAAATAACCTGCATGTGCCTGAACTACTTGAAAAAGAAAATTTATTATTTTTTCCTGAGTTGTCTGATTGCTTTAATTCTAGACCTAATTTATTTTTACTTTCAACAAAGACATCTGTCTTCTTTTTCCTCTCACCTATCTACTCATTATGTACTTTTACTTTCATAGTGAGTCATACAAAAAATAAGTATTGAAAATATTTAACTGCTAAAGGCCTGATTTTTATTTGCTTGCATTAGAGTATTACATAGTTTTTCAGAGCTAATTTCTCTTTTAACTTAATTTCTGGTTGTAAAGAATCTTGTCCAATTTTGCATAAATATCACATTTCATGTGTGATGATACTACTCTTACCTATTAAGAATGTTGATTTGATATATAATGCTATATGTTATAGTAACTACAGTTCTACTTAAACAAAAAAGCAGTAAACTAACATAAGAAATCAACTTCACTAAAATTTTCTGCTTGTTGAATAATAACAAAGCCCTGTCACCAAACTAAAATACATATAAATGACTATGTTTTCCAATTTAATGTAATGTGGTAGCATAAGAAACAAAAAGATAAATATGCTAGAAAATGTGGAAGAGATTGAGAAAACACATTTGCTTGGTACACCTGAATCTCTAAGAAAATGAGTATATTCACACACTAATCAATTCAGGAAAACGTTAATCATAAAAAATGACACATTATCTCTAGAATAAGTAGAAAATAGATGTCAAATAAATGAATAAGAAAAATTTAATTTGTAATAACTGGAAGTAATACAAAATAACTATAAATCTTACCCAAACTTCATTGTAGATGCATATACTATAAGGAAAGTGCAGGACTTAGGTGAAAGTCTCAACAGCATTTAGGGAGTATTAACACAATTGAACTTGGAAGATGACAATAACAATGACAGGTATAGAATCAGTTTCTTAGTAATACTAACTTTTTTTACCATCAAAAATCATTTCTAGATGTAGACCATGGTAAATGGGGTTTTAAAGTAGTCCATTGTTAGATAAAGACTTGGCATTGCATTTCTTCAGGTCAAAGGAGCCAAATAGAATTCCTTTGTTTGATAAATATAAAAACAGTAATTACTTTGAAGAATTAAATGTTTTTGTGTATAAAAAATAAATTTATAGAATATTTAGTAAAATAATTAAGCCAAGATTAAACTGTGTTGTTAATGACCTTAGTGTGGTCATTAAGCATGGGCAATGGTAAAGAATAAGCAATAAAATCCAGGAGTAAAGCACCCCCAAAATCACTACTTAAAGGTAGATCACCATTGACTGAAATCAAAGCTCTCCTTGAACTGTGAGCTATTCTACAACCTCTCTAAATATATTGAAGAAAATATTTGTAGATAATGTGTAGATTAAATTTAGAACTTGTTAAAAATTTGTATGAAATGGTAGGATTTCTTCATGCCATATAATCTATGGAAATTTAAACTAATGTCATATTAAATGTTTCCAGTGTTTTCTGAATTTCACAGTATTTTGTTCAAGAATTTCAAAATAAATACATGAATTATAAATTGGAGTGAGTAGCTAGTTTATTTCAATTCTTCACCCATAGTCAAATAAGGCCATAAAATTTCAGAAATGGAGAAAATCTTAGTGGATAGTTCAAAAACTGATTTTAGAGACAAGAAAATTGAGGGCAAAAAAAGTTAACATTGAGTTAGTTGATCATGTGCTCAGGAGAATATATGTTGCTTATAGTGACTCTCTTCCTTTTTATTACACATACATATCATTTACATATGACAAAAAGATCTCCCTCTGGATAAGGACTACTAAACAATTCTGACCATTGGACCACTGGAACAAAAGTTTGCTGCATTGTTTGTTGTATATAGTGGCTATACCTATTGACACTTTCTTACGTAAAGTACAGAAGATGGAGAATGGCTTCCACTTCCTGCTCCAGAGGACATCCATTTGCCAACCTTATTGTCTAGCATGGCTATTCTGTGTAGATTTTCAAATAAGTTTGAGATTTGAAAGGATATGGACTTAAAGAATGAAGAATATAGAGGTAAACTTCTAGGCAATTAAGACTTCATAATTGATAGCTAATGAGCAAGGATAAGAATGATATAATGTATGCAAGTAGGAACTAGAAAAAAATTACCTTGGAAACACTGAGGAAATAAAAACAAACACAATTTAATTAGCTGGATATCAACCATCTAGGTCAGAGGCACTGTGGAAAGTGCTGATGCTGCTAGATGAGAAGATAAGAGATATGAGGCCACCATTTTAGGTGCTCTCAGCCATTTAAATCAAAATTTGTATAAACATGAGTTTAGATCAGGAGTTTCTCTTAAGGTATTTAGAGTTAAGTAGACCTGGATTCAGATTATTTTCTACCTTCATTATGTGTGAAATCTCAGATAATACATTTTATGAATCTTGGGATCTAAAAAGAATGATTCTAAAATCACGAAGTATTTCAAATACAAAAGAAAAGAATAAAGCAAACAACTATGTTCTCTTCATCCATCCATATTTGAAAAATATTAAATATTTTTGATATTTGATTCAGATTTATTTGTGACAAATAAAGTTTTGCACCTCTCTAATCTCATTCATATCCCATCATCCACAGATATACCTACTGCCCTAGAGATGGTATGTTTGCATCCCATTCATGCATTTATACATTTTTTGGTAAAAAAAATAACATTTAAAAGTTACCATCTTAACCATTTTATTATTTCTTTAAAAAATTAAAAACATTTATTTATTTATTTTAGAGAGGGGTAAGGGGCAATGGGAGAGGGACAGAGATTCTTTCTTTATTTATTTATTAAAATTTATTTATTTGTTAACATACAAAGTATTATTTAGCCCAGGGTACATGTCTGTGAATCATTAGGCTTAAACATTTCACAGCATTTACCATAGCACATACCCTCCCCAATGTCCATAATCCTACACCCCCTACCTCCCAGCCACCCTTTGTTTGTTTTGTGAGTTTAGGAGTCTCTTATGGTTTGTGGGAGAGAGATTCTTAAACAGACTCTGTGCTGAGCTCAAAGCCTGACATGAGACTCCGTCTCACAACATTAAGATCACTACCTGAGCCAAAACCAAGATTTGGATGCTTATTATCTTGATGAAGTCCCAAAAGTTTATTTTCGCTTTTGTTTCCTTTGCCTCTGGAGACATGTCCTGAAAGAAGTTGCTGTGGCTAATGTCATAGAGGTTACTGCCTATGTTCTTCTCTAGGGTTTTGATAGATTCCTGCCTCACGTTGAGGTCTTTTGTCCATTTTGAGTTTATCTTTGTGTATGGTGTAAAAGAGTGGTCAAGTTACATTCTTCTACATATAGCTGTCCAGTTTTCCCACCACCATTCATTGAAGAGACCGTCTTTTTTCCACTGGATATTTTTGCCTGTTTTGTCAAAGATTATTTGACCATAGAGTTGCGGGTCCATCTCTGGGCTCTCTACTTTGTTCCACATGTCTATGTGTCTGTTTTTGTGCCAGTACCATGCTGTCTTGGTGATCACAGCTTTGTAGTAAAGTTTGAAATCAGGCAATGTGATGCCCCCAGCTTTGTTTTTCTTTTTCAACATTTCCTTAGC
>CM052801.1:58628593-58652864 GCA_028533885.1 Nasua narica | reverse complement strand
GTCCATCAACAGATGAATGGATAAAGAAGAAATGGTATATATATACAATGGAATACTATGCAGTCATCAAGAGAAATGAAATTTTGCCATTTGCACCGACATGGATGGAGCTAGAGGGTATTATGCTAAGCGAAATAAGTCAGTCAGAGAAAGACAATTATCACATGATCACTCTGATATGAAGAATTTGAGAGGCAGGGCAGGGAGTCGTGGGGGGGTAGGGGAAGAGAAATGAAACAAGATGGTATGGGGAAGGAGACAAACAATAAGACACTCCTAAACTCAGGAAACAAACTAAGGGTTGCTGGGAGGTGGGGGGGGGTAGGGATATGGACATTGGGGAGGGTATGTGCTATAGCAAATGCTGTGAAATGTGTAAGCCTGATGATTCACAGACATGTATCCTGGGGCAAATAATACATTATATGTTAATAAAAAATTTTAAAAAAAGAAATTGAATTAGTCATTATTATAAATACCAGATAACTTAGGAATTACCCATTACAGAAATCAATGTTATCAGCCTGCCATATTACTTTACGAAGTGGTTAGATTGTTTAAAATCTAAGGATATTAAGATGAAAGAATTTATATATGATATTTCACAAATATTCACATATATATTTGTGAACTATATATGAGATATATAAATTTATATATTTATTATAGATAAATATATAGAAACATACATATTTATATCTTTGGAAACAAATGATATTCTGCATGTTTTATTGCTAATAACTCTTTTTGGACAGGTCTTGCTCATCCACCTATGTTTGGGCAACTCCTTGATTGTCAAATGTGCAGCCATTTGAAGTCAGTCTATTTAAGAGATGAGTAGTTAGTATGTGCTAAAGAATGAGACTTAAATAATTTTCATAGTGAAAATAAATGAAGGGAGGAAACAGCCTTGAGGTCTTAGAGAAGACTATCAGCAAAAAATAGGCTGGGAAAAAAAACCCAGAGATCATGTTTTCAAATGTTATAACTGTCAACCTGAACAGATTCACAGCTGAAACAATTCCTGATCAGGCAGTGAGGTGGAACTTGTGTGGGGGTTTTCCAAGTTCACTTGGGTGAATAAGTCTTTTCATTGAAAGAATGAATGCCAAAGCCTCAAGCCAACATATTGATCAATTATCTTTTGCAGAACTCTAGGATATTCTGTCCCTCTTGTTTTGAGAAGGATGGCTGAAGATGATCAGGGAGCCAATAGGTGTCACCCAATTTCCCCTCCAGTTACCCTGCCACATCTTTCTTTTCCTTTATAGAAAAAACAAAAAAACAAAAAACCTGGGAGAGTTGTTTATTTGTACTCCTCACTAATTTCTCTTGAGTCCATTCCAGTTGGATTAGCTGTCAACAGAAACTGATCCTTTCATAGTTGCTAATGACCTCATATGTGATGTTCATTTCTCCGTTCTCATCTTATTTGACTTTGCACAGAATTTGTCAGAGTTTATCACTTTCTCCTCCTTAAGACACTTTGCCACTTTACTTCTAGATTACTACACTCACCCAGTTTTCTTCCTATTTGCTGTGATTCTTCCTTTTTTTTTCTAGTTTTTTAAATCTTAGTCTAAAAACAAGGTATCACCCTAGACCTTAGTCTTCTTTCCTAGCTATACTTATGTCCATGGTGATCACATATAATCTTAAAACTTTCATTATAATCTACATCCTGATGACTCAAAAATTTAATCCTTGGCTCAGACCTCTTCTCTGAACTCCAGATATCTGTACTCAATTATTTATTGGACATCTTTACTTCTTTGTCTAATAGCCACTGAGGCTTAACACATTCAAACCCAGTTCCCAATATACTTCCTCCGAAGGTTTTTCTTCCTGAAGTCTTACCCACCTCAGTTAATTTCAGTTAATTTTTGTAAAAAGTCTTAATTTCACCCATGATTCTCCACATTTTCACACACCTCAACTCTGTTCCATCAGCAAATCCTATTGGCACTCACTGAAAAATATATACAGAATTTGACATTTCTACAACTTCACTGCCACTACCTTGGTCCAAGCCACCATAATCTCTTTTTTGAGTTAATAAAATAACATTTTTAATTGAACACTTTGCTTTGATTCTTAATCTCTTGTAGACTTTTCTCCACAAAGCACAAAGAGTGATCTTCTTAAAACCTAGTCATATAATGTTACTTCTCCTCTCAAAAGCCCTGAAACAAATAATACATTATATGTTAATTTAAAAAAAATAAAAAAGAAAAAAGCCTCCAAAGGTTTTCCATTATAAGTCAAAGTTCTTAGAAACTACACAAGCTGTCCTTCTTTTACTCTGATATTATTTCTTATTATTCTTCCCTAGTTCTGTCCAAAGTGCACCTCCCTGCTGTTTTTTGAATATATCTGTTATGTTCTTAACTCAAGTGCCTTCATACTTATAATTACTTGTATCTGGATGCTCTTCTTCCAGACAGCTGCATGGTTCATTCCCTCACTCAATGCCCATATGTCTCTGGGTCAGTGAAGCCTTACTTTGCCATCATATCAAACATGAAAAATTTATCCCATTATTTCAAATTCTTATTCTTTGCTTTATTTTTTTCTCATTCCATATAATACTCTAACACATTATACATTATTTATTCATCCTGTTTAGTGTAGGTTTTTCCAAGCAGAATATAAGTTCCACACATACAGAGACTTTTCTCTGCCTTTTTTTTTCCTATTGTTTTCCTGAGTCTGGAATAATGTCTGAGACACAATAGGCTCTAACTTGTTTAATAAACTAATGTATACATTTTTATTACCTTTTATTTCCTTTCCTCCACTCTATTTCTTTTTATTGAAGCTATTGATAGTGTTTTAGAACTTGTGGATGTATGTTTATGCCTACTAACATTTCTCCTTTGTTCCAATATACTGCATTCAAGGAGAATTGCTTGCTTCAGGCTTCTGGTTCACTGATGCACCAACTTGCTCTTGCTCTATTTAGCAAGTTTCTTGATTAAAAAAATTTGATAATAATTTTCAAACCTTAAATCTTGTATTTGTGAAGTGACTTCATCTTATCCTGTTCCAGAAATTATAGATTATCATAGAAATTTTGTTTTAGAAGTGCATAATCAATGAATCTTGGAACACTGAAAAAAAAAAGTTCTACCTCTGATTACAGAATACTTCAAATACAGACTATTTGAAACAAAACTCGGATATTAATTAACATTGAAGAATGAGTCATCTTTTAAAAATAATGCACTTACACTAAGTGAAGCTGAAGACTCAGGGGTCAAGACTTTGAAATACCACCTTTGCATAAAAGGATTCAGGACACAATTTAATTTTCTTCAAACACAAAGAGAAAGTATTTCAGACAGAAGTTTTCAGTTGGTATTATTTTCTCTAAAGAGAAATAGGAAATAAAAGAAATTTATGTCTTTAAAAACTCTGGACCATGGTGCTATAATGGGGTTTAGATGAACCTGAGATCAGAAATGAAAAAGATTAAGGTCAGTCAAAGATTTCTTCCATTAAAAGAATCCTAATCTTAAAATTACAAGGTTCTAGAAAGAAAAGTTAGTACCATTATAAAAACTGGAAGGAAAATGAAAAGCATCACATTATGACAGCATAGGTCAAGAAAAGATAAAGACTCACAACTTTAAACAAAATTTCAAAACCAGAAAGAGCAAATTTGGGTTTTAAATCTAGAACTAATCTGACAATTGACATCAATAGGGAGGAAGAAACATTTCTTTCTACCCAGTAGGATATTTTATCAGATTCCTATGAAATAAGTTTACTTATCCTTTAAATATACTATTATTTAGTTACCAAAACTTTTACCTTGATATTTTATCTTTCTTATATGGCCTCAAAGGGGAGACTGGAGTTAGTATTAACTTTAAATATTAGATATGTATGTTCCAATTTTTTTTAATTTTCTGTTTTCCTTGCAGGGATAATCATCACTCATGTTGTCATTGATAAATCATAAAAAATCATAATAAATGCACGTAGAAGTTCAGGTGCACTTAATATTAACATATGCATATTGAAATTATCTGCAAAAGTTTGTATAATTAGGTCACTGTAACTTAATCTAAATTATCCACAACTGATATTGGCCATAGTTATATTCAAGAAATTAATATAATTTAATAATCCTAATTAAATGACTGTACTTAGTAGATTTTTTTCCCTTATTTTTGTTTCCCTTTCTTATTTACATGGCATGGACCCAAACTATGACTTTCTATTATAAGTCATGATAACTGTCTCTGTTTATAAAGAACATTACAAATATAGATTGGAAAAAATTTATGAAATAACTCATTCAACAAAAAGTATTTCCTTACACAAAGGGAATTCCAACTGATCCATTTTACACATTTCATGAAAAAGACTGTGCTACCCCCAATCACCTTGGCCATGAAATATCAGTGGTGTAAGAAATCACCCTAGAAAGTTGGTTTTTAATCTTTACATCAATCTGTAAGCTTTGAAAAGAAGAGTAAGCAGAACTCTTCTTTCTGCCACAGAACTATTAGTGCAGGAAAAGGTAAAAAAATAAGCATTCTCATTCTATCCTCTTTTAAATTGTAAACCATATTTTGTTACATAAATAATTGTCATGAACTAGAACAAATAATACTAAAATTTATATGGAACCACAAATGACCCCAAATAGTGAAAGCAATCTGAGAAAGGAAAACAAAATAGGAGGTATCACAACTCCAGATTTTAAGATACAATACAAAGCTGTAGTAATCAAGAGTATGGGTCCATTCTCTTTTCTTTTTTTCGTAAGTCTTACCAAAAGTTAATACATTTTATTATTTTTTTTCAAAGAACCAACTCTTGGTTTCATTGATCTGTTCTATTGTGCTTTTAGTTTCTATATCATTTACTTCTACTCTAATCATTATTATTTTCTTCTTTCTTTTTTGAATATCAAAAGCATATTTCATTGTTTTGCATTTCTTTTTTTAAATTTAATTTTATTTTAAAAACTTTTTTTTAAGATTTTATTTATTTAATCATTTGGAAAGAAAGAGTGAGAGAGAGCATGAGAAGGGAGAAGGTCAGAGTGAGAAGCAGACTCCCCATGGAGCTAGGAGCCCAATGTGGACTCGATCCCGGCACTCCGGGATCATGACCTGAGCCGAAGGCAGTTGTTTAACCAACTGAGCCACCCAGGTGCCCCTAATTTTATTTTATTCAGTGTTCCAAGATTCATTGTTTATGCACCACAACCAGTGCTCCATGCAATACATGCCCTCCTTAATACCTACCACCAGTCTTACCCATCCCCCAAGCCCCTCCCCTCCAAAACCCTCAGTTTGTTTGTCAGAGTCCACTGTCTCTCATGCTTCATCTCCCCCTCTGAATTACCCCAATTCACTTTTCCTTTCCTTCTCCTAATGTCCTCCATGTTATTCCTTATGCTCCACACGTAAATGAAACCATATGATAATTGACTTTCTCTGCTTGACTTATTTCACTAAGCATAATCTCCCCCAGTCCCCTCCATGTTGATACAAAAGTTGGGTATTCATCCTTTCTGATGGCTGCATAATATTCTATTGTATATATGGACCATATCTTCTTTATCCATTCATCTGTTGAAGGGCATCTTGGCTCTTTCCACAGTTTGGCAATTGTGGCTTATTTCCTTCCTTCTGATGGGTTTGTATTTTGTTTGTTGTTCTTTTTCTAGATCTTTTAGATGTAAGGTTAGGTTGTTTATTTGAGAGTATTCTTTCTTCTTGAGGTAGATCTATATTACTGTATACTTCCTTATTACGACTGCATTTGCTACATCCCAAAGGTTTTGGATCATTGTACTTTAATTTTCATTTTTCGAAGTATTTTTTCTTAATTTCTTCTATGATTTCCTGGCTGACCCATTCATTGCCTAGTAAGATGTTATTTAACCTTCATGTGTTTGTTTGTGGTCTTTCCAGTTTTTCTTGTGATTGACTTAGTTTCATAGTGTTGTGGTCAGAAAAGATGCATGCTATTTCAATCTTTTTGTATTCATTGAGGTCAGTTTTGTGATATGTATGTGACATATTCTGGAGAATGTTCCACCTGCATTTGAAAATAATGTATATTCTGTAGTTTTAGGGGGGATGTTCATAATATATCTGTTAAGTCCATCTGGTCTAGTGCGTCACTCATGCAGAAGAATCTGCAGCCAGGAGTACTCTATCCAGTGAGGCTATCATTCAGAATAGGAGAGAAAAAGAGTTTTCCAGACAAACAAAACCAAAGGAGTTTGTGACCACTAAACCAGACCTGTGAGAAATAGGAAACTCTGTGAGTGGAAGGGAGAGAACAAAAGTGAAAAAGACAGTGGGCACCCTGGTGGCTCAGTCAGTTAAGCATCTGCCTTTGGCTCAGCTCATGATCCCAGGGTCATGGGATCAAGTCTTGCATCAAGCTCCCTTCTCAGCAGGGAAGTCTGTGTCTCCCTCTCTCTAGGCTCCTTCCCCCACTCATGCCCTCTCTCTCTATCTCTCCTTCTCAAATAAATAAAATCTTTTAAAAAATGACAAAGACAAGAAAGAAATTTTGAATGTAAATTGACTAAAAGCTCCAATCAAATGACATAGGTTGCCATAATAGATTAAAAAACAACAACAACAACAACAAACAAGACCCATTGGAAGAGCAAGATGGCAGAATAGGAGACCTAAATTTTGTCTGGTGCCAGGAATTCAGCTAGATAGTTATTAAACCATTCTGAACATTTACAAACTCAACAGGAGAGTGAAAAAAAGAATAGCAACAATTCTATGAACAGAAAAGTGACCACTTTCTGGAAGTCATAGTCTGTCCCCTCATTAAATTTAACCTTATTTTATGTATACATGTAAGTTTTTCTTTCTTTAAAATTTTTTTGATACAGTTTCTTTTAACAGACAAAAATATACCTTAAATTTAGTGTATGGCTTTGTTTGAGTCTCCTTTCTGATCACACTCTATCCTTTTTTTAAAAAAGTTTTAAATTTTCATCTTTACAGTAATATTCCATCCCTTCATAACATTTACCTTTATTTTGTATATATATATAAGTTTTTCTTTCTTTAAAATTTTGGGAGACTGTTTCTTCTAAGAGACCAAAATACACCCAAAATCAGGTGTGTGGCTCTGTTCTTTTCACCAACGTGATCATATTTTTTTTTTCCTTTCTTTTCCCTATGGTTTTGGGTCTCTTCTGATTTGTTTAGTGTATATTTTTCTGGGGTCGTTGTTAACCTTTCAGCATTTTGTTCTCTCATTCATCTATTTTTCTCTGGACAAAATGACAAAGTGGAAAAACTCACCTAAAAAAAAAAAAAGAACAAGAGGCAGTACTGACTGTTAGGGACTTAATCAGCAGAAACATTAGTAAGATGTCAGAACTAGAGCTCAGAAAGAAGATTATAAAGATACTAGCTGGGCTTGAAAAAAGCATAGAAGATACTAGAGAATCCCTTTCTGGAGTGGAACTAAAATCTAACCAAGCAGAAATCAAAAAAGCTACTAATAAGGTGCAATAAAAAAATGGAGGCTCTTACTGCTAGGATAAATGAGGCAGAAGAGATAATTAGTGATATAAAAGACCAAATAATGGAGAAAAAAGAAGCTGAAAAAGAGGTAAAGAACTACTGGATCACTAGGAGAGAATTCGAGAGATAAGTGATACCATAAGATGAAACAATAGAAGAATGATTGGGATCCCAGAAGAAGAAAGAGAGAGAAGAGCAGAAGGTATATTGGAACAAATTACACGGGAAAACTTCCCTAATTGGGGAAGGAAACAGGCATCAAAATCAATAAAAATAAGTCAATACTCCATCATCTAATAATGAAAATTACAAGTCTAAGAGAAAAAGAGAAAATCCTGAAAGCAGCTCAGGACAAGAAGTATGTAACATACAATGGTAGAAATATTACACTGGCAGCATATCTATCCACAGAGACCTGGCAGGCCAGAAAGGACTGGTATGATATGTCCAGAGCACTAAATGAGAAAAATATGCACCCACGAATATTATATCCAACTAAGCTCTCATTAAAAATAAGAGGAGAAATAAAAAGCTTCCAGGACAAAAAAAAAAAAACTGAAAGAATTTGCAAACACCAAACCAGCCCTACAGGAAATATTGAAAGGGGTCCTTTAACAAAGAGAGAGTGTAAAAGGAACATAGACAAGAAGGGAACAAAGACAATATACAGTCACCTTACAGCCAATACAGTGGTACTAAATTCATATTTTTCCATACTTATCTTGAATGTAAATGGGCTAAATGTGCCAATCAAAAGACACGGTGTATCAGAATGGATAAAAAACAAGACCCATTGATACGCTATCTTTAAGAGACTCATTTTAGAAATAAAAACACCTCCAGATTTAAAGTGAGGGGGTGGAAAACAATTTACCATGCTAATGGACATGAAAAAGAAAGCTGGGGTTGCAATCTTTATATCAGATAAATTAGATTTTAAGCTAAAGACGATCATAAGAGATAAGGAAGGACACTATATCATACTTGAAGGGTCTGTACAAAAATAAGATTTAACAAATTTAAATATCTATGCCCCTAACATGGGAGCAGCCAACTATATGAACCAATTAATAACAAAAGCAGAGAAACACATCAACAATAATATAATAATAGTAGGGGACTTTAACAACACCCTCACTGAAATGCACAGATCATCTAAGTAAAAGATCAACAAGGAAATAAAGGCTTTAAATGACACACTGGACCATATGGACATCACAAATATATTCAGAACATTCCATCCCAAAGCAACAGAATACACATTCTTCCCTAGTGCACATGGAATATTCTCCAGAATGAATCACATCCTGAGTCACAAATCAGGTCTCAATTAGTACCAAAAGGTTGGGGCCATTCCCTCCATATTTTCAGACCACAATGCCATGAAACTAGAACTCAACCACAAGAGGAAAGTTGGAAATAACTCAAACATGTGGAGGATAAAGAGCATCCTACTAAAGAATGGATGGGTCAACCAAGAAATTAAAGAAGAATTTTAAAAGTTCATGGAAACAAATAAAAACACAACTCTTCAAGAATCTTTGGGATGCTGGGGCGCCTGGGTGGCTCAGTGGGTAAAAGCCTCTGCCTTAGGCTCAGGTCATGATCTCAGGATCTTGTGATTGAGCCCCACATCAGGGTCTCTCCTCAGCAGGGAGCCTGTGTTCCCTTCTCTCTCTGCTTACCTCTCTGCCTACTTGTGATCTCTCTCTCTTTCTCTCTATCAAATAAATAAATAAGATCTTTAAAAAAAAAAAACTTTGGGATGCAGCAAAGTCAGTCCTAAGATTAGAGTATATACTAATACAAGCTTCTCTCAAGAAACAAGAAAGGTCTCAAATACACAACTGAAGCTACACCTAAAGAAGCTGGAGAAAGAACAGCAAATAAACCTTAAACCCAGTAGGATAAGAGAAATAATAAAGATCAGAGCAGAAAGCAATGAAATAGAAAACAAAAGAACAGTAGAATAAATCAACAAATCTAGGAGCTTGTTCTTTGAAAGAATTAGTAAGATTGATAAATCCCTAGCCAGACTTATCAAAAAGAATAGAGAAAGGACCCAAATTAACAAAATCATGAATGAAAAAGGAGAGATCTCAACCAACACCGAAGAAATACAATTACAAGAACATATTATGAGCAACTATATACCAGCAAATTAGACAATCTGGAAAAAAATGGATGCATTCCTAGAGATGTATATACTACCAAAGCTGTACCAGGAAGAAATAGAAATCCTGAACAGACTCATAACAAGTAAGTAAATTGAAGCAGTAATCAAAAATCTCCTACCAAAAAGATCCCAGGGCCAGATGGCTTCCCAGCGGAATTCTACCAAACATTTAAAGAAGAATTAATACCTATGGTCCTGAAAATGTTCCAAAAAAATAGAAATGGAAGGAAAACTTCCAAACTCATTTTACCAGCATTACCTTGATCCCAAAACCAGACAAAGACCTCATCAAAAAGGAGAATTACAGACGAATATTCCTAATGAACATGGATGCAAAAATTCTCACCTAAATACTAGCCAATAGGATCCAACAGTACATTAAAAGGATTATTCACCACTACCAAGTGGGACTTATTCCTGGGTTGCAAGATAGGCTCAACATCTGCAAATCATCAATGTGATACAATACATTAATAAAAGAAAGAACAAAAACCATATGATACTCTCAATAGATCCTGAAAAAGCATTTGAAAAAGTACAGTATCTTTCTTGATCAAAACACTTCACAGTGTAGGGACAGACGGTACATACCTCAATATCATAAAAGCCGTCTATGAAAAACCCACAGAGAATATCATTCTCAATGGGAAAAAACCAAGAGCTTTTCCTCTTAGTTCAGAAACATGGTAGGGATGCCCACTATCTCCACTGCTATTCAACATAGTACTAGAAGTCCTAGCCTCAGCAATCAGACAACAGAAAGAAATAAAAGGCATCCAAATTGGCAAAGAAGTCAAACTCTCACTCTTTGCAGATGATATGGTACTTTATGTGAAAACCCAAAGACTCCACCCCAAAACTGGTAGAACTCATACAGGAATTCAGTAAAGTGTCAGGATATAAAATTAATGCACAGAAATCCGTTGCATTTGTATACATCAACAACAAGAAAGAAGAAGGCAAAATTAAGGAGTTGATTCCATTTACAATTGCACCCAAAACCATATCTAAGAACAAATCTTACCAAGGAGGCAAAGAAGCTGTACGCAGAAAACTATAGAATACTCATGAATAATATTGAGGAAGACACAAAGAAATGGAAAAATGTTCCATGCTCATGGATTGGAAGAACAAATATTGTGAAAATGTCTATACTACTGAGAGAAATCTACACATGTAATGCAATCCTTATTAAAATACTATCAACTGTTTTTTACATAAATGGAACAAATAATCCTAAAATTTGTATGGAACCAGAAATGACCCCGAATAGCCAGAGAAACGTTGTAAAAGAAAACCAAAGTTGGTGGAATCACAATTCCAGACTTCAAGCTGTATTAGAAAGCTGTAATCATAAAGACAGTATGGTATTGACAAAAAAAACCAGATACACAGGTCAATCAGAATAGAGAGCCCAGAAATAGACCCGCAACTGTATGGAAAAGTAATCTTCAACAAAACAGGAAAGAATATTCAATGGAGAAAAGAGTCCCTTCAACAAATGATGTTAGGAAAATTGGACAGCCACGTGCAGAAGAATGAAATGGACCATTTCCTTACACCACACACTATAGACTTGAAATGGATGAGAGACTTCAGTGTGAGATAAGAATCCATCAAAATCCTTGAGAACACAGGCAACAACGTCTTCTATCTCAACCAGAGCAACTTCTTCCTAGAAACATCTCCAAAGGCAAGGGAAGCAAGGGAAACAATGAACTATTGGAACTTGATCAAGATAAAAACCTTTTGTACAGCAAATGACACGTTCAACAAAACCAAAAGACAACTGACAGAATGGGAGAAGATATTCGCAAATGGCATATCAGATAAAGGGCTAGTATCCAAAATCTATAAAGAACTTCTCAAACTCAACACCCAAAGAACAAAGAATCCAATCAAGAAATGGGCAGAAGATACGAACAAACATTTCAGTAAAGAGGACATCCATTGAGAGGACATCAAATGGCCAACAGACACATGAAAAAGTTCTCAACATCACTCGGCATCAGGTAAACACAAATCAAAACCACAATGAGATATCACCTCACACCAGTCAGAATGGCTAAAATTAGCAAGTCAGGAAATGACAGATGTTGGTGAGGATGCGGAGAAAGGGGAACCCTCCTACACTGTTGGTAGGAATGCAAGCTGGTACAGCCACTCTGGAAAACAATATGGAGGTTCCTCAAAAAGTTGAAAATAGAGCTTCCCTACAACCCAGCAATGGCATTATTGGGTATTTACCCTAAAGATACAAATGTAGTGATCTGAAAAGGCACGTGTACCCCAATGGTTATAGCAGCATTGTCCACAATAGCCAAACTATTAAAAAAGCCCAGATGTCCAACAGATGAATGGATTAAGAAGAAGATATATATATATATATCAGATATGTATAAATATATATACACACACATATATATGTAAACACACACACACAATGGAATATTATGCAACCATCCAAAAAAAAAAAAAGCAAAATATTTCTATTTGGACCAACATGGATGGAATTAGAGGGTAATATGCTAAGCAAAACAAGTCAATCAGAAAAGGGCAATTATCATATGATCTCACTGATATGAGAAATTTGAGAAACAAGACAGAAGACCATAGGGGAATGGAGGGAAAAATGAAATAAGATGAAACCAGAGAGGGAGATAAACCATAACAGACTCTTAATCTCAGGAAATAAGCTGTGGGTTGCTGGAGGGGAGGAGGGGAGGAGGGATGGGATGGCAGGTGATGGACACTGGGGAGGTTATGTGCTGTGGTGAGTGCAGTGAATTTGTAAGACTGATGAATCACAGACCTGTACCCCTGAAACAAACAAGACATACTTTAATTTAAAAAAAAGACCCATCCTTATGCTGACTATAAGAGACCTGTTTTAGACCTAAAGACACCTGTAGATTGAAAGCGAATGGATGAGAAAACATTTATCACACTAATGGATGGCAAAAGAAAGCTGGGTTAGCAATACCCTCATTTCTATCAGACAAAGTAGATTCTTAACCAAGGGCTATAATAAGAGATGAAGAAGGGCAGTATATCATAATAAAGGGGTCATTCCAATAAGAAGATCTAACAATTGGGGCACCTGGGTGGCTCAGTTGGTTGGGTGACTGCCTTCGGCTCAGGTCATGATCCCGGAGTCCCGGGATCGAGTCCCATATCGGACTCCCAGCTCTGCGGAAAGTCCGCTTCTCCCTCTGATCTTCTCCCCTCTCATTCTCAGTCTCTCTCTCTCTCTCTAATAAATAAATAAATAAATCTTAAAAAAAAAAAGAAGATCTAACAATTGTAAATATTTATGCTGCCAACTTGAGAGCACCCAAATGTATAAAATAATTAGTAATGAACATAAAACAACTAATTGAAAATAATACAATAATAGTAGGAGGCTTTAATACCCAACTTACCTCAATGGACAAATCATCTAAATAGAAAATAAACAAGAAACAATAACTTTGGGGCGCCTGGGTGGCTTAGTCGGTTGACCGTATGCCTTCGGCTTGGGTCGTGATCCCAGGGTCCTGGGATCGAGCCCCACGTCGGGCTCCCTGCTCAGTGGGTAGTCTGCTTTCTCCTCTCCTCCCTGCTCCTGCTCTCTCTCACTGTCTCTCTGTATCTCAAGTGAGTAAATAAAATCTTTAAAAAAAAAAAAAGAAACAATGACTTTGACACACTGGACCAGATGGACTTCACAGATATATACAGAACATTCATTTTAAAACAGAACACATTTTCTTTTCAACTGTACATGGAACATTATCCAGAATAGATCACATACTAGGCCGCAAACCGGGCATCAACAAGTACAAAAATATTGAGATCATACCATACATCATTTCTGATTATAATGCTATGAAAATTGAAGTCAACCACATGAAAAAATTTGGAAAGACCACAAATACATGGAAGTCAAAAAACATGCTACTAAAAAACAAACAAAAACAACATTCTACTAAAAATTGAATGAGTCAACCAGTAAATTAAGATAAAATAAAAAAATACATGGAAGCAATTGAAAATGAAAACACAATGGTCCAAACCTTGGGATGCAACAAAAGCTGTCCTAAGAGGGAAGTATAAAGAAGTAGAGGCCTACCTCTATTTCTCAATAAAAATCTCAGAAAAGAAAAAAAAAATCTCAAGAAAGAAAGAAAGAAAGAGAGAAAAACAAGAAAAATCTCAAATACACACTGTAACCTTACACTTTAAGGAGCTAGAAAAAGAAAAAGAAACCCAGTAGAGGAAGGGAAATAATAAAGAATAGAGCACAAATAAATGATATAGAAACAGAAAAAAATAGAACAGATCAATCGGGAATTGGTTCTTTGAAAACATTAATAAAAGTCACAAGCCCCTAGCCCGACTTATCAAAAAGAAAAGAGAAAGGACCCAAATAAATAAAATCAAGAATGAGAGAGGTGAAATAACAACCAACACCACAGAAATACAAACAATTCTAACATAATACTACGAAAACTTTTGTGCCAACAAGTTGGACAACCTGGAAAAAATGGATAAATTCTTAGAAACATATTAACTACAAAAACTGAAACAAGAAGAAATAGAAAACTTGCACAGACTGATAACCAGCAAATAAATTCAATCGGTAATCAAAAATTTCCCAAAAAACAGAAGTCCTGGGCCAGACGGCTTCACAGGTGAAATATACCAACATTTAAAGATCTAATGCCTATTTGTCTCAAACTATTCCAAAAAATAGAAGTGGAAAGAAAACTTCCAAACTCATACTATGAGGATAGCAATACCCTGATTCCATAACCAAAGACTCTGTTAAAAAATAGAGAACTAAAGCCCATATCCCTGATGAGAATGAATGAAAAAATTCTCAATAAAATACTAGCAAGAAGAATCCAGAAATACATTAAAAGAATCATTTAGCAAGAACAAGTGGGATTTATTCTTGGGCTGTAGGTTGGTTTGATATTCACAAATCAATCAACATCATACACCACATTAATAACAGAAAGGTTGAGAACTATATGATTCAATAGATTCAGAAAAAGCATCTGACAATACATAACAATCATTCATGATAAAATCCCTCAACAAAGGAAGAATACAGGGAATATACCTCAAAGTAAGAAAGATCATACATGTGAAACACACAGCTAATGCCATCTTCAATGAAGGAAAGCTGAATGATTTTCCTCTATGGTTAGGAGCAAGACAAGGAGGTGCAGTCTTACCACTGTTATTTAAAATAGTACTGGAAGTCCTAGCCACAGCAATAAGACAACAAAAAGAAATAAAGGCATCTAATCAGTAAAGCAATAGTCCTAGACACAACAATCAGACAACAAAAAGAAATAAAAGGTATCCAAATTAGCAAAGAAGAGTCCAACTTTCACTATTTGCAGATGACACGACACTCTATGTAGAGACAACATGATACTCTATGTAGAAAACCCAAAATTTCCACCAAGAAATTGTTAGAACTGATACATGAATTCAGTAAAGTTGCGGGACCCAAAATTAACATGGAGAAACCTGTTGCATTTCTATACACTTCAAGAAGCAGCAGACAGATAAATTAAGGAATTGATGTCATTTACAACTACACCAAAAACAATAAGGTACCTAAGAATAAACCTATGCAAAGAGATGAAAGACTTATTCTCCTAAAAATATAAAATTCTGATAAAAAATTGAAGATGACAAAAAGAAATGGAAAGACAGTCCATGCTCATGAATTGGAAGAACAAATGTTTTAAAATTCATTACCCAAAGCAATCTACTCATTTAATGCAATCTTCATCAAAATACCAACAGCATTTTTTTCAGAGCTAGAAAAAAGCAATGCTATCATTTGTATGGAAACACAAAAGACCCCAAATAGGCAAAGCAGTCTTGAAAAGGAAAAGAAAAGCAGAAGCATCACAATTCCAGACTTCAAGTTATATTACAAAGCTATAGTAATCAAAACGGTACAGTACTGGCATAAAAATAGACACACGGATCAATAGAACACAATAGAAAACCCAGAAATGAAGGCACAACTATATGTTCTATTAATGTTTGATAAAGCAAGAAAGAATATCTAATGGGAAAATGGGAAAAGATAGTCTCTTCAACAAAATGGTGTTGGGAAAATTAGACAGCTACATGCAAAATAATAAAACTGGACCATTTTTACACCACACACAAAAATAAATTCAAAACAGAAGAAGGACATAAATGTGAGGCAGGAAACCATAAAAATCCTGGAGGATGACACAGGCAGTAACTGCTTGGTATTGGCCATAGCAACTTCTTTTCAGGCATGTCTCCTGAGACAAGGGAAACAAAAGCAAAATTAAATTATTAGGATTTCATCAAAATAAAAAGTTTCTGCACAGTGAAAGAAAAAACAAAACTAAAAGAAAACCTACTGAATGGGAGAAGATATTTGTAAATGACAAATCTGATAAAGGGTTAGTATCTAAAATATATAAAAAACGTATAAAACTCAACACCCAAAAAATGAATAACCCAAATTAAAAATTGGGCAACAGACACAAGTGGGTAGAATTGTCATTACTCCACAGAAGGCATACTGATGTCCAAGAGAAACTTGAAAGGATGCTCAACATCATTGATCATCAGAGAAATGCAAATCTAAACTACAATGAAATATCACCTCACACCTGTCAAAATGGGTAAAATCAACAACATGGGAACAACAGGTGCTTGCAAGGATGTGGAGAAATGGGAACCCTCTTGCACTATTGGTGGGAATGTAACCTGGTGCAGCCACTATGGAAAATAATATGGAGTTTCTTCACAAAGTTAAAAATAGAACTACCATATAATCTTGCACTTGCACTACTGGGTATTTACTCAAGGAATACAAAAATTATAAGTCAAAGTGATATATGCACCCCAATATTTAGAGCAGCATTATCTACAATAGCCAAGATATGGAAACAGCCAAAGTGTCTTATGCTGTGCAAAATAAACCAGTCAGAGAAATACAACCATCATATGATTTCAATCATATTTGGAATTTAAGAAAGAAAACAAATGAGCAAAGGGAAAAAAAGAGAGGGGCAAACCAAGAAACAGACTCTTAATTATAAAGAAACTATTTACCAGAGGGCAGGTAAGTGGGGGGATGGGTTAAATAAGTGATGGGGCTAGAGTATTGCACTTGCCATGATGAGTACAAAGTGTTGTATGGAAGTGTGGAAACACTATATTATACACCTGAAACTAATATAACACTGCATGATACCTAACTGGAATTGATATTTTATTTGTTTATTTATTTTTCCCTAACTGGAATTTAATTAAATCTTTTTTTAAAAAAAGCTATACAGTGTTTCTATCTTGAAAAAAAATCAATCAAGAAGAAATAAATATTCAACTAATTCCTAAAGAAGAGCAAAATTCCCTCACTATATCCACCAGGCTAAGATTTTAGGGGCAATGAGTTACATAGAAATAATTTAATAGAGGAGGAGAGCAAGATGGCAAACAAGTAGGAGACCTTGTTACAACCGGTCCCCGAAAGTGAGCTGGATATCCACCACAACATGCTGAACGCCCATGAAATCAGCCTGAAAAGTAAGATTTTTCATTTCTGGATCTCTACAGGAGCAGAAGGCAGCAGTGGAGAGGTAAAACAGAGTGGGAACACTCAAACCTATATCGGAGGATAAACAGAGGGGGAGGGAGCAACCAGAAGTGACCCAAGGACAGTAATACCCCAAAGAAAAGTGTCCTGTGGTTGGGGACCAGCATTAATTTAGAGTCCAGTTAAAAACATTAAAAAGAGCAAAAGATCTTAAGGAAAAACTAGTGGAAGAGGGGGGTCACGGGCACAGGCCTAAGCCAATGTTCCCAGGAAGGTCGACACCACGGGCGATGACTTGTGTCAAAGAGAGACCATTGGGGCATCCAGTCCATGGTTCATAAACCTGCAGCTTTCCACATCTTGCAGCAATTCAAGGGCCAGGCACACTCCTGCAAGCAACTTAGCCTGGTGTGATCCATGAGCCTGCAATTTCCTCATTATGCACCACTCTGCCCATAATGTGGGTATGGGCAGATTCCTTGCTTGGACCCTCTGAAAAGGTGCAAAAAGCCACAAAAGAACAAAAACCTCCAGAGAGCAAAAGCCTGAAAAACCGGTTTCCACAGAGCAGAGCCCCATAATAGCGAGCAGGGCAACTGAACCCAAGCAAGATTGACTAGAAAACAATGTGGCAGGACCCTCCTGCAGAAGACAAGCCAAAGACAAGAGGACAATAACCACAGGGTTCCCATAAACATATTACCCCAACATCAGGGGAAATCAATAAATTAAGCTCCTGATAATACCATAAAACCTATACATTTCATAGATACAAGTTTTTTTTTCTGTCTTTTTTTTCACTCATTCTCATGTTTCATGGCATTTTAATTTTTTTTAAACTACTTAACATTACAACTAGAGGCTTAATACAATGATAAACTAAAAAGACCCAAAATAAACTCCCTCACCTGCATCGAGGATTTATAACCATCCTTCCATCATATCCTTCTGTCAGTGTTTCTGTGTATTTGCTTTTGTTCTGGTAGTGTATAAATATTATTCTTGGGGTTCATTCTGACTAGGTTCTTCTATTTCTTGTCATTTACTTTTGTCAGTTTTTATGTTTGTTCATATTCGTTTATATTCCTTATAAATCGTATTTTGGGGGCCCAATCTGGCTGGTATTTCTTTCTCTCTCTCTCTCTCTCTCTCTCTTTTTATCTTTATTCTTTCTTTTTGGTTGTGAATTGCAATTGCTCCAAAACTTTCCAGAGTGCACCTTCCTGGGATCATGGGTGATATATTTATCTATACATCCTTTCATCCAGTTCTCATCAAAATGACTAGGACGAGGAACACGCAGCAGAGGAAAAACCCAGAGACAGCGACCTCTCCCCCAAAACTATTGGATATAGACATAAATAGCATGTTAGAAAGGGAATTCAGGGTAACAATTAGGATACCCTAATGGTTAGGATGGAGAAAAACAATGACAACATAGAATCTCTAAGGACAGAACTGAGAGCCAATATGGCTGATTTAAAAATGCTATCAATGAGATCCAATCCAATCTAAATAGTCTAACAGCTAGGGTAATGTAGACAGAGGATAGAATTAGTGATCTTGAGGACAAGATGGTTGGGAAAAAATGTCAGGAGGAGAGCTGGAACAAACTGTTTAAGAACCATGAGAAGAGACTTAGGGAAATAAATGATGCCATGAAACATTCCAATGTCAGAATTATTGGAATTGGGTAGAGAAAGACAGAAAACTATAAGATATAGCTGAACAAATTGTGGATGAAAACATCCCCAATCTGGGGAATGGAACAAGTTTCGTGTCCTAGAGGCACACCCCCCCCCGACCAAGATCAGAGTCTAGAAAATAATCTACACACATCATTGTAAAATTTTTGAATTATAATTTTAGACAAGAGGTCCTGAAGCCAGCTAGGGGGAAGAGATTCCTTATGTACAGAGGAAGACACATGAGAAAAACATCAGACCTGTCCACAGAAACCTGGCAAGCCATAAAGGGATGGCAAGACATATTCAGGGCACTAAAAGAGAAGAACATGCAGCCAAAAATAGTTTATCCAGCAAGGCTGACGTTCAAAATGGATGGAGAGTTAAACAGCTTCCAAGACTGACAAGTTTTAAAAGAGTATGTGACCACCAAGTTGGTACTACAGGAAATATAAAGGAGAGTTCTATAAAAGAAGAAAGAATCCATGAGTGACACAGAACAGAAACTTACAATCTGTAGAAACAAGGATTTCACAGGCAACATGATGTCAATAAACATGTATCTTTCAATAATCACTCTCAACGTGAATGGCCTAAATGCTCCCATCAAATGGCACAGGGTTGCAGACTGGATAAAACGACAGGCCCCGTCCATATGCTGTCTACAAGAGACACATTTGGAACCAAAAGATACATCCAGACTAAAAGTGAAAGGATGGAGAACCATCTTTCATGCCAACGGACCTCAAAAGAAAGCTGGGGTAGCGATTCGCATATCAGATCAATTAGATTTTAAGCTAAACACTGTAGTCAGAGATACAGAAGGACACTACATCATTCTTAAAGGGCCTATCCTCCAAGAAGATCTAAACAAATGTAAATATTTATGCCCCCAATATAGGAGCAGCCAACTACAAAAGCCAACTGTTAATCAAAATAGTCATATTGATATGAATACATTAATTGTAGGGGATCTTAATATGCCACTCTCAGTAACAGATCATCCAAGAAGAAAATCAATAAAGAAACAAGAGCTTTGAATGACACAATGACAAAATGGACCAGATGGACCTCATAGATATTCCACCCTAAAACAACGGAATACTAACACTTCTCGAGTGCACATAGAACATTCTCCAGGATAGACAACATACTGGGTCACAAATCAGGACTCAACATATACCAAAAGATTGAGATGATTCCCTGCATTTTCTTGGACCACAATGCTTTGAAACTGGAACTCAACCACAAGAAAAAGTTTGGAAGGAATTCAACCATTTCAAGGCTAAAGAACAACCTGCTCAAGAATGTTTGGATCAACCAGGAAATCAAAGAAGAACTTAAGAACCAGGGGCACCGGGATGGCTCAGTGGTTTAAAGCCTCTGCCTTCAGCTCAGGTCATGATCTCAGGGTCCTGGGATCGAGCCCCACATCAGGCTCTCTGCTCAGCAGGGAGCCTGCTTCCCACTCTCTCCTGTGCCTCTCTGCCTACTTGTGATCTGTCTTTCTGTCAAATAAATAAATAAAATCTTTAAAAAAAGGAACTTAAGAACTGAACATAATTTTTTTTAAAGATTCCACTTATTTATTTGACACAGAGAGAGATATCACAAGTAGACAGAGAGGCAGGCAGAGAGAGAGGGGGAAGCAGACTCCCCGCCGAGCAGAGAGCCTGACATGGGGCTGGATCCCAGGACCCTGAGATCATGACCTGAGCCAAAAGCAGAGGCTTTAACCCACTGAGCCACCCAGGCGCCCCTGAACATAAATTCTTACATTTAAGAACTTAAACAATTCATGGAAACCAATGAGAATTTAGACACATTGGGCCAAAACCTATGGGATACAGCAAAGGTGGTCCTAAGGGAGAAATACATATTCATCTAAGCTTCACTCAAAAATTGAAAAATCCTGAATACACCAGCTCTCTTTACACCTTAAAGAACTGGAAAATCAACAACAAATTAAGCCACCCCCATGCACAAGAAGGGAAATAATCAAGATTAGAGCAGAGATCAATGAATTAGAAACTAGGGAAACAGAATGCATCAACAAAACCAGAAGTTGGTTTTTTGAAAGAATCAATAAGATCGATAAACCACTGGCCAAACTAATTCAAAAGAAAAGAGAGAGGACCCTAATTAACAAAATTATGAATGAAAGGGAAAAGATCACGACTAACACCAAGGAAATAGAAATAATGATCAGGAATTATTATCAATAGCTATATGTCAATAAGTTAAACAACCTAGAAGAAATGGATACATTCCTGGAAACCTATAAACTTCCAAGACGGAAAGAGGAAGAAATTGATAACCTGAATAGACCAGTATCTAGTCACAAGATTGAAGCAGTGAACAAAAACCTCTTGAAAAACAAGAGCCCAGGACTTGATGGATTCCCTGGGGAATTCTACCAAACATTCAAAGAAGAAATAATACCTATTCTCCTAAAACTGTTTCAAAAAATAGAAACAGAAGGAAAACTTCCAGACTCTTTCTATGAAGCCAGCATGACCCTGATCTGCAAACCAGGCAAAGACCCCATCAAAAAGGAGAATTTCAGACCAATATCCCTGATGAATATGGATGCCAAGATTCTCAACAACATCTTAGCTAATAGGATCCAACAGCACATTAAAAAGATTATTCATCATGACCAGGTGGGATTTATCCCTGGGATGCATGGGTGGCTCTACACTCACAAGTCAATCCCTGTGATAGAACAAATCAACAAGAGAAGAGAGAAGAACCATATGGTCCTCTCAATTGATGCAGAAAAAGAAGCTGACAAAATTCAGCATCCGTTCCCAATTAAAACTCTTCAAAGTACAGGGACAGAAGGAACATTCCTCAACTTCATAAAATCTATCTGTGAAAAGCCCACAGCAAATATCATTCTCAATGGGGGAAAGCTGACAGTCTTCCCTTTGAAATCAGGAACACAACAAGGATGCCCACTATCGCCACTCTTGTTCAACATAGTACTAGAAGTCCTAGCTACAGGAATCAGACAATAAAAAGAAATGAAAGGTATTCAAATTGGGAATGGAGAAGTCAATCTCTCCCTCTTTACAGATGACATGATACTTTATTTGAAAAACCCAAAAGACTCCACCCCCAAACTACTAAAACTCATACAGCAACTCAGTAATGTGGCAGGATACAAAATCAATGCACAAAAATCAGTTGCTTTCCTATAAACTAACAATGAAAATATGGGAACGGAAATTAGAGAATTGATTCCTTTTACTATAGCACCAAGAACCATAAGATACCTGAGAATAAACCTAACCAAAGAGGTAAAGGATCTGTACTCGAGAAACTACAGAACACTTATGAAAGAAATTGAAGAAGACATAAAAAAGTGGAAAAGCATTCTGTGGTCATGAATCCAAAGAATAAGCATTGTTAAAATGTCTATACTGCCTAGAGCAATCTGTACTTTCAATGCCATCCCAATCAAAATTCCACCAGTTTTTTTCAAAGAGCTGGAACAAACAATCCTAAAATTTGTATGGAACCAGAAAAGACACCGAATTGCTAAGGAAATGTTGAAAAAGAAAAACAAAGCTGGGGGCATCACATTACCTGATTTCAAGCTTTACTACAAAGCTGTGATCACCAAGACAGCATGGTACTGGCACAAAAACAAACACAGACCAGAGAGTCCAGATATGGACCCCCAACTCTATGGTCAAATAATCTTTGACAAAGCAGGAAAAAATATACAGTGGAAAAAAGACAGTGTCGTCAATAAATGGTGCTGGGAAAATTGGACAGGAATATACAGAATGAAAGTTGACCATTATCTTACATCATACACAAAGATAAACTCGAAATGGATATAAGACCACAATGAGAGGTAGAAATCTGTCAAAATCCTAGAGGCGATCATAGGCAGTAACTTCTTCGACATCAACCACAGCAACTTCTTTCAGGACATATCTCCAAAGGCAAAGGAAACAAAAGCGAAAATGAACTTTTGGGACTTCATTAAATTAAAGTGCTTCTGCACAACAAAGGAAACAGTCAACAAAAGAAACAGGCAACCAAAAGAATGGGAGAAGATATTTGCAAATGACACTACAGACAAAGGTCTGATATCTAAGATCTATAAAGAACTCTGCAAACTCAACACTCACAAAACAGGTAATCACGTCAAAAAAATGGGCAGAAGACATGAACAGACACTTCTCCAAAGAAGACATAGAAATGGCTAACAGACACATAAAAAAATGTTTATCATCTTTAGCCAACACGGAGACTCAAATCAAAACTACACTGAGATACCACCTTACGCCTTACACTTAGAATGGCCAAAATCAAGAAGACAGTAAACAACAAATGTTGGAGAGGATGTTCAGAAAGGGGAACGCTCTTCCACTGTTGGTTGGAATGCAAGTTGGTACAGCCACTTTGGAAAACAGTGTGGAGATTCCTCAAAAATTAAAAATAGAGCTATCCTATGACCCTGAAATTGCACTACTGGGTATTTACCCCAGAGTTACACATGTTGTGCAAAGAAGGGCCACATGTACCCCAATATTCATAGTGGAAATGGCCATAATTGCCAAATGTGGAAAGAGCCAGGATGTCCTTCAACAGAGGAAAGGATAAAGAAGATATGGTCCATATATACAATGGAATATTATGCCTCCATCAGAAAGGATGAATACCCAACTTTTGTATCAACATGTATGGGACTGGAAGAGATTATGCTTAGTGAAATAAGTAAAGCAGAGAGAGTCAATTATCATATGGTTTCACTTACATATGGAGCATAAGGAAAAACATGGAGGACATTGGGAGAAGGAAAGGAAGGGTGAATTGGGGGAAATCAGAGGGGGAGGTGAACCATCAAAGAATGTGGACTCTGAGCAAGAAACTGAAGGTTTTGGAGAGCAGAGGGTTGGGGGGTTGGGCGAGACTGGTGGTGGGTATTGAGGAGGGCACGTATTGCATGGAGCACAGGGCTTGATACCTGAACAATGAAATGAATCTTATAACACTGAAAAAAGATATAAAAGAAAAAAATTAATAATGCTTTGCAAAGGCTTTATCAGCTGCTACTTAATAGGACTAAGTAAAAGAAACTTTATAAAGAAAACCCAAAAGACTCCACCCCCAAACTACTAGAACTCATACAGCAATTCAGTAATGTGTCAGGATATAAAATCAATGCACAAAAATCAATTGCTTTCCTATACACTAACAATGAAAATATGGAAAGGGAAATTAGAGAATCGATTCCATTTACTGTAGCACCGAGAACCATAAGATACCTGGGAATAAACCT
>CM052801.1:58543267-58628093 GCA_028533885.1 Nasua narica | reverse complement strand
TTTTTTTTTTTTTTTAAGATTTTATTTATTCATTTAACAGAGAGAGAACACAAGCAGGCAGAGAGGCAGGCAGAAGCAGAGAGAGGAGCAGGCTCCCTGCGGAGCAAGGAGCCCGATGCGGGACTCGATCCCAAGACGCCGGGATCATGACCTGAGCCAAAGGCAGTTGCCCAACCAACTGCGCCACCCAGGCGTCCCTAAGCTTCATCTTTAACTTCATATTTTTCCTTCTATTGGAGAGACTGATATGTAAACCTGTAATACAATAAAACTATGTTTTATTGAGAACACAAAGATAGTTTAGTTAATTCTACCTGTTAGTGGGAGAGGTTTTTTCCACCCTGAGGATGTAGAGGCAACATTTAAGATGAATCTTAGAAGTTGGTTGAATGTTTGGCAAGCCAAGCAAGAAAGCAGAGCATTGTGGGCAGAAAGAGCAGCATAAGCCTATCTGCAGTTATGAAATGTATCATATTTAAGGCTTAATGGTAATTCAATATTGCTGGCCTTTATTATTTAGTCATCAAAGAACCAGAACATTCAAATCAAAATAAAATTAATTATGTTTATATTATTTGTCACTTATAGATATTTGTGATTTTCCACTCCTCTTAGGATCTAGTGTAGATCATTAAGAATTGACTTAAAGTGAGGGTAAGGTAAAATAACTGAAAGTGTGCTACAGAAAAAAAATCTACATAAATAAAAGGAATAATTGAATTATTCTTAATTTTCATTTCCATGGCATGTACAGCATTAGAAACTGCTAATTGTCCCCCAAAATTCATTTTCCCTTTTATGTATAGGAATAAAATGTATGTTGGGTACACGATCAACTAGTCAGAGACTATATTTCACAGGCTCCCTTTTAGTATATAAGGCAAACCATGTGAGTAAGTTTTGGCCAGTGGAATGTGAACAGAGATAATGTACCGTATATCTAGGCCATTCATTTAAAAGAAAGGAGTGTTCTTTCCCTTGTGTCATTACATCTTTCCTTTAGGCTGGAATATAAAAATGATAGCAGAAGCTATAAAACTCTCTTGGACAAAGAGATGATAGTTATATGTTGTTGACATCATATCAGTGTGCTAAAAAGAACTGAATCCCTGCTAATTTTGAAGATGTCTACGCAATTTTGATGTGAAAAAAAAAATAAACCTCTTTAGTTTAAGCAACTATTACTTGAGATCTCAGAGTTATAGCATTCAAATCAGTATGTAATATAAAACATGTATTACTTCTAGAAAAGGCTTAGAAACAATTACTTGTGATTAATTATGGACTTTTTAATGAGTACACAAACTGATTAAAATACAATTTCTGGGGGTGCCTGAGTGGCTCAGTGGATTAAAGCCTCTGCCTTCGGCCAGGTCATGGTCTCAGGGTCCTAGAATCAAGCCCTGCATCAGACTCTCTGCTCAGTGGGGAGCCTGCTTCCCCCTCTCTCTCTGCTTGCCTCTCTGCCTACTTGTGACCTCTCTCTCTGTCAAATAAATAAATAAAATCTTTAAAAAAATACAATTTCTGCGTTGGTAACTTTGGTTAATTCTGATGGAAAAGAGAACTCTGTTGTAGCATTCTTCCTCATTGACAATGGAGATAGTACTTTAAATAAATTTTTGTTTTCATAGTTTAAATGTCTCAAATTGCACAGAAAATATTTTTCACATATTGATAAGATTAACACTAAAATAATTGTAGTAGTCACTATTGGGGAATTTTTCCAAAGTGGCAGAAAAATAATTTGTATAATTAAAAATGCATGCTCATTAAGGTATTTCTGACCTATTATTTTTAAGAAAAAATAAAAATGAACATAATCAGCTAGTGCAGAAGCTGAATTCCATTCTAAGCGCTCAGAAGAGAAATTTTTTTTAATTTTTTAATTTAAATTGTTTTTTTAAAATATTTTACTTATTTATTTGAGAGAGAGAGAGAGAGAGAGAGCACAAGGGCAGGGTAAGGGGCAGAGGGAGAAGCAGACTCCTTCCTCACTGGGTGGGAGGCCTGATGTGGGGCTTGATCCTGGGACTCTAGGATCATGACCTGAGCTGATGTTTAACAGATTGAGCCCAGGCACCCCAAATTTAATTTAGTTAACATATACTGTATTATTAGTTTCAGGGGTAGAATTTAGTGATTCATCATTACATCAACTGTACTCCTTAATCCCCATCACCCAGTCACTCCATCTTCCCTCCAGCAACCCAATTTGTTTCCTATAGTTAAGAGTCTCTTATGGTTTGCCTCCCTGTTTTTTATCTCATTTTTATTTTTCCTTCCCTTCTCCTATGTATGTGCATCTGTTTTGTTTCTTAAATTCCAGATATGAGTGAAATTATATGGTATTTGTCTTTCACTAACTGACTTATTTCACTTAGCATAATACCCTCTAGTTCCATCCACATTATTGTAAATGGCTGAGTAATATTCCAGTGTGTGTGTGTGTGTGTGTGTGTGTGCGTGCACGTGTGTGTGTGTGTGTATCACTTCTTCATCCGTTCATCTGTGGATGGACATCTGGCCTCTTTCCATATTTTGGTGATTGTGGACATTGCTAATAAAACATTTGAGTGCATGTGCCCCTTCAAATCACTATTTTTGCATCCTTTGGATAAATACCTCATAGTGCAATTTTGCTAGGTCATAGGGTAGTTCTATTTTTAACTTCTTGAGGAAACTCCATATTGTTTTCCAGAGTGTACTTCTTGCCCTGAGCCTCTTTCATGATTTTCTCTTTATCTCTGTAATTTGCAAACTTCACTATAATGTCACAATGTGTTGACCTATTTTTGTTGATTTTTAAGGGAGTTCTTTGTGCCCCCTGAATGTGAATGCTTGTTCCCTTCCCCAGATTAGGGAAGTTCTCAGCTATGATTTGTTCAAATAAACCTTCTGCCCCTTTTTCCTGCTCCTCCTCTTCTGGGACTCCTATAACATGGATATTATTTCACTTTATGGAATTGCTGAATTCCCTAGGTCTACCTTCATGATCCAATATTTTTCTCTCCCTCTTTTTTTCAGCTTCCTTATTTTCCATAATTTTATCTTCTCTATCACGAATTCACTGTTCTGCTTCATCCATCCTCATTTTTATGTCTTCCACTTTGGACTGCATTCTCAGTAATAGCATTTGTAATTTCAGCCTAACTAGGCTGAAATTTTTATTTCTTTTATCTCTACAGTAAGGTATTCTCTACTGTCTTTTATGCTTTTTTCAAGCCCAGGGAGTGTCTTTATAATCATTGTTTTAATTCCTAGTTCATTTTACTTATATCCATATTGATTAAATCCCTGGCAGTGAGTACTACTTCTTGTTCTTTCCTTTGAGGTGAATGTCTCCATCTTGTCATTTTGTCCTGAAAAGTAAAGAAAAGAAGAAAGAGAGAAAGAAAAAAACTACAATAACAATGACAACAACAGAAAAAAAAAACAAACAAACACCTAGACCCTGGGGTGTTTTAGTCTGCTTGTTAAAAGAAACTAGGTCCCAAAATAAGAAAGAAAGAAAAACATATCTACCTAACCAAAATGAAATATAATAAAAGAAATCACAGAGTTAAAAAAACATACATACATACATAAAGATTAAAACAGAATTGAAAAGAATGGAAAAAGATAAGAAAATAGTTGAACAAATAATACTAAAAGACCAAAGAATAAAAATACAAAGAATGCTATATACTATTTTCCTCAAGAGCTGAGGGTTTGCAGCCATCTATGATCAGTAAACTTAGTAAGAACTAGTTGTTTGTGCTGGTCTTTTGGGGGAAGGGTCTGTTGCTCTGATTCTCAAGTAGACTTGCCCTAGTAGAAATGTGCTTCCAATGGTCTGAGGCAGGGCTCAGTATAAGTGGCTCTGGACTCTACTACGTGGCACTGTTTTACTCCATGAATGGTTTCAGCACTGATGGGTGGGATGAATATGGCTGTGCTCTTCTCTCTAGCCCTGGAGTTGCAAATTTGTGTCCCTACTCTCCAGTAAGCCTTCTTAGAAAAGCAATCAATCATTCTGTCTCCCCAGTTTCCGTCAGAACTCTGTGTTCACTCAGTCTGTGACTGAACATTCTTATTTCAGGTATATGACTGTGTTTCAAAACTCCAAATTTTAGGGACTCCTGTGGTGGTATGGACCCACACACTTCCTTCTGTGGGAGAGGGGGATGGCTCAAGACAGTTCTGCCTTTTGCTGGATCCCTGCCAGGAAAGCAGTGGCATGACTATGCAGCAGTTCACAGTGTTTGGCAACACAGAGCAGAAAGCTGTCACCTAGACTCACTGTTCTCAGCCAACTTCCCTGCTCCTATGCCTGGGAAGTCTGCTACACCCTGCCACCACCCATTCTTCTTGTGACCCTGGGTAACTCCAAACTATGTTGTCATACCTAGGATTCTGCCCCACTTTACCACTTGAGCACCTTTAAGCCAGGCACATCCCTCACTGTAGTAGCAGACTTTTAAAAGTTCCAATTTCACATCCCACTGCCTATAATGCTTTCCAGTAGCCTCCTTAAGCCGGCTCCCTCCCTTTTACTGTATCCCAGCTATATCACAGCAGATTGAAGTCTCCAAACCTCCTACTTTCCAAACGGTAGTCGCTTTTCTACTTGTAGACTTGCAGCATTTGTTTTCTCAAATCACCAATTGATCTCTCAAGTGTTCAAAATGATTTTATAACTATCTAGTTGTATTCGAGGGATAAGACAAACTTAGGGTGCCCTCCACTCCTCTGCCATATTAATCTCCACTCTCTCAGAGGAAAATCTTACCTGCAAGGAGCAGAGTGACTTTGCGCCTGCTCAGAATGATCAGTCGGAGAAAACCGAGGCTGTAAATTTAACAGATGACTTTATTGTTTTTTCTTTTGACAAGGAAAGCAAAGCAAGCTGAAAATATACTTAACAGAAATGTTGATATATAAAGGTAATACAGCTGATGCACTACTACCAGAAGAATCAATAATTAAAAGATGATCTCTACTTTTCTGTGGTACACAAAATAATATATGGTTGCTGTGATTAATTAGTAATTAAATTGAATCCAAGGGTTTTAATCAACCTCAAAATCTGCTCATTATAAGCATTCCACAACCAAACACACATGTCAAAATAGAGAAGTCTTCCTATTAAATTAGCAGGTTGGAAAAACATCATACTTATTTTCTGAGAAGCATTTCAGGGAGATGCTAATTAGTCGGAATGAAAGACTGATCAGAGGTATAGTTAAAAAGAGAATTTTTTAAAAAATGTCAGCACAAAAGAATGAATTATGTTTGATGGGAATATGGAGTGAGTTATTATTTTTGAAATGATGCAATTTAGGTATTTTTGTATAATTGGAGATTTAAAATATCTGTTGCAGCCAATTAAATCAAATTAGATTTCTTTGAGATTTTGATGCTGCAAATAAATCATCTGGCATGTGGAATGGTAGTTTAGCAGTAGAGAAAACACTGAAATGGGAAACAAGAGAACTAGGGTTTCACCGTAGCTCTGTCATTACTGTTTCCAATGGTCCCTTCCAGCTCTGAATTCTGTGATTTCCAAAAGAAATTTTAATCTTGCCAATGATAAAGTTTTGTTATGTATGCTCCAGAATCTGAAATTTGCATTAAACAGGTTTTACAAAATTTACTTTGGTTTAGATCTTAAAATTCAGATCTCCATCTAATGAATGAAAGAAGTCTTTCTGATTAGAATCGATAGACAATTATAAATATATTTACTTGATTGGGACCATGCATAAATGCAAACAACTATTCTAGGAGGGCAAAGGAGGTTATATCTGCTTATTATATGCACAACAGACTTGTTTTTTATTAAAAACCACAGCTACCTCATAAGTGTTATGAATGACAAAAATGGATATGCTTTTCTCAGAGATTTAAGAGGGAAATGGTACTTATAACACTGGAATGGCGAAAAAGCATTTGATTTAGCGGAAAGGAGTTTTTATGTCTCAGGTTTTACAGGCTTTTGGTTTTTAGGAGAACTTCATTAAATGGATTATAACCACATATTCTCAACTCACAGCTCACATAATAAGCAATTCTATAAAGTCATTTTTTTCTTTATACAACGGCAAAGTATTACACAGAGTGATCTACTATTATTGCTATTATTTATTTTTGGTCATTGAAAAATCTTAGTTATAGAGATCTCACTTTGATAGTCTACTATAGAATATTAAATGAGAAGATAGGAAGATACAATGAATTATACTTTTGTTTACATGAACTAATGATTTCCTTAAAATAAGGATAAACAAGGGTTAAAAGATATTGGCTTAGAACTAGTCCCAGGAAACAAAAACAAACAAACAAATAAACAAACAAAAACTGCTCCCAGCAGTAGAGTTACAACTCAGTGTATGCTTCTAGACTCTTTATTATAATGATACTAACTCAATTTTATTAGTAGAGAAGAATAACCTGAAGGTTGTCCCGGTACATAGCAACATTCAAAATGAAACTAATCAGTGGCAGCTATGTCTGTCAATCTTTAGAGGCAATAATTTAATGAAAATGAGTCCCCTCCCCCTGAAATGTCATATTCCATGTCAGTAGTATTCTCTATTTGCCAAAATATTTTTAATTGAGTTAGACAGATGATTGTCTCTCTTTGAAAGACTAAGTAAAAATCCAAAATAAAAATTACCAAAATGGCATACTTTTATTAGAAATAGGAATTTTGGGATTTGCTATGTTTGATATACATTATCTGGAGGCTCAAAATACCATTTTTAAGAAAAAAAAGATTATAGGCCCAAACTTATAAAATGTAAACTCATGCCTTATTAAATGTAAAGTTCAAAGTACTATATGTACAATAATAATAGAAATTGTAAGTTACTATAATAGATATAAATCAAAGTGTTATTACAAATTACAAGTTACTGTAACACATACATATCAAAGTGTTATTGGTTCAATTTGCACACTCCCAAAAGAATACTGAGTCCTTCCCTCCAATACCTGTAATATGACCTTATTTGGAAATAGAATTTTTGCAGATATAATCAGGATGAAATGAGGTCATACTGCATCGAGTACGAATTCAGTGACTAGTGTCTTTATAAGCAGAGAGAGATTTGAGGAACAACACATACAAAGGGAAGAAGGCCTTGTGCTTCGGCAATATGTACAACCAATTTTAGCATATTGTGGTTTAAAAAGGAGATAGTTAATATATAATAATATAATATAATATAATACAAATTTAGTGGAGAAGCTCTTTGCCCTATAAACATCTACTTTACACTTATTACAAACTTTGAAAAACTTAAATTCATGTCATCTACCAAGCATTTTTTACTTCTAGGGATGCAAAATTACTTTGAAAGTGGAAAGATGATCAAATTGGCCAGAAAAACTCAAGTCACAAAATGGTTTGTCTATATGTCTATCTGGCTATCATCTATTATATATCTGATTTTTGTATTTTTTTTTCAAGGTAGACTGCCCTGTAGTTGGAATAAGGCCCTTAGTGGTGTTTCCTGTTCCACTTTTAGTAACTTCCTATAACCACTTTCCATATTTACTGTTTTTGAATTTCCATATGTAGATATAGGGGTATCATACTGAGTTTGCTAGCAAATATTTATTGAGTGCCTATTATGGTACAGATACTTGCTAGCAAGTGTTAGGGATCCAAGATGGACTGGATCCCTATCCTCAAGAAACTTACATTCCAAAGGGACAGATAGACAAAAAAATGAAAAGAAATGAGAAGATGTCTAGTACTCATAAATAATACTAAAAAGAAGAGTCATCTTACTCTAAAGGAGGGTAACCAGGTGATCAGTTTTGCCAAGGTGGTTGGGAAAACCTTTCTGGGGAAGTGACATTTGACTTGAGACTTGAATGATGAGAAAGAGAAGTATATATATTCCAAAAATCACTGAAGAAGAGATAAACTTACTGTGCAAGAAGAATCAATATGAACAAAGCAAAATTAAGGAGGAAGAGGGTGGAAAAAGCTGACAATAGAGAAGAAATAAGGTGAAGCAACAAAATATAGACACTTATAATCCATGATAAAGAGTTGATTTTATTTTAAGCTTGATGAAGAAACACTGGAAGTTTATAAACTGTGAAGCACTATTATCAGATTGATGTTTTCAAAAGCTTTATATTACCCTAGGTGTAAGGAGGATGGATTGTAAGGGGAAATTTAGTAGAAACAGGGAGACAAATTAGAGGAATATTGCAATAGTCTACATGAGAATAGTGACTTGATCTAGAGGTTTCAAATCTGAAACATTTTAACAGAAATATTTTTGGAGATAGCTTTTTGGAGGTATGACAGGATTTATTGATGGATGAGAACTGATATTTGAAGGAAAGAAGATCCAAGGATGATTCCTATATTTTGTTTTTAACCTCAACAACAGGGTGTTTATTCAAAAGGGGAAGGGTTGGTAGAGAACAAATTTAGAATTGAAACTCTGTAGTTTTATTTGGGTTCTGTTATGGTTGAGACGTCTATTAGATTTTCAAGTGGCAATATGGAGTAGGGAGTTGTATATATTATATGATTTCAGAAGTTTATAAGAACAGTCCAGGATGGAGCTGTGGATTTGAGAGGCATCATTATATAGATTTGAACTCATGGTTATAGATAAGCTTATGGAGAGAGAGTGTACAGAGGAAAGAAGGGGTAAGGAAAAGATCTGAGGCATTCCAGCTTCTAAAAGTCTTATCTAGGAGGATGGGCCAGAAAAGGAGACTGAGGAAAAAGTGTCTAATGAGATCAAAAAATTAGATGATACTTCAATGAGTATGTTGTCATCCATGCCAAGTGCTACTGATGGGTGAATAAAATGAAATCAGAGATCTTGCCATTGACTTGAATAAAATATGTCTTTGGAGTTTTTGGTGAGAGCTTTTCTAAGACAAAGAAGTTGAGTTAGGGAGCTTAGGTAAGTATTTGGAAGAGTATTTTAATACCATGGTTTGAAAAATAAATGAAGATCAAGAGGTTGAATTAGGGAGTAGAGACAAGTATTTAGAGAATTATTATCATTGAATGAGAATAGAGAAATGGAGAGTTTTGTTTATTTGTTACACTTTTAAGATGGGTGATAATAAGGCATATTTGAATGATAATGGGGTTTGGTTCACAGGAAGAAAGGAAGAAATGAGTTACAAGAGGACAGACATAGTTGCATGGGTAAAGTCCTGTGAAGGTGAGGAGGGATGCAATTCAAGGCAAAAAATCATTATGTTCTTATCAAACTTAAACAATATTATATGTCAATTATATCTCAAAACATAAAATGGAATGTGGATGGAATAATAGCACATGGCTTATAGAGTTTTTGTAAATATTAAATAGGTTGAAAAAGGTAAACTGTATACAGTAATGCTTGGCACATAGTAAGTCCTTAATAAATGCCAGCTATTGTTGCCGTAGATGTATTGGTAAAATTGTCGATTGGAATATCTGGCAGTTATCATTATGTCTAAGAAGAATGCAATGAGACTATCAAAGGGATTGATGGAGAAAAAAGTTAAAAATTTGAGGAGAAAGAATAAGGTATTAAATGGTATTTTCTCCTAACTAAATACATTCTGCTATCAGTGGAAAGATTCTAGTACTGGGAACCCAATTGCTGTGAGGAGTAAAAGAGATAATGTTTAAGAAATACTTAAGAAAAAAAGCACTATATTAATGGTATTATTATTTTGTTGACACAACTAGTTGTAAAGTGAAATGTTTCATCAGTTTGCAGTGCGAAATGCTAAAAGACATTATATAACTGGTTTGATAGTGCTCCCTGAATCATCAACTCACCTTTTAGCATTTTATAGACATTGACTATATTAGATGTCTTTTCTTATTCATATAGATTATATTTTTTTACTAAGTTTGGGACAAAACAAATAAAATCTATAAGTTAAACATGAATTTAGGTAGTAAAGAATTACAATTTCAAAATATAGAATATACCACTTAGCCTTTGTGGTTCTTTTATGCTCCAAATCTGATTATTTAACAGACTAAGTCTATCTTAAAACAAGACTGAGGTATTCATGTTCATAGGAAAAAAATGACATGTAAAAATCCTGGTAAAATTTTTATTTTGACAACATGAAATATAGTAACCTACTGGAGTTCTGGAAAACATGTTCAGGATAATGACATAAATAGCAATATGTCATTAAAGTGTACCATTTGTTTTCACATGTGTAGTTCAGTAGTCACTTCAAAGGAATATGCCAAATAATTGGAAAAAAATGATTTCTAATGCTAGGGTGAATTTTTCAAGAATTGGGTATATAAGGAAGTCTAAATCAAAACAACTTTATTTTTAAAACAGTACACTGTGTGATGAATCTAAAATTTAATTGTGGTGTATCATATTGAGTTACATACATATTTCCACACCTATACACATAGTACTTGCAGATTCTCTAGGACAAAAATATGTCACTTTTTTGAAAAAAGATTTTATTTATTTGAGAGAAAGAGCCTGTGAGAGAGAGCACCAGCAGGGAGTTGGGGTAGAAGGAGAAGCAGACTCCTTTGTGAGCAGGGGCCCCAATGTGGGACTTGATCCCAGAATCCTGGGATCATGACCTGAGTGAGCTGAAGGCAGACACTTAACTGACTGAGCCACCCAGGTGCCCCCCAAAAATGTCACTTTTAAAGTGAAGAAGATTATGATGCTCAAATAGAATTTGAAGCATTTTTAAAATTTCTTCAATTAAGGAATTCCATTTTGAAAATTTAAGATTTCAACACTTAATGTTTTTAATTATCTTATGACACAAATCTCTTCATTGTTAGGCAGTTCCACACCACCATAGAAAGGGTTTCTACTTTCATAGGGTGTAATCTTTAGAGTCTAATAGATAAAAGGATAGTCAGCTTCTCCCCAGACTCAGTTTATGTAGTATTTACAATACTTTTATGTGAAAAGGTTGTCTAAGAAGAAGACTACTAACAAAACCGAGAAAAAGATAAGGTAGTATGCAGGATATGACTCTTCACAAGTGGATAAAGAGAATCCTATCATATGTGCCATTTCTAAGAGTTACAGTTGTTTGCAACAAAGTAATTTGAGGACTATCAATAATTAAATATTCATATTAAGTGAAGAATAGAATCTACTAGGATTCAAATCTACACATAGGAGACATGCTGTTTGGCAGAACAAGATAAAAATGCCAAGTGTGTGTCTCAGCTAATAACTTGGGCAAAACCATGATCCAACTCACAAGAGGGTGGTGAGTTTACCATTTACTTAAGGTTAATGTTGAGTTTATTAAGCTGCTAATGATGAATTGGGTAATAATCAGAATCCACTGACAGTAAGAAGGAAAATGTGGGCTAGAATTTACCTGTGAATATCTTAAGTGAAAGATCTTCACAAATAAAATCTGAACTAAATGTCAGATGAGATTTCTTTATTCCTTTTGAGGTTTTCATTGCCTAAACCCTAGAGAGTTGGCAAGAAATTCCTGACTAGAATTTCTCATTCTCTACTGATTTATTTGTATCCCTTGATAATTATGTTTGTCATAAAATCATACCCATTTTCTGGCTTGGGATCATTAAATATTTGCTTACAATATCATTTGTGTTTTTGTATAAATTACTTATTCTAGTTTCCTGGTAAATAATGGATTAGATCAAGTAAGAACTAGAAGGAGAAGCCCCTTTAATGTTCTAGAGCAGCTTATTAGATACCCAAGTCTTTGTGATTTTAGACAAATCAAGGCAGAGAAGGGCGGAGCAGTTATACTGTATTAATGCCCACATTTGATGGCTGAAAAATTGGACACGTACAAAAGATACATGCAAACAAGCATTAGGAAACACATAGACCCTACTTTTTAGTATTTCCTGTAAGTTTATTTTGTCTTTTAATAAGCAACATAAGTAGCTTATTTCGATCCCTGATTTCTCATAGTTCAGTATATTCTATGTAGAAAATGCATTTCCTTAGTTTCAGTGACTTATAGAAAATGATGAATGTCTTGTAACAAATAAACTAATATAAATTCAACAAATACTGTAACATGCAAACTTATTAATGAATGATTTAAATTCCTAAATAAAAATAGTGATTTTTAAAAATATTTCAATGATCTGGCCATGACATAAGTGACCCAATTGATGATTCAGCTGATATGGCTAATTAATGAGGTGTCTTGTTGCCTCCCTAAAGATTCCTACTAAAAGGGCACACAGTATAGAATCTTGCTTTTCTATAGTTCCATATACCTTGAGCAAGTGATAAGCATGTATAACTATTTAGAAGATTACAGACCAGGGCACCTGGGTGGCTCAGTGGCTTAAAGCCTCTGCTTTCAGCTCAGGTCATGATCTCAGGGTCCTGGGATTGAGCCCCGCATCGCATCGGGCTCTCTGCTCAGCGGGGAGCCTGCTTCCCCCTCTCTCTCTGTCTGCCTCTCTGCCTACTTGCGATCTCTCTCTCTCTCTGTCAATTAAATAAATAAAATCTTAAAAAAAAAAAAGATTACAGACCTTCCAATCACATAGTACCTATAACCTTATAGAGGTCAGAATAATTTCACTAACTTCACCTTAATGGAACACAATTATATAATGGTTAAGTACATAGCTTTCGGAATTAAATACACCTTGGTTCAAATCTAAGCACAGCAATTTATTAGCTATCTGACCTTGGTTAGTTTACCTCTAGTTTTCTTCATTTCTTCATCTGTGAAATGGGAAAAATACTGGTACTTGCTTCACAGCATTGAGGAGAGGAGAAGTATCAAACAAATTTGTAAAGAGCTTAGCAAAATGCTAAGTACATACTAAGTACTTAATACATAAATGATAGTTCTTGTTGCTGCCACTGACACTGCAGCTGTTATTGTTGTTATTAGAACACCATATGAAATCTCAAAGAAGCAAATTCGGAAGAGGAAAGACAAAGAATAAGGAATAAGTGATACATTTCCTCTGTAGTATATATAACAATAATAAGAAGTATATATATAGAAGAGGGTGAGGGCTTACTAGCTAATTCCTTAAACTTTTCCACATAGTTCTACAGAAAGTAAATTGTCTTTTCTGGTTGTCAACATCTATAACTCTTTTTTTTTTTTCCATTTTACTTTAAATTCAGTATGGTTAACACAGTATCTTGTTAGTTTCAGGTGCACAATATAGTAATTGAACAATTCTGTACATTACTCAGTATCATTAAGATAAGTATACTCTTAGTCCCCTTAGATGTTTCACCCATCTCCCAACCATCTCCTTTCTAATAACCATCAGTTCTCTAAAGTTAAGAGTGTGTTTTTTAGTTTGTCTCTTTTTTTTTTTTGCCTTATTTGTTTTGGTTCTTAAATTCCACATAAGTGAAATCATATTTCTACTTTCTTTTTTTAAGTTTTTATTTAAATTCCAGTTAGTTAACATACAGTGTAATGTTAATTTCCAGTGTAATTTTGTGATTCAACACTTCCATGCATCACCTGGTGCTCATCACAAGTGCACTCCTTTTTTTTTTTAAAGATTTTATTTATTTATTTGACAGAGAGAGAGAGAGAGATCACAAGTAGGCAGAGAGGCAGGCCAAGAAGGAGAGGGAGAAGCAGGCTCCCCGCCTAGCAGAGAGCCTGATGTGGGGCTTGATCCCAGGACCTTGAGATCATGACCCGAGCTGATGGCAGAGGATTTAACCCACTGAGCCATCCAGGTGCCCCACAAGTGCACTCCTTAATCCCCATCATCTATTTAACCTATCCTTCCCCCCATCTCACATCTGGCAACCATCGGTTTGTTCTCTGTAGATTAAAGTCCGTTTCTCAGTTTGTGTCTGTCATTTTTGCCCCATATTGTTTGTTTTGTTTCTTAAATTCCACATAGAGTGAAATCATATGGTATTTGTCTTTCACTGACCACTGTATTTTGCTTAGCACTTTACTCTCCAGATTGATCCATATTGTTTCAAATGACAAGATTTCAATCTTTTTTATGGCTGAGTAATATTCCATTTTAAATTTATGTACACATATATATGTAATTATAAAATATTTTTAAAGAGTCTATTTTTAATATATGTGCATATAAATATGTATATATATCTATATATAATCACATCTTCCTTATCCACTCATCTATCAATGGACACATGGGATCTTTCTAAAATTTGGCTATTGTAAATAATGCTGCAATAAACAGGGGTGTATATATTCTTTCAAATTGGTGTTTTTGTATCTCTTCGGGTAAATACCCAGTAGTGTGATTATTGCATCATATGGTAATTGTATTTTTAATTTTTTGAGGAAGCTCCATACTGTTTTCCATAGTGGCTGCACCAGTTGGCATTCTCAACAGGGGAGCAGGAGGGTTACTTTTCTCCTCATCTTCACCAACTCTTGTTGTTTCTTGTGTTTTTCATTTTAGCAATTCTCACAGGTGTGAGGTGATATTTCATTGTAGTTTTGGCTTGCATTTCCCTGATGGTTAGTAATTATAAGCATCTTCTCACGTATCTGTTGGCCATCAGTATGTTTTCTTTGGAGAAATGTCTATTTATGTCCTCTGCTCAGTTTTAAATTGGATTATTTCGAGTTTTTTGGTGTTGACTTATGTAAGTTCTTTTTTTTTTTTTTTAAAGATCTTATTTATTTGTCAGAGAGAGAGAGAGAGAGGGAGAGAGCACAAGCGGGCAGAGTGGCAGGCAGAGGCAGAGAGAGAAGCAGGCTCCCTGCTGAGCAAGGAGCCTGAAGTGGAACTCAATCCCAGGATACTGGGATCATGACCTGAGCTGAAGGCAGCTGCTTAACTGACTGAGCCACCCAGGCATCCCTGTAAGTTCTCTCTCTCTCTCTCTATATATATATAGAGAGAGAAATATATGAAATATATATATATTTATGAATAAAATATATATATATATATTTAACATTTTTATTTAAATTCCAGTTAGTTAACATACAGTGTAATATTAGTTTCAGGTGTACAATATAATGATTCAACACTTCCATACAACATCCAGTGCTCATTACAAGTGCACAGAACCTTTATCAAATATTTCAGTTGTAAATATCTTCTCCCACTATGTCAGTTGCATTTTAGTTCTGTTGATTCTTTTACTGTGCAGAACGTTTTTATTTTGATGTAGTCCCAATAGTTTATTTTTGCTTTACTTTCCGTTGCTTTAGGAGACATATCTAGAAAAAAATTTTTTTTTCACATGACAAAGTTTCTTTATTTTCATTAGCAGTCATTTTCTTCTGCCCAAAGTCAGAAACTGGAAACTATTTATCTATACATTTTCTAGAATATCATAGAAATGAAATTATATGGTATATAACTTTTAGAGCCTGACTTCTTTCACTTTGCATAATATAATTGAGATTTGTCTATGTTAATGTATGGATCAGTAGTTTGTTATGTTTTTATTGATCTTTTTGCTGAGCGGTATTCCACTCTACAGTAGCATCAACAGATCATCCATTCACTAGTTGAGGGGCATTTGTGTTTTGGGTAATTGTGATTATAACCCCTATATCTCTGCCACCTAGATCTTTTTTTTTAATATCTTAATTTTATTTTATTTTTTTCAGTGTTCCAAGATTCATTATTTATGTACCACACCCAGTGCTCCATACAATACGTGCCCTCTTTAATACCCACCACCAGGCTCACCCATCCCCCCACTCCTCTCCCCTCCAAAACCTTCAGTTTGTTTTTCAGAGTTCACAATCTCTCATGCTTCATCTCCCCCTCAGATTTACCCCAGTTCACTTTTCCTTTCCTTCTCCTAATGTCCTCCATGTTATTCCTTATGCTCCACAAGTAAATGAAACCATATGATAATTGACTTTCTCTGCTTGACTTATTTCACTCAGAGTAATCTCCTCCAGTCCCGTCCATGTTGCTCAAAAGTTGGGTATTCATCCTTTCTGATGGCTGCATAATATTACATTGTGTATTAGACCACATTTTGTTTATCCATTCATTTGTTGAAGGTCATCTTGGCTCTTTCCACAGTTTGGTGATTGTGGCCATTGCTGCTCTGAACATTGGGGTGCATATGGCCCTACTTTTCACTACATCTGTATCTTTGTGGTAAATACCCAGTAGTGCAATTGCAGGGTCATAGGGTAGCTCTATTTTTAATTTCTTGAAGAATCTCCACACTGTTTTCCAAAGTGGCTGCACCAACTTGCATGCCCACCAACAGTGCAAGAGGGTTCCCCTTTCTCCACACCATCTCCAACATTTGTTGTTTACTGTCTTGTTGATTTTGGCCATTCTAATTGGTGTAAGGTGGTATCTCAATGTGGTTTTGATTTATATTTCCCTGATGGCTAGTGATGATGAAATTTTTTCATGTGTCTGTTAGCTATTTGTATGTCTTCTTTGGAGAAGTGTCTGTTCATGTCTTCTTCCCATTTTTTGACTGGGTTATTAGTTTTTTGGGTGTTGAGTTTGAGTTCTTTATAGATCTTGGATATTAGCCCTTTGTCTGTAGTGTCACTTGTGAATATCTTCTCCCATTCTGTGGGTTGCCTGTTTCTTTTGTTGACTGTTTCCTTTGCTGTGCAGAAGCTTTTTATCTTGATGAAGTCCCAAAAGTTCTTTTTCCCTTTTGTTTCCTTTGCCTTTGGAGGCATGTCTTGAAAGGAGTTGCTGTCTTGAAAGGAGTTGCTGTCTTGAAAGGAGATGTCATAGAGGTTACAGCTTATGTTTTCCTCTAGGATTTTGATAGAGTCCTGCTTCACATTGAGGTCTTTCATTCATTTTGAGTTTATCTTTGTGTATGGTATGAGAGAATGACTGAGTTTCATTCTTCTATACATAGCTGTCCAATTTTCCCAGCACCATTTATTGAAGAGACTGTCTTTTTTTCACTATAAAAATATCAATGCAGTCAATATCAGAGAAATTACTGTCTGTGTTGTCTTCTAAGATTTTTAGTTTCATGCCTCAACTTTTGATCGTTAATCCATTTTGAGCTTATTTTTGTATATGGTGTAAGAAAGTGGTTCAATTTCATTCTTTTACATGTAGCTGTCCAGTTTTCCCAACAACAGTTGTTGAAGAGACTTTTTCTCATTGCATATTCTTGACTCTTTTGTCAAAGATTAATTGATCATATAATTGTGGGTTTACATCTGGGCTCTCTGTTCTGTTCTATTGATCTATGTGCCAGTACCATACTGTTTTGATTACTACTGCTTTGTAGTAATCTGAGATCATAATACCTCAAGTTGTGTTTTTCATTTTCAAGGTTGCTTTGGCTATTTAGGATCTTTTGTGATCCCATGCAAATTTTAGGATTGTTCTAGTTCTGTGGAAAATGCTATTGGTATTTTGAGAGGGATTGCATTAAATCTCTAGATTGCTTTAGGTAGTATAGAAATTTTAATAATATTTGCTCTTCCAATCCATGGACATGAGCTATCTTTTCATTTGTTCATGTGATCTTCAATTTCCTTTGCTAGTGTTTTATAGTTTTCAGAATACAGGTTTTTTTACCTCCTTGGTTAAGTTTATTCCTAGGTATTTTTAGTATATTTGGTACAATTGTAAATGGGATTTTTTTTCTTAATTTCTATTTCTGCTACTTCATTATTAGTGTATATAAGTGAAACAGATTTCTGTGTACTTACTTTCTATCCTGTGACCTTACTGAATTCATTTATTAGTTCTAGAAGTTTTTTGGTGGAGTGTTTTGGTTTTTCTATATATAGTATGTCATCTGTAATTAATTAAAGATTTACCTTTTCCTTATCAATTCAGATGGCTTTTATTCTTTTTTCTTGTCTGATTGCTGTGGCTAGGACTTCCAGTACTATGTTGAAAAAAAGTGGTGAGAATGGACATCCTTTTCTTATTCTTGACCCTACTAAAAAACTTTTTGGTTTTTCACCATTGAGTATGGTGGGTTTTTCATTGAGTAGCCATTTGTTTTTCATATATACCCTTTGTTATGTTGAGGTATATTCCCTCTCTTTTTTTAAGGGTTTTTTTCATTAATGGATGTTATACTTTGTCAATTGCTTTTTCCTCATCAATTGAAATAATCACATGGTTTGTATAGTGTCCTTGTCCCTTGTGACAGTCTTTGTTTTAAAGTCTATTTTGTTTGATGTAACTATTGTGACCCCAGCTTTCTTTTCACATCTATTTGTGTAACCATCCCTCAAAACAATGTACTGCTTAAAATATAACCTATGAGAAATTGTACTAGTCTTGCAAGCATGCTTAGATATAGTCTTAAGAAGAATATATACTAGCAACAGGTCTCTGGGGGAGAGGACAAGATATGCCCTTGAAGCCAAGCAGCTGGGGTTGCCCAGCTCCCTTAGGGCGGAATGCCACCTGCTTCACTTTTCAGTTATCTCCCTTTCCCCAGAGACCACCTGTGGCTAATCAGATTATCCCTTTGAATGTCCTTGCTCAATTATAAACTTTATACTGCTTGACCAGATATGTTTTGCCTTTATTCTTACTTATCTACAAGTCTCATGGTCAATGTATAATCTACTCTGGCTTCTTTGTTAGTTGTTATCTACTTTCTAATAAATATGAGACTGAGGAGATGTTCTGGGCAACAGTCTTCTCTACTGTCCTCCCCTGCTCCCTTTCTCTTGCAGCTGACTTGTTTGTGCCTCATTCTTCTAGGGTGGGCCATCAGGAGGCGGCATATTTGCATAATAAATGCTTTTTTATCCCTTCATTTTCAATCTTATTGTGTCTTTAGATCTTAAATGAGTCTCTTATAGGCAGGGTAAAAATGAGTCTTGCTCTTCATCCTTGCCATCACCCTATCTCTTTTACTGAAGCATTATTCTACTTACATTCAAAATAATTATTGATAGGTATACCCTTATTGCCATTTTGTTACTCACGTTATGGTTGTTTTTGTAGTTCTTCATTCACATATTCTTTTGTTCTCTTTTCTCATAGTTGGCTTTCTTTAGAGATAGACTTTAATTCCTTTATCTTTAATTTTTTGCATACCTATTACTGGTTTTTGATTTGTAGTTATCATTCAGTTTTTTAATATAATATCTTCCATATGTAGCATTCTATATTAAGTTGACATTTGTTTATGCCTGAGTCCTTCCTTATTGCCTTCCCCCCCATGTTTTAGGTATATGGTGTCATGCTTAATATCCTTTTAATTTGTGAGTCCTTGACTGATTTTTAGAGATATATTGATTTTTACTGCTCTTGTGCTTCCTACTTTACTTACTCCTACTTATGGTCTTTTCTTTGAAAGAGTTCCCCTTAACAATTATTGTAGAGCTGGTTTAGTGGTCATAAATTCCTATTACTTTTTTCTGGGAAACTCTATCTCACCTTCTATTCTGAATGATAGCCTTGCTGGATAGAGTATTCTAGGCTGCATATTTTTTTCTCTCAATACCTTGAATATATCATACCGCTCCCTTCTGGCCTGTAATGTTACTGGTGAAAAATCAGCTGATAGGCTTATGGGATTTTCCCTGTATATAACAGTTTTCTTTAACTTGCTGCTTTTAAAATTCTTTGTTACTACATTTGTCATTTTAATTAATACGTCTCTTGGTGTGGACTTCCTTAGATTGATTTTGTTGGGGGGATGGTTCTCTGTGCCTCCTGGATCTGGATTTGTTTCCTTTCCAGATTTGAAAAGTTTTCAGCTATTATTTCTTCAAGTAGATTTTTAAGGATCCCTGTGATGTGAACATTATTATGCTTGATGGTATTATTGAATTCTCTATGTCTATTTTCATTTTGTATTTTTTTTCTTTCACCATTCAGCTTGATTGCTTTCCATTACTCTATCCTCTAGGTCACTGATCCATTCTTCTCTTCTAGTCTAGTAGTTATTCCATCTAGTTATTTTTAATGTCATTTATTGAGTTCTCCATCTCTGATTTTTGTAATGTTTTCTCTCTTTTTGAAAGGCCTCAGTGAGACCCTCCACTCTTTTCTCACATCTCATGAGTATCTTTATAATCATTATTTTATTTTATTTTATTTATTTATTTTATAATCATTATTTTAAATTTTCCTTCAGACATATTACTTATGTCAATTTTGCTTCTGTCTCTTGCTGTGACTTTGTCCTTTTTTTTTCATTTGGGACATATTCTTCTGTCTCCTCATTTTGTCTAATTTTCTGTGTTTCTATGCATTAGGAGTATCTCCTGCTCTTGAAAGCAGTGACCTTATGAAGAAAAGGTTGTGTAGTGCCCTGTAGTGCAGTGTCCCGTTTCCCAGAATCGGGCATATCAGGGTGTCTCCTATATATGTTGTGTGTACCCTGCTATTGTGGCTGAACTGTTTTTTTAAAGATTTTATTTATTTACTTGACAGAGAAACAGAGAGAGAGCACAAGTAGGCAGAGCAGCAGGCAGAGTGAGAGGGAGAAGCAGGCTCCCCACTGAGCAGAAAACCCAATGCGGGGCTAGATCCCAGGACCCTGAGATCATGACCTGATCCAAAGGCAGCCACTTAATGACTGAGGCACCCAGGCACCACATGGCTGAACTATTTTTGCCCTCAGGCCAGTCATCTACAATGCATCTTTGCCTTTTGTGGGCATTATCTGGTGTCTGTCCTGTTAGTGTGCCAGTCTGGGGCTGCCTTGGGTTTGAGTCAGACCTGGCATTTGCAAGACATGCAGTAGCACAGGGCTTCAGTTTACTTTCCCTGTGTTGTTTCCTGTGAAGCTTTGTTGATGGGCAGGGCCTAGAGTCAAATCAGCTCTCTGCCCTAGCATACTGGTAAGCCACAGTCTGATTGTTGTGTGTGATTATATTTCCCTCTTTCTGGGCTAAGAGTCACTTTAGACTGATGCCGTCCCTGGGCTCCTTACACACTTCCAGGCTTGTGGCACTGCTTTGGATGGGTTCTGGCCAGGAGCATATTGGATGAGGTGGATCTGCAGAAATGTACAAGGGTAAGTCGCAAGGCATTAGCAACTTTTGCACTTCTGTGAGAGGGGGCCTGGAGTGGGGGGTTGGCTGGAGAGGGCATTTCTGCAAGGGAACATGTAAACAGAGCACACTGTTAGCAAGTTAGGTAGTGAGTGTCAGCACTGCACTGGTTCTTGCAGGTGACCATGTGTTTATGCTGGTGGATAGAGGAGAGGAATGGTGCGTGCCAGCTCTTTTGTTCCTGGACACTCCCAAGAATCCCTGTCCCTTTAGCAAGGGTTCTGAGATTAGTAAACAAATTTCCCTCCCATATACCCAAGGCATTTTTCAAACTGCTGGTAGGCTACATCTCCTTTGGGCTGTTTATTGTGCTTTGTCTTTAAGGGTGGGGGCTTAGTTTCCTCTCATCCTCCTGGAAGTCACAGAGGTAAGCCTGCTGATGTTTAAAGTTCCAGATTTTAAGTCTCACTGATTATAAGAACTCATGAAATTTGGCCCCTCCGGTGTTTAAAGTCAAGTGTTATGGGGATTCGTTTTTCCACTGTGGGCTCCCCAGTATGATAATCCTTTTCTCTCCCCTCTCAGTGCGTGCAGTGTCTCTCCCTTCCATGGACAGTTCCACAGGTCCATTTAGCTCCTGGCCATGTCTTTACCGTCTCAATGCAGCATCTTCTCTATATTTAACTGTGGAGAATTTGTTCTGCCAATCTTTGGGTCATTTTCTGAGTTATTTACATTGATGTGAATGTTATCTAGTTAGTGAGCTTACAGTTCTCCTACTCCACATTCCTTGGATGTCAACATCTCTGTTTTGAACAATCAAGGTTATAAAAAAAAATAAAGCATGATTCTGCAAATGTTTTTGCTTTCCTTCTAAAGTATATGCTATATGCTAAGGAAAAAATTAACCAATAGGTGATGATTTACAAAAAAAAAGATAGGTGATGATTTATTTTTTCCCAAATCATTGTACAGCTGATTTTGAATAAAGGATGTATCAGATATTAAACTGATAAGGAACAGATATTATACTTGATCTTAGCCAAAAGGCTGAGAAGAAATCACAACTGATTTTGGAAAAGCCTTTTTATATTAAAAAACTTTTTATTGTTGTTATAACCATATACTTTGTCCTCTGAGAAAAAATAGGTTATTATATTTCTTAAATGTATTTAAAATCAAATGTTTGGTTTGAAATTCTAAATTTGTAGATTTTTAGGGAGGCATAGTAGAAAGGGATATTTTGGACATTGTAGAATGATCATTCCCATTCGTAAGAAAGAATTCCAGTAGGCACAGAATGTCTGAAAGCAAGATGATTATGCAACAGACACTGCTTACCTGTCTCTTTGTTCTTCTGAACACCCACAGAATGCTCAGAAACATCCATCCATCTAGAAAGATATTTTAGTAACATTGTCACAGAATGTCACAACAAAGTAATCATAGATGTGCAAGACTGGTATAAACATGTAAAATAGTATGAGTATTGATGTTTGAAACAAGCAACTGATATGCAAGGTCATAGAGGAAGCTGAACAGGACAAAAATACATGTAATTACTACACTTTGTCATGGACAGTATAATAACTTGGAAAAGGAACTTTTGACTGCAGAGATACTCTGTATGGTGTGTGGAAACACTTTTATTTATTATTTGCCAAAACTTCAAATACCATTGAGTGGCTAGAAAATTAAGTTGAGTCTATATATTTTCTGGACAATCAGGCAGCTTTTTTTTTCTGGCACACAATGAGGAAATAAGATTTATTAAGGTTCTGTCCCAAGGTCCTGCCAAGAAACAGGTCTGGTATAGGATTACTTCCCCTAGTCAAGCAGCCCATTTTCTTCTGAGTGTTACTAAACATGTTAAATATTAGGATGTGGAATTTCAAAATAGCAAGAGAAAGTCACAGGCAGAAATGTATATGGTTCAGGTTCTTGCCTTCAGAAGCCCAATTAGCAAAATATCTAAAGAAGACCAATCTCTCGAGAACACATGCATTTGACCAAATTATAACAATAAATATAATTGCTATCTTTTAGTTCACAGTAATTAAAAAAATCAACATTGCTGAAATAGTTAAGTCTATATGACCAGCATATTCCATCTCTGTAGGCACTTACATGGAACCTAAGTTATAGTCAGACAGTTGCTTTGTGAGAATGGAATCAAAATAAGAGACACTAGATACATTGAATTTTTTTTTTTTACTTAAAATCTTTGTGACTTTATTTTTTTAACATCTTAATTTAATTTTTTTTTTCAGTATTCCAAGATTCATTGTTTATGCACCACACCCAGTACTCCATGCAATATGTGCCTTCCTCAATACCCACCACCAGGCTCACCCATCCCCTCACCACCCTCCCTTCCATAATCCTCAGTTTGTTTCTCAGATTCTACAGTCTGTCATCTTTCGTCTCCCCCTCTGATTTACCCCAGTTCACTTTTCCTTTCCTTCTTTTAATGTCCTCCATTTTATTCCTTATGTTCCACAAGCAAGTGAAACCAGATGATAATTAACTTCATTTTTAATGTTACCAAGCTAAGTCACAATACCATCGATCTTACCAATGGTACTAAAATTCTTTACTCTCTTTGTGGCAATATCCCCACTTTCACACTAAAAGTAGCTGTAAATATGAAAATATTATGATTAGAGTCCCTTAATCTCCTGGAAAATGCTTGCATGGACTCTGCCAATCTTTGCCTCTATGATGCTCCTTTTCTATTTCAGTGTCTTGCCATTTCCTACCACCTTCTTATTTTCCTTAGGTTTGATAACAAAGCAACTTAGGATCAAATCCTCTGGGCTTTGGAGTCATCAGTCAGGGTTCCAGCAGGAAAGAGCACATTCCAGATGAGTTCAAATGAAGAAAAATTAATGAACAGATGTGAGTCACTCAGAAACTAGTGCCAGTTGGAAGCTGTTATGATCACTAATTCTGTAGGGATCATAGCCATTGAGTAAAAGTGAGAATCATGGAGGAAACTGCCAGACAAGATATATATTCACAGAAGGGCTTGAATACCACTAGAAACAAAGTGCTGAACTAAGAAGGGCTTGGAAAAGGAAGGACTCTGTTCTTTTTCTTCTCCTACCCTAACACTTCCTGCTGGGGCCTCCTGTTTGCTTAAGGCCATGGAAGGTCAACAAAGCATGGATAAATCAATCCACAGAAATCAGCTTCCCAGGGAATAGAACAAGAAAGAGAAGGGGCAAATATGGATATTGTGGTGGTTATGGAGAGGGGAATAAAAGATAATAACTAGCATAGGAGCCATTGTACATCTTTCTAGAGATCTTTTGTCTTAGTCTGCTCAGGCTTCTATAAAATATCACAGACTAGATGACATCAATAGTAGAAATTTGTTGCTCACAGTTCTGGAGGCTGGAAATTCAAGATCAGGGTGCTGACATTTTCAGGTTTTGGTGAGAACCCTTTTCTGGGTTGTAGAGCTGACTTCTCTCTGTATCCTAATTTGGTGGAAGAAGACAAGGGAGCTTTCTCAGGCTTCTTTTATAAGAACATTAATCTTATTCATGAGGACTACAACTTAATTGCCTAATAACTTCCCCAAAGGCCCAACCTCCTAATACCATCATCCTGGGGCTTAGGATTTCAATATGAGACATTTGGGGGGATATATACATTCAGACCATAGCATCTTTTATATTTATACCTGGGCTCACTGTGTTCTGTTTTTATATACTCTAGAAGGAGTGTCTTGCTTATTTCATATCCAATGCCTTGGTTACAGTCTTTACTGTAGTCCCCCAAGCACTGAAATCATAGTCTAGAAACATCAGACTGGTTCAGTACTAGAACCATGGAACTGGTGAACACTAGAAACAGATCTAAAAGCTGAAGCTAAGTTTGCTTATTCTCTAATGTGTGACAGAGTGTAGGCATGGAAGAATTAAGATAATAAAGAGGAAGAAGATGGACATGGTGGTAAGAATACATGTGTGATGGGGATGCATGCAATCCATGGTCCCAAATAATTATTGTATACCAAGACACATTTGCTTATTTTAATTATGAGAGAATTCTAGTACTACTGTTGCCATACACACCCAGAAATTTTCAACCAGGAAAGAGAAGTGAGAAAATGATATTAGTTGGAAAGATAAAGCCACTGAATGATTTCTAGGGACTAAAAAGAGAAAATTTAACTTGACATTGCTTTCAAATAATAAGTTATTAAGTAAGTCTACCACTAAATATAACTGAAATATACAATAATTAAGGAAGGGAATATTTACATAAATAAATTCTTATGGGCAAAGTAGCAGGAAAAAAACAAAAGCTAGAAACAGAAGGTATGATTAAATTGCTTTGGTCAGATCAGGTTTTTCAAATACTTATATTTTTCTATTTGTTTTATCTTTAACCTTAAAAATGTATTAGTTTGGGTCACCTGGGTGGCTCAGTGGGTTAAAACCTCTGCCTTCGTATCAGGTCATGATCTCAGGGTCCTGGGATAGAGCCCTGCAGCAGCAGGCTCTCTGCTCTCTCTCTGCCTGTCTCTCTGCCTACTTGTGATCTCTCTCCTCTCTGTCAAATAAATGAATAAAATCTTTTAAAAATATGATTTTTTCACCGTTACTAAACAAACAAAATTATGACATGTTTCATTATATAAGTAACTTATTTCATGTACTTTGGACAGTTCTATTTGAAAGAAGGGGAAACTAATTTTTTTTTTGACAATTGAGGAGAGTGGTTTTCTGCCCCCTTATGGTTCCCTGATTTATAATTTGGAAGGATGATATCCTTAGCCAATTGATATATGAATAATTATTCTACACCTACTATGCATTTAGCACTGGCCTGGGTTCCAAACATTGCAGAAGCACTATAAAATATGGTTCTTCCTTTGAGGAGCTTATGATCTGATCTGTAAGAGAAGACACACACACCTAGCATTACAGATTATAAAGTCAATGTATAATTAAGTACTACAATGTATAATAGACGACTGTAACTACTGGGACACAGCAAGGAATTTCTTCCTTGAATTTCTAAGCTGGAATATTTAGAAAAAATAACATAGATGAAGTGGAACTTAATTTAATTTGTAAAACATGAATAAGATTTGCAACTGCAAAAAATAATGAGCAATTGCTTTTTGGCCTTTTGGATAAGACTGAGTGTGGATAAGGTTTGCACAGGTGAAGGGGATAGGAAGGAGATTACTAATATGAAAATGCCTTAGTCATAAAGGTTGTAAATATTTGCCCAACATACCTTTTCCTGTTTGATTTTGTTTATGGTGCTCCTACTATGCAGAAATTTAAGTGTGTATTTAAAGTTTTAAATTCTTTGCTTTGCAATTCATTTTATTGTTCTTATGCTTAGAAAATCCTTCTGTATCTAGAAAGTTAAATAGTAGCTTAAATATTGTTTTGGAATTTTATGTTTATGTTTCAACAATTGACTTTTCATCTGTCAATTTATTTTCATATATCTTGTGAGATGGGACTATACAATTTTTTATATGTTGATTTTCTATAATAGCATTTTTTGGTACTGATTCATAACTTCTCAATTGTTACACATCCTCTCTTGACATGTTAAATTCTAATGTATGTTAGGTTTTATTTCAGAGTTAGATTACCTTTACCATTAATCTCTCTTTAGATTCTTATACTAATACATTTTAAAATTATTTTACATTTATAAAATATCTTAGCATTTTTTTTTCAGATATTTACTTGCTATTTTGGTCTTATTATTCCCTAAATATGTCCTTGAAATCATTTGGTCAGTAAATAAAAATTCCCATTGTGATAGTTTTTTATTTTTTACTACTACTTTTCACTACTATTTTTTAACACATTCAAATTTTGTCATATCTTCCTACATATACTGTAGCCAAACTAGATTTTTGTCATTTCCTTGCTTTTATACTGTAATGCATTTACCCATTCTTTTTCTTCATCTTTACCTACTGAAATTCTACTCATCTTTCAAGTCTCCTTTCACATTACCTCCTGATTTTGATGACTCTTTTTCCTGATCAACTTGTATTACTGTGTTTATTCTTTTGTGTAATTGATCACCTTTTGCATTATTTTACTGTTGATTGTAAGATCTTGGAGAGAAGAGAGAGCAACAAGTTAATTTTTGTTCCCCTCACAACAACTAACATACTGCCTAGGTTGTCCACCTTTTGTGTAAAAAGCCTTGGGATTTTTTAGATGCTAACGTAGTTGGTGCAGGTTTTTGCTAGTGTTGACAACTGTGGAATCACTATCACGTATGCTAATAGAAAGCATGGAAGCAGGTGTTCTTAGAAGTAAGCATTTAAAATGTCAGTAGATATGGATATTGTTGATATTGTTGGGGATAAAAAAATATTTACCCTTTCAGAGTTCTTCTAGCTGATCTAAGAACCAAATTGGCATGAGACATATTAATAGGAGAAAATCAAACAAAAGTTTAAAAACATGTATACCTCTTATATGCATAGAAGTGACCCAGGAAATTTGATTAACTTATTAAAGTGGCCAAAGATAAAAGAAGCTAAAGATAAAAGAAGATGTTGGGGGTAAGGAGTCAGTTATGGAAAGTTACCAGGAAAAGTATGGTAAACAAGGGTAAGGTTATGCAGAATTAAGTCCTTATCTTCTCCATTGATAAGAGTTTCTAGAGATTTAGAGTCATCCTCTTACAGAGTATAGAGGGAGACACCATTACTAATTGAGATTTCCCTTTATGTAAATGTCTCTTACAAAAGGGAAACTTCTACTTGGTTTTTAGAGCTTTTCTTGTGTCTCCAGTTTCTTAAAAATAAACAGCTTAGAATAATCAATGTGGTAAAGAGGTATAGCTTGGAATGGCAAAATTTGTTTCCCTACAATATGGAAAAGTCTATCTTCACTGGACCATTTTCTTACAGGATGCTAATAATTCTATTACTTTTTAAGTACTTTTTTTATAAGTACTTTTTTTGAGTCACTAATTTAATAAAACTTTTAAAAAAATTATCCTCAAGTTCTATAAAGAATGGAATATGAAGATGCTGTTCTTTTCTAATTTAGTATTATTCGCAAACATGACTCATAGTTCATTATTTATACTCTAGCAGGTATTTTCTATCACAGGATCTATTTCCAAATTACAAGAGGTAATATAGATTTTAATTGGATCCTTGTTATTGATCTCAAAACTGCAAATGAAATAATTACTTAACAGTCTACCTTCAAGATTTTATCCATTTTTAATGACTAAATTTTACTTTCATATTTAAAAAGTTCAACACTTATCAGCAATTATGAATATAAAAATAAATTCTAATGATATAATAAAATACAGTACATAAAATAGTGCAGAAATATAACTGGTGGTTAATTAAGAGATAATGCATGCAGTACTGAATAGTGTCATCCTTTGGCACAAATATTAAGGTGAAGGAAAGTCGTTGTTTCAAAAGCAGGAAAATAAGTTTAAAAACATCATATTTATACTGTAGCCTGATTTATAGGAATATCACCAGACAACAAAGACAAGGAGGGTTGTATTGAAGAATGCTGTTTACATGCCCATTCACTCTCTGAAACAGATGCCTTCCTGTCTTTACGTAAAAAATCCTACCTGACTTTAGTTTCCTCATTTGTAAAAAGAGAAAATAATTCTGCTTTAATTGTTTCATATCGTATTAATAATTGCAAAATAGAGCAAAATAATAGCAAAATAGGTGAGGAATAATATTAACAAGCTAAGGAATATTATACAAATGCTGGAGAAGGTTTTAAAAGCACACACACACACACAGACCCAACCTGCACTGGTTTTGGTTTGAGAAAGGACTGTTTTAGTCAATTAGAAATGTATGCACTACAATAATTTTTTTCAGCTACTCTTCAGTATATGCTCAGAGACACATATATAAAGTAGGGTGAAACAGAGAGTCATTTAAGTTTTCCATTTCTGGGAAAAAAAAGATTAGGGACTTGTAAGATACATTTCCTAGGCTACGTCTATGATTAAAAATCTCTAATTTTATAAATAAAAAGTATTTTACCCAATTCTAACAGTAGAGGATTATAAAAAATATCAAATTATATACCATAGAGAAGACTATCCAATAAGGCAACAAAATCTAGGATAATTTGAAAATTTTAAATGTCGTTAAATTGAAATGATTTTCAAAACATACTTTGTAATGAATCCAAACTCAGTTCAAAATGCCTTTCTATATGTGTGCTAATATTATGTTTATATATTCATTCTTAGTTGTGATATTGTGATTTATAAGAAATATATATGTTTGATTATTCAAATGACCAAAATATGTTTCTTATATGTATTTGATCTTTGTCTACAGGTCTTGGCTCATAGCTCCCCAAACCCTTGGAATTTCCTGAGCAATAAGAGCAATGGAAACATCTTTTGTTATATTTGGTCTTTTCTCCTCAGTTCCTGAAATTGTTTCAGAGCCATAAAGGTGAAATTGGTATCACATTATACATAACAATCCCTTTTCCACCACCACTGGATTTATGTTAATGAAAGTAACTTTTGGAAAGCACCTAAGGATGGGGGTTCATTGCAAGGGAAACCAACCATGAATAGAAGTATGGAAATTTCAATCCCATTCCCTGATTGCTGGGGAGCAGAGAAGGGCTATAAATTGATTCAGGCACAAAAGGCCAATGAGTTAATCAATCATATCTATGTAGAGAAGCCTCCATAAAAACCCAGAAGGAAGAGATTTAGAGAGCTTCCAGGTTGGGCAACCGGAACACGTTCATGTGCCATTCTGCTGGATTCCAAGCTCTACTAGGACAGAAGTTCCTTTGTTCCGGACCTTGCCCTATATCTTTTCATCTGGCTGTTGATTTGTATCCCTTATTATTTGTCTATCTATCATCTATCTATCAATTTATTTTAAATTCAATTAGCCAACATATAGTACATCATTAGTTTTAGATGTAGTGTTCAATGATGCATTAATTGCATATAACACCCAGTATTCCATCATATCATGTGTCATCCTTAATGCCCATCATCCAGTTACCTAGTCCCCTCACCCACCTCCTTTTCTGCAACCCTCGGATTTGTATCCTTTAATATTCTTTGCCATAAATTGGCAATCTAGTGAGTAGATAGGTTTCCTGAATTCTCTGAACCATTATAACAAATCAGTCAGACCCATGGAGGGTGTTGTGGGAACCTCTGATTTAAAGCCAGTCAGCCAGTACAGTTAACCACCTGGACTTGTGATTGGCATCCTGAGTTGGAGGGAGTTGTTGGAACTTCCAGTTTGTAGCCAGTTGGTCAGAAGAACAGGTAACGACTTGGGCTTGCAAGTGGCATTTGAAGTGAAGGGTGGTGATGTGGAACTGAGCCCTTTACCTGTGGAATCTGATGCTATCCATGGTTAATAGTGTCAGAATTGAGTTGAATTCTTGGACACCCTACTGGGTGTGGGAAAGTCTCCAGACACATGTTAGAATTAGGTCTAGGAACTCAAAAAAGAGTATACATTTAAAACAACTAAATACCTGTCAAATAAATAAATAAAATCTTTAAAAAAATAACAACTAAATATCTGGTATTGATAAGAGACTAATTTTGGTAGATTAGTCAGTGATTAATCTGTTGCTTGGTAATTAAACTAGTGTTTGGCACTAACCAATTGTATCAACAATGATAATGATCAATGAGTGAGTATAGATATGGCACTTGGGTATCTATAATTTCTTATAGGCCAGATACCACATAATGAGGCTTAATAAAAGTTTTCCGAATGAATAAGTGAATAAATAAATAAATGCTAGAGATTCTTATAGTTTCATTCAGCAATTTTGCTTCTGTTTTCATGTGTTTTATTTATACTTTCTTACAATAAATAGTACATGTATAATTTCAAAATGCATATACATGAAGGTATATAATCTTGTGAGATTAGATATATTTTGGAGTTCAGAATTTTTTTTAAGAAAGTGATATGAAGTATATATATACTGATATTGGTAATGACTTAAGTGTGTCTGAAGTAGCACCTCATCCAAATATTTACAGTGAATGAGAAACAAAAGCTTTATGAAACAAATTTCAGTTAACTCCAGATTTTTCTGAACAAAATAAGTTGAACACCAAATTTGGGAAAACTCTCCATGTTTGGAGAATTTTGGGTTTTGGAATTATGGATAAGGGATAATGTTCTGTAGTAGTTCTTACCAAGGCTAATTGCAACGACAATTATGGGGGCGCCTTGTTGGCTCAGTAGGTTAAAGCCTCTGCCTTCCGCTCAGGTCATGATCTTAGGGTCCTGCGATCTAGCCTCGCATGGGGCTCTCTGCTCAGCAGGGAGCCTGCTTCCCCCTCTCTTTCTGCCTGCCTCTCTGCCTACTTGTGATCTCTCTCTGTCCAATAAATAAAATAAAATCTTTAAAAAAAAAAAAAGAAATGACAATTATGACTATGTTGGCCTTCTTCCAGGCTGAGAAATTTCATTTTTTTATCATCCACCTTTTTTTAGTTAAAAGAGAAAAGCATTGAGCTGACATGAGGTTCTCTGGAATACGGAGCGGTTGCTTTGGAGTCCTATTGATGGAGCATTTGTAGCCAGAATTAGAAGCAACTCTTTGGAGCTCTCAGAGAATGAAGTGAACACCAACCTTAGAATGCCAGAGAGCTGTAAAAAGGAATTTTATACATTTTTGGTTGGAACACACCTTGGCTCAATTTGGTACCTGAGTTGTGAGGCCTAAATATACGACAATGATATTTTTTCAGCTCAAATTGTGGTGTAGCTTTAAGGAGCATAGGGAGACAGCATTGCCAAAGGTGAGGTACTACCCTCAAGTGGTTTTAACCGGTAGTGCACATGGACAAAAGGACTTAAATTTGCACGAGAAAAATTTACCCTGTAGATAGGTATCTGTGTGTATTTGGGGGAAGGGGACTCTCAAGAATTTCTGGGGAAGGAGTTGGTGGGAGCTGGAGACCTAAAAGTGGGTGGGTGAATATAACAAGCTAGTAAGATTTGAGCATTAATATTATGACTTTTTATGCAATGCAAGTTGGAAAGTCCTGAGGCAGTTCTGGTTATACTTATATTTCATAGGATTGTATATTTATATTTAAAATGCAACTTTTATACCATCATAAACGAAAGTTATTTAAAATTTATAATTATTTAACTGATATGGTGGGGAGGGGCAGAGTGGTGTGGAACCATACTGCTACTTGAATGAGACCATTTATTTGGTTAATAATCTTTTTAGAAAAAAAAAATTCTAGGGGTCTAAAGAAAATTTTACAGAGAGCTTACACACACACACACACATACACACACACACACACACCTAACCAATTAACCAAACAAAAGCAATGTCAGTATGAATTTGGCATGGGGCTCTAGAGAAGGAATGGATTCATGCTTGTAAAGTGACTATCTGAATGCTGATTGTGTCTTTAAAATTATCATTTGAATGTTACTCCCATCAATATTCATCCTCTTAAAAATATTTATCCTTGTCAGAATCATCTCATTGACCCATTTTTTGTGTCATTTTTACCTCATAAGTAAGTACATTTAAGAGAAAAGAAACATTTTCAGAGGTAAAGATCAGGATCATTTCAATGATATCCTGAATAATACAAATGAATGCTAAAGGACATTGAGTAAGGTCTTTTATGATAAAAGAATGGAATAATTTAGAATTTTAAATTTAATATTGAAGCAATATAAGATTATGCTCATTTGCATTTATTAGTTGAGTGTGAATTAATAATGTATATTTATTTTATTCCCTATTAAAAGGTTTTAATATCAGCAATTATAAACATAGGTATATTAAATTCAATTAAAAAACCAAATGTGCAAATTTTTCCTTTAAGCGTTTAAATTATTTTCAAGTTTTAAATGTACAAGAAATGTTTTAAAATTGGATGCTATTTTTTATATTAAGATAATGCATTAAACCCCAAAAGCATGCAAAGGCATTTATATTTTAATTTAGGGGAAAAAGTCAATGGAAACAAGCTTACAAAGATCTATCAATTTGCATCCATAAAAGCCAATTGTAATGTCAGGAAAATAAATTGTTACAATTATAATTTATTTAGGAAACAATGGCATCACCTTTAAAAGTCATTCATATATTCATCACATGCAATTTTTTGTTAACACTCTAGTCTGTTCTAATTTGTTGTCCATAACTCACTAATAACCCACTGGTTGTCTATCATTTCTCTTCAAAACTCTTTATATTGGGTTTTTCTTTTTGTACTACAACGTTGCCACTAATAAGGGATTTCAATTGTGTAAAAGAAAGAATGGCTAAAAATTTTATTGATTCATTGTTAACCAGAGAGTATTATAGAGACAATTTGAAGGTATGTAGATTGGTAACAGATTGGAGTCTGAAAAGAGAGAAGGAAGGAAGGAAGGAAGGAAGGAAGGAAGGAAGGAAGGAAGGAAGGAGAGAGAGAAAGAAAGAGAGAAAGAAAAGAAATAAAGAAAGAAAATAAATGTAAATATAGTGAACTCATTTTCTCTGCAGGAATATTTATATCATTCATCTTAGTTGATAAGATGACTAAGCAAAAATCCAAGTCTTCAGAATCATCAATTGAACAGAAAGCAGGAATATACTAGAGGAAGGATGAAATGATGAATGTTACTTTGTTAAAAGAAAGAAAAAGTTCAATTCTTCATGAAGGAGTTTTATTTCTTCTTGTTCTCAAGCATTTTTTCTTGTTCTTAAGCATTTGATAAATGTCTATTTAGCTATGAGAAAAAATTATTATTAAAATGTTGGTTCACAGGTCATCTTTCAAATATTAATAAAAAATTTTTATCAGATTCCCTTCACAATTGTTTAATGTCTTGCCTTTAACTTTCTAACAGTCATAGAGAAACACTAAGAAGTTGCATCATGAGGAATAGCAAGTTCATGACAAAATAGTGTATCATATGTATTTTCTGAGAAACATTAACAATTTATATAAAAATTTCACTACAGATAATGGTCTCAGTAGATACCACATTATTCCAACTACATATGTACAGACTTAAGATGAAGCTATTTTCAGAGGGATTCTATGATATTAAAATGTAAGAGTTTGGAAAAATTATAAAAACTGTAGGATGAAGATTGAGAACACAAATATTTACAACTATTTAGTGTGCATGTCAGCTGTCATACATACACATATAGAAGTTTCAGAAAGAATTGGAAGGAATAAAAGAACAAACCCTATTTTTCTCATTTTGTATAGAAAGCTAGTCTTTCCATTTATCTCCATTGAATAGATTGTCTATTCCATATAGTTGTGCTAGAAGACATTTGTCTAGCAAAATTGTGTTACATTCAGAATGAAAATAAAAAGAGAAACAAAGATTTATTGAATTTTTTATTGGTCAGTTTGGGAAGATAGAACCTATTTGAAAAAAATATGAAAGTATATAATATGTGCACAAAATGTCTAAAAGTCTATTGAAGACTAAAAGTCTTCAATAATATATACATTATTGGGGCACCTGGCTGGCTCAGTGGGTTAAAGCCTCTGCCTTTGTATCAGGTCATGTTCTCAGGGTCCTGCAATTGAGCCCCGCATCAGGCTCTCTGCTCAGCATGGAGCCTGCTTCCCCCTCTCTCTCTGCCTGCCTCTATGCCTACTTGTGATCTCTCTGTCAAATAAATAAATAAATAAATAAAATCTTTAAAAAATAATAATATGTACATTATTATATATGTTATATGTATATAGAAATAGTATACATTTAATGTCTTAGTAAACAAGCAGAATTTTGTATAACTTTACTGAGAAAAAAAATAGCATTTGATCTGGCCACATACCTGATAGGTAAAAAATACTGGCGAATGAGATATGAATAATGTATTTGCAAAATCATCTTTAGTAGTGGGGAAAAATATAATTTGGTTGACATTCCAGATTTAATATTAACAACAACTACTCTGTATTTAGTTCCTATTCTATGGCAGGAAGTTTACAACATTAGTTTATATGCCAGTGAGGTAAGTATTATTATTGTTATTATTGTTATCTCCAATTTACAAATTATGGTACAGAAGCTCAGAGAGGTTGCATGACTTGCCATGGTTACATAAGTGGTAAATGCACAATTGGGATTCAGACCCAGATGATATTCCCCCAACTTAGCCTGAAGGAAAATACCTAAGTTCTTTCCTTAACAATGAAATATAAATCCTGGGGAATGGGAAAATGAAAGGTTATTTTGCTAATGGAACAGGGAAAGAGCATGAGGAATGCACTATTTTGAATGTTCCCACAGCTTAAGGGAAATAAAGCAACAGTGTCAGCCTACATATTTGGAAATATTTGCTCGAAATGAAGTAAAACCAGCAAAAATCCCTGGACTGGTCTATGCCATATGAGCAAACACAGGATAACAAGGAAAAACCCATTCTGAGATTGCTGATCATCATAAAATAACTTGTAAAGTATTGAGAATAGGAAAAACAATGTCTTTTTAAAGATAGATTGAAGGGTGCCTGGGTGGCTCTGTGGGTTAAAGCCTCTGCCTTTGGCTCAGGTCATGGTCTCAGGGTCCTGGGATAGAGCCCCGCATTGGGCTCTCTGCTCAGCAGGGAGCCTCCTCCCCCCTCCTTCTCTGTCTGCCTCTCTGCCTACTTGTGATCTCTCTCTCTCTCTGTCAAATAAATAAAATCTTAAAAAATAAATAAATATAGATTGAGATGGTTAGAGATGATTTCTCATTAAGTTAGAGAGCAACTAATTACCTCCAATGTTTTTTTGCAGCTGAAGATATTTAGTTTGTATCTCTAGACATTGCTCTTTGTTGGTATAACTCACAAAGATAGAACTACTCTCTGTTGCTGTGCGTGATCATTAATTACAAAAGGCAGTTAATGTTCAAAGAGTGTCATATGTATTCCATTTAATGTAATAGAAACATGGTATCTTTTCCTTTGTATTTCTCATTCAAAATTGCAAACACTAGCTCTGGTATATGCATCTGCAGTGTTGCACACAAAATAATTTGCACCAGATAATGTGGATGTTTGACTACTTTATTTAGTCACATTAGATCTAGTAATAAGTACTGTTGTACAACCTTATTTCATATGGAAAACAATCCACTGAGGAAAAAAATGGTAAAACATGGGGCTATCACTCATCTATGGATCTCTTGCTAATGTTTTTGGTTAAAGAGAGATTTTACTAATTTTGGAAAAATCCTTACACATTTACTCTAATATAATAATTATCCACTTCCCATATCTGTATATAAAATCAAAGAAGTACAACATAGAATATGCACTTAAGGAAGACACTCATAAAAATATATTTTTTTTCTAAAAAATGTGATTTAAGGGATAACTTACTTACAGTTAAGTATATAAGTTCATTGCAACTTACAGTTAAGTATATAAGTTCATTGCTTTTTCTGAGGAAAAGAATGTGTGAGGACAATTCACGTTTTATTATAAACATTCTTCCTATTATAATAACCTTCTGTGGTCCAGAGAACACTTCTACATGTCTATTTCATTCAATTTTGTTTCTTAAACAATTCATAATTTAGAAAGATTCATTGAAAGAGATATATATAATGTGATTTTTAAAAATCTATGCAACAAAGAAAATAATCATCAAAGAAATGCTTAAAATATTTACAGAGCATCATGTCCCTTTTTGGAAGGGATTAAGGACTATCCAAAAAGAGAGTAACAAAACACTTTATTTTCTGATATTAAATAATACTAAATGATATTTGTTTTCCTTAAACTTTTTGTGTCATTTTGTGCATACTTCACAGTATTATTATACAGTGTTATACTATGCCTCAGGATGCCATTACCTGCTAAATGTTTCTTATAAAAGTAAAAACAAGTCATAACTTTATGAATATGGATGATTGATGTAGAAAATGTGAAGCTTAGAGGTTGACAAATGGGGTTTTATAGCATTCTAAATTATACATTCAAGGCTTTTTTCTTGTTAAAATCTGACTTGCGTAGCCTTATCAACACCTTTACTTGAAATACTCTTTTCTTATTTTTGTTCCCCCATCTTCCATTCTGAGTTCTTGTATCATCTCCTGCATATGCCAATGTTTATGTGTTCCTTTCAGTCAGTTCTATTTGGATCCCTCTACTTCCTTTCTTTGACATTTCCTTATTGAAGATCCTAGATGCTGTGGTGATTAAGGACTCTGAATTCACAAGATGGCTAAACTAGATAGGCTTATCATGGATTAACAGTGAAGCCAGCAACATATTCTTAGTGCTTCTGAAGTTGAAATGGCTTCATAGTTTGGTTGCTTGAGTTGTCCTTTGAAACAGGTACTTTTAATTTTTCTTCAACTAAATGCAATATGGCTTTATTGGTCTGGCTTATGTGTCTTTGTTTCAGATTTCTGACAGAGACACCCCAGGGGTTTCTGAATTCAAAAGGAGAAAGAAAATAGGGAAATCAAAATGATTGAGATTTTTAAAAAGGAGTTGGCAGATACACAAAATGCGAGCTCTTAACCAAAAAAGAGTCCCTTGAACCAGTTAGTTGATAGACCAGTAAATTGAGGTGAAGGAAATTTCAATAAGACATGTATCTTTGATGGCTTAGGAAAAGGGGGCTTAATAACATTGCCACTCACTTCAGATATTGGCCTTGTATATAAAGGAATACAAAATTAGGGGCGCCTGGGTGGCTCAGTGGGTTAAAGCCTCTGCCTTCGGCTCAGGTCATGATCTCAGGGTCCTGGGATAGAGCCCCGCATTGGGCTCTCTGCTCAGCAGGGAGCCTGCTTCCTCCTCTCTCTCTGCCTGCCTCTCTGCCTCCTTGTGATCTCTCTCTCTGTCAAACAAATAAATAAAATCTTTTAAAAAAAATTAAAGATTGCTTGACAAGATCATCAACCATAGGACTGAGCTTAAATAATACTTCAGTAGATATCTTTATCTGAATCCTCAGCATCCAGAAGAGGCTGAATCACTTTACCAACCCACCATTGGGTAGTCTCAGATACAGTTCTCTCTTGAAGAAAGATAACACTGTATATTTGTTTCAACATCCAAGTGGAGGTATCATTTATTAACACAGGAAATATTCCTGAAAGATTTATACTTACAAAGCATTCATTTCTTTGCTTCTTGACAATAAACTCCATGTTATCAGAAGCCTTTCTCTTAGACTCGTGTGTTCTTTAAAAAATTGTGCCCTGATTTACTAAGGTAAATCATAGAGAATTTGGGGGGTAAAGACTGACATTTAAAAATACACATACATAAACACTGGGTGCATCTGGGTGGCTCAGTCAGTTAAGCATCTGACTCTTGATCTCAGTTCAGGTCTTGATCTCAAGACCAAGCCCCACGTTGGGTTCCACACTGAGCGTGGAGTGTACATAAAAAAAAGAAAAGAAAAAAATATTCATAAACACTCTATATTGATCTTTTAGGAGTGGACCAATAAGGGGCTTGTGTAAAATAATAAGGCAATATTTGATTTATCTTACATCAAGACTCAGGTGCTAATGTATAAGGAACACAGAGACTAAGATGGCTTTGTTCCTTTTTTATATACATACAATACTGACTTACTGTTTATTGGCCATGCTTTGTATATCACTTTGTAGGCAACTACATTACAAATATTGTGTTTTATATAGTAGAAATGACCTATTCATATATAAAGCAGAACTGATCTATTCATAAAAACATTTTCAAGAAAATAAAGACAACTTCCATGACAGTTAGACCTATATAAACTTAATTAAATTATTTAGATATCCACTTGTCTTCAAATTATTGTGAATTTTATATATCTTCCCACTGTATTGTTACTGACTAGAAATGTAACTCACAAATTGCATTTACACCTCTAAATTGCCATAATCAACTCAGCTTTTTACTTGCTCATGACAGTTTGTAATTTTTCTTTGAATATTGCTTGCCTTTATTGCAGATGTGAAACTGAATGGATACTATATAAGTAAATAAATGAAGTGAGTGAAATAAGTACCTAGGATATCTTGCTAACATAGGTCTTTTTTGTCCTTCAAAAAATAGTCTTTTTTGGCTCATCTTTTCTTTGTGTTATCTCTTTGGTAGAGACTACATTTATCACACAACATTATTAATTTCTGTATACCTGCTTCTCGAAGTATACTGTGGCATCTAGTTAATCCTCATATTCTGTTCTGGATATTTATTGCTGCATATAAAGTATTCCAAAAGTTAATGAGTTATAGTGATTTAAAACAACAACATTCATAAATAGTAGTAGTAGTAGTACTAGTAGTAGTAGGTCAGGAATTTGGCAAGATCTTGGCTGGGTGATTCAATCATGACCAACATGGCACCTGGTGCTAGACGACCTGCTTAAAGATGACTTCTTCACACAAGTATCTGATGTCTTGGTGCTCCTTGACTTCTCTCTCTTCAAATAGCATCTCATTTTTAGGCCTTCTGCATAAGGCTTGAAGTTCTCATAGCATGATAGTCACAGAGTATTCACAAGTCTTATATGGAATCTTGCTTCCCCTAGAGTAATTATTCCCAGAGACCAAGGCAGAAGTTGGAAGACATTATATGACCTAGATTCAGAACTCTTATAAAACTCTTAAAACATTACTTCTTCCACATTTAATTGGTAAAGCAGGTTTTTAAGCTAGCCTCTATTTAAGAGAAGGGGAGGAATAGACTCTGCTTCTGAATGAGGGGATGGTATACACATATATAAGAAGGGAAGGAATTAATGATGACAAGCTACCATACATTTCCAAGACTTTGAGGGAAAAATGTGTCATACTCATCTTTCTTCAGTGCCTTGTAGAGTCCTTCATATATCAAGGAGGTTAGTAAATGAGTAAGTGATTGACTTTAGTTCTCACTTCTAAGCAGAAGATTCAACATACCTCCCAAATAGAGTCACTGAAATTGTAATTGCTTGCTAAATAACTTTATCTGGCATTTCTTGCTGGTATTTCAAATTCTCACAGGCCCAAAGTGGAGCTCATAAAAATAGCTTCTTTTCTAGGCTTCCTTAATCTCACCATTCTCTCAGTCATGATGGCTCAACAGCTAAGAATCCTTGAGTCCACCGTCTTTATAACTTTCCACATTTGTCAACTTCTGTTGATTCTACTCTTCTTTCTTTATCTTTAAGATTTATTTATTTATATTAGAGAGAGAGCACACAAGGGGAAGGGGCAGAGGGAGAGGGAGAGAGAGTCTTAAGCAGACTCCACACTGCGCACAGAGCCTGATGTGGGGCTCAATCTCAGTACCCAAGATCATAACTTGAGCCAAAACCAAGAATCAGATTGTGCCACCCAGGCACCCCATTCTACTCTTCTTTCATCTGTCCCCTCCTTTCCAGCAGTATGGCTACCACAGTAGTTCACACACCTAACTTTTCTTTTTAATTATTATGATAGCATCCTAATTATTTTCTTTGCCCTCATCCCTCACTCATTTAACCGCTGAATACTGCCAATTAAATTTTTGTAAAACAGCTCTAATCTTGTCATGCCCCAGCTCCATATTATTATGGGTGAAATGTAGTCACATGCTTACTTTTTTTTTTTTTTTGGTGAAAGTTCTATTTACTGCTCAGCTGTACGTGATTGCTGAAATCTTCACCTTTGTTAACAAGTGACCCTTTTAGAGGCCTCCATAGCAAACTGTACTAACCATGTTTTGTATAGCCAGTTTTTTTCTATCTTTGTCTAATTTTCTATATATACTTCTCTCTTGGTCTCCCTGTGTCTCTTTCTTTCTGTTTCTCTCTGTATTCTCTGCCTCTTCGTGTATGTGTGTGTGTAATTTCTTCACTGAACTTTAAGACAAGGACTGTATAATGTGTCTTTATATCTCCAAAGCCCAACACAGTACTTAAACATGACAGGTGAATAAAAATATCTAATAGAATTTTCACAATATTCTCTTATACTCACTTCTATTTTTGTAGAGTCTGTTGTTATTTCTTTTTCAATTTCTGGTTTTTTTTGAGCCCTCCTCTCTTTTGATGAATATGGCTAGAGTTTTATCAATTTTGTTGATCTTTTCAAAGAACTGACTCTTAGCTTTGTTGACCTGTTCTTTGTTTTCAGTTTCTATTTCCTGTATTTCTGCTCTAATCTTTATTATTTCCTTTCTGCTACTGGTTTCTGGTTTTGTTTATTCTTTTTTTTTCTAGATCCTTTAGGTGTTGAGAATTTTTTTTTGCTTTTTGAGGTAGGCCTGAATTGCTATAAACTTCCCTCTTAGAATAGATTTTGCTGCATCCCAGAGATTTTAGATGGTTGTGTTTTTGTTTGTCTCTATATAATATTTTTATTTTATCTTTGATTTCTTGACTTACCCATTCATTGTTTGGCAACATGTTATTTAACATGTTACCATGTATTTGTGGTCTTTCCAATTTTTTTCTTATGGTTGGTTTCTATTTTCATAGCATTCTGGTAAAAAAAAATATACATGATTCCAATCTATTATCTTTTTGATTGTTGAGACTTGTTTAGTTGCCTAATATGTGATCTATTCTGGAGAATGTCCCATGTATACCTGAAAAAAATGTGTATTCTGCTGTTTTAGGGTGAAATGTTATAATATATCTGTTAAATCCATCTGGTCCAATGTGTTACTGAAAGCCAAGTTTCCTTGTTGATTTTCTGTTTTGAAGAAACCATTTGAAGAAATTGATACATTTCTAGAAACATACGACTTACCAAATTTGAACCAAGAAACAGAAAAATTGAACAGACCAATTACCAGCAATGAAGTTGAAACAGTAATCAAAAAACACCCAGCCTAACATCCCGGATCAGATGGCTTCACAGATGAATTCTACCAAACATTTAAAGAAGAGTTAATACCTGTTCTTCCCAAAATATTCCAGAGAATAGAAGAGGAAGGAAAAGAAAACTTCTAAATTCATTATATGAGGCTAGCATTACCCTGGTGCCAAGATCAGATAAACTACAAAAAGAACTACAGGCCAGTATCCCTGATGAACATACATGCAAAAATCCACAACAAAATATTAGGAAACTGAATCCCACAATACATTTTAAAAAATCATTCAGCACAACAAATGGAATTGATTACTGGGATGCAGGGGTGATCTGATATTTGCAAATCAATCCATATGATACATCACATCAACAAGAGAAAGGAAAAAATCATATAAGATTTCAAAAGATGTAGAAAAAACATTTGACAAGGTACATTTCAAAAGATGTAGAAAAAGCATGACAAGGTACAACATCCATTCATGATAAAAACCCTCAACAAAGTAGGTTTAGAGGGAGCACACCTCAACATAATAAAGGCCATACATAAAAAACCTACAGCTAACATCATACTCAATGGTGAAAAATTGAAAGCTTCCCCCCTAAGATAAGGAAAAAGATGAGGATGTGCACTCTCATCACTTTCATTCAACATACTACTGGAAGTCCTAGCTACAGAAATTAGACAACATAAATAAATAAAGTCATCCAAATTGGTAAGGAAGAAGTGAAATTTTCACTATTGCAGATGATATGATGCTATATTAAAAAAAACCCTAAAGGCCACCAAAAATACTACTAAACTGATAAATGAATTCAGTAAGGTCATGGCATACAAAATCAATTCAGAAATCCCTTACATTTCTAAATACTAATAATGATGCAACAGAAAGAGAAATTAAGAAAACAATCCCAGGGGTACCTGGGTGGTTCAGTTAAGTATCTGTGTTCAGCTCAGGTCATGATCTTGGAGTCCTGGGATCAAGCCCTGTGTTGGGCTCACTGCTTAGTGGGGGGGGTCTGTTTCTCCCCTTTCCTTTACCCTTCTCCTCCCCACCATGCTTGTGCTTGAGATCTCTCTCTCTCTCTCAAATAAATAAATAAAATCTCTAAGAAAAAGAAAAGAAAGCAATCCTATTTACAATTTCATGAAAAATAATAAAATACCAAGGAATAAATTCAACCAAGTAGAATCCAGTCAAGAAATGGGTAGAAGACATGAACAGATGTTTCTCCAAAGAAAAGACATTTCTCCAAATGGCTGACAGGCACATGAAAAGATGTTCAACATCACTCATCACCAGGGATATACAAATTCAAACCACAATGAGATTCCACCTCATACCAGTCAAAATTGCTAAAATTAAGAACTCAAGAAACAACACATGTTGGTGAGGATGTGGAGAAAGAGGAACCCTCTTATACTGTTGGTGGGAATATAAACTGAAGCAGCCACTCTGGAAAACAGTATGGAGGTTCCTCACGAAATTAAAATAGAACTACCATATGATCCAGCAATTAAACTATTGGGTATTTACCCAATGGATACAAAAATTGTGATTTGAAAGGGTACATGCACCCCAATGTTTGGCAATGTGCACAATTGCCAATATATAGAAAGAGCCCAGATGTCCGTTGCAGTCCTGGCAATGGCAGCCACCAGAAGCAAATTTCCCAGAACAATATTGCTCATCTCTCATGGCTTTGGTGGTGCAAGTGTGCAGAGGCTAGCAAGGGCCTTGCAAGGCTACTGGGACAGTGGCTGGGGGTTTGCACGGCCTGTGGGAGGCTAACCTGTGAGTGGAGTTTGCAGAGGGGGAGTCTGTGTGTTCTGGAACACACAGACGGGAGGAGACTGAGACTTTATCAGAGGCAGAGGTCTGGGTACAGGCAGATTATTTGCTTGGACCTTCTGAAAAGGCACAAAAAGACAAGAAAGAACAAAAACCTCCAGAGAGTAAAAGTCTGAAAAACCGGTTTCCACAGAGCCCCTTGATAGGCAGCAGGGCGACTCAACCCAAGCAAGATTGACTGGAATACAATGTGCAGGCCCCTCCCCCAGAACACAAGCCAAAACCAAGAAGACAATAAACACAGGGTCCCCATAAAACTGTAAAACCCCAACATCAGGGGAAAACAATATATTAAGCTCCCAATAGTGCCCTAAAACCTGTATATTTCATAGATACACATTTTCTTTTCTTATTTTTTTGACTCGTTCTCATGATTCTTGGTTTTAATTTTTTTTTTAATTACTTAACATTAAACCTAGAGGCTTAATGCAATGATATACCCAGGGAGAACCAAAATAACCTTCTTCACCCACATCAAGGATTTATAACCACCCTCCCATCTTATCCTTCTATCAGTGTTTCTGTGTATTTGTTTTTGTTCTGATACTATATAAATCTTATTCTTGGGGTTCATTCTAAGTTCTTTCATTTCTTGTCATTTACTTTTGTCAGTCTTTATGTTTATATACCTTATTAATCTTATTTTGGGGCTTATTTTGGCTGGGATTTCTTTTTTTCTCTTTCTCTCTCTCTCATTTTATCTTTATTCTTTCTTTTTGGTGATGAATTGCAATTGCTCCAAAATCTTCTAGGGTGCACCTTGGCTGGATTGTGGGTGATATCATTATCTATACATCCTCTCATCCAGTTCTCATCAAATGACTAGGAGGAGGAAGAACCAGCAGAGGAAAAACCCAGAGACTGCACCCTCTCCCTCAGAACTATTGGATATGGACATAAACAGTATATCAGAAAGGGAATTCAGGGTAACAATTTCCAGGCAATGGGTAGGATGGAGAAAAACATTAATGACAACATAGAATCTCTAAGGACAGAACTGAGAACCAATATGGCAGATGTTGAAAATGCTATCAATGAAAACCAAACTAAATAGTCTAACAGCTAGGGTAATGGAGACAGAGAATAGAATTGGTGGTTTAGAGGAAAGATGGTTGAGAAGAAAGGTTGGGAGGAGGGCTGGAACAAACTCTTTAGGAACCATGAGAACAGTCTTAAGGAAATAAATGATGCCATGAAACATTCCAACATAAGAATTATTGGAATCCCTGAGAGGGTAGAGAAAGACAGAATACTAGAAGATATATTTGAACAAATTGTGGATGAAAATTTCCCCAATCTGGGGAATGGAACAAGTGTTCCTGTCCTAGAGGAAGAAAGGACATCCCCCCAAGATCAAAGAGTCTAGAAAAACATCTAGACCCATAATTGTGAAATTTACAAATTATAATTTTAGACATAGGTCCTAAGGGCAGCTAGAGGGAAGAAATTCCTTATGTACAGAGGAAGACCCATCAGAATAATGTCAGATCTGTCCAGAGAAACCTGGCAAGCCAGAATGGGCTGATATGATATATTAAGGTCACTAAATGAGAAGAACATGCAGCCAAGAATACTTTATCCAGCAAGGCTGACATTCAAAATGGATGGAGAGATAAAGAGCTTCCACGACCTGCAAGGTCTAAAATAGCATGTGCCCACCAAGCCAGCACTACAAGAAATATTAAGAGGGGTTCTATAAAAGAAGAAAGAACATATGAATAACACAGAATAGAAACTTACAATCTATAGAAACAAGGACTTCACAGGCAACATGATGTCAATAAAAATTTACCTTTCAATAATCACTCTCAACGTGAACGGCCTAAATGCTCCCATAAAACAGCACAGGGTTGCAGACTGGATAAAACAAAAGGACCTGTCCATATTCTGTCTACAAGAGACACATTTGGAACCTAAAGATACATACAGACTAAGAGTAAAGGGATGGAGAACCATGTTTCATGCCAACAGCTCTCGAAAGAAAGCTGGGGTAGCGATTCTCATATCAGATAAATTATATTTTTTTCTTTTTTTTTTAAAGATTTTATTTATTTGACAGAGAGAGATCACAAGCAGGCAGAGAGGCAAGCAGAGAGAGAGGGGGAAGCAGGCTCCCTACTGAGCAGAGAGCCCAATGTAGGGCTCGATTCCAGGACCCTGAGATCATGATCTGAGCTGAAGACAGAGGCTTTAACCTGCTGAGCCACCCATGTGGCCCCAGATAAATTAGATCTTAAGCTATGACTATAGTCAGAGATACAGAAGGACACTACATCATTCTTTTTTTTTTAAGATTTTATTTATTTATTTATTTGACATAGAGGCAAGAGATCACAAGTAGGCAGAGAGATAAGCAAAGAGAGAAAGGGAAGCAGGCTCCCCGCTGAGCAGAGAGCCCCATGCGGGGCTCGATCCCAGGACCCCGAGATCATGACCTGAGCTTTTTTTTTTTTTTAAAGATTTTATTTATTTATTTGTCAGAGAGAGAGAGAGGGAGAGAGAGAACAAGCAGGCAGAGTGGCGGGCGGAGGCAGAGGGAGAAGCAGGCTCCCTGCTGAGCAAGGAGCCTGATGTGGGACTTGATCCCAGGACCCTGGGATCATGACCTGAGCCAAAGGCAGCAGCTCAACCAACTGAGCCACCCAGGTGTCCCATGACCTGAGCTTTAAAGCAGAGGCTTTAACCCACTGAGCCACCCAGGCACCCCACACTACATCATTCTTAAAGGGTTTATCCTCCAAGAAGATATAACAATTGTAAGTATTTATGCCCCCAATATAGGAGCAGCCAACTACACAAGCCAACTGTTAATCAAAATAAAGAGTCATATTGATATGAATACATTAATTGTAGGGAATCTTAACACACCACTCTCAGTAACAGACAGATCATCTAAACAGAAAATCAATAAAGAAACAAGAGCTTTTTTTTTTTTAAAGATTTTATTTATCTATTTGACAGAGAGAGAGATCACAAGTAGGCAGAGAGGCAAGGGGGGTGTGGGAAGCAGGCTCCCTGCTGAGCAGAGAGCCCGATGCGGGGCTCGATCCCAGGACCCTGGGATCATGACCCGAGCGAAGACAGAGGCTTTGACCCACTGAGCCACCCAGGCACCCCAAGAAACAAGAGCTTTGAATGACACTTTGGACCAGATGGACCTCATAGATATATACAGAACATTTCACCCCAAAACAACAGAATATTCTTTCTTATTGAGTGGACATAGAACTTTCTCCAGAATAGACCACATACTGGGTCACAAATGAGGGCTCAACTGATACCAAAAGATTGAGATTATTCCCTGCATATTCTCAGATCACAATGTTTTAAAACTGGAACTCAGCCACAAGAAAAAGTATGGAAGGAATTTAAACATTTGGAGGCTAAAGACGAACCTGCTCAAGAATGCTCGGATCAACTAGGAAATCAAAGATGAAAAACAATTCATGGAGACCAATGAGAATGAAGACACATTGATGCAAAACCTATGAGACACAACAAAGGCAGTCCTAAGGGGGAAATACATAAGCATCCAAGCCTCACTCAAAAAAATTGAAAAATCTCGAAAATACCAGCTCTCTTTACACCTTAAAGAACTGGAAAATCAACAAATTAAGTCAAACCCATGCACAAGAGGGGAAATAATCAAGATTAGAGCAGAGATCAATGAATTAGAAACTAGAGAAACAGGGTATTGAGGAGGGCACGTATTGCATGGATCACTGGGTGTAGTACATGAGCAATGAATCTTTTAATACTGAAAAAATTAAATAAAAGTATTTGAAAAAAAATAACTTCACTTGGAAAAAAGAAAAAAGAAACTAGAGAAACAGTAGAATGCATCAACAAAACCAGCAGTTGGTTATTTAAAAGAATCAATAAGATTGATAAAACACTGGCCAAACTAATCCAAAAGAAAAGAAAGAGGACTCAAATTAAAATAATGAATGAAAGGGGAGAGATGATGGCTAATCCCAAGGAAATAGAAACAATCATCAGGAATTATTATCAACAGCTATATGCCAAGAAGTTAAGCAACCTAGAAGAAACCTAGGAGAAATGGATGCGTTCTTGGAAACCTATAAACTCCCAAGACTGAAACAGGAAGAATTTGACAACCCGAATAGACCAATATCTAGTAATGAGATTGAAGCAGTGATCAAAAACCTCTTAAAAAACAAGATCCCAGGGCCTCATGGATTCCCTGGGGAATTCTACCAAACATTTAAAGAAGATAACACTGAAAAAAATAAAATAAAAATAAATTTAAAAAACCTAGTAATGTACTCTATGGTGACTAATATAACATGATAAAAAATAAATTAAAAAATAAAGAAATAATACTTATTCTACTGAAGCTGTTTCAAAAAATAGAAGCAAAAAGAAAACTTCCAAACTTGCTCTATGAAGCTAGCATTACCCTGATCCCCAAACCAGGCAAAGATCTCAGCAGAAAAGAGAATTCCAGACCAATATCCCTGATAAATATGGATGCCAAGATTCTCAACAAGATCCTAGCTAATGGGATCCAACAGTACATTAAAAAGATTATCCACCATGACCAGGTATGTGGTTCAACATTCATAAATCAATCAATGTGATAGAACAAACCAATAAGAGAAAAGAACCACATGGTCTTCTCAATTGATGCAGAAAAAGCATTTGACAAAATACAGCATCCGTTCCTGATTAAAACGCTTCCAAATTTTATTTTCTCAATAAATAAGGTAAGGAATATAAGGATTCACAAACATATCAAGACAAACTATGTTGGTTTGATTTCACTCTTGGTTTTAAAATGGGATCATCCTTGGCATGAAGGCCAAATTCCAAACATGAAGCACTTTGGGATATCTTCAGAAAGGCAATGTTGTGTACTTGGTTACAAGTAATAGAATTGACTGTTACTTGTGTCAGGTCCATTTCTATGAACAATTTTCTTGAAGTTCTATCACGAGCTTCACCATTTTGATTATTATATATTTGTTGTTCATTGGAGGTAGAGAGAAATTCCATGGTATTATATATTTTGGAAAGGAACTAGATACCTTCAATTAATCCTTGAATTTCTCTGGTTACATACACTTTGCGTAAATTAAGTCTTACTAAATAAACTAAACCTTTATCAAATGCCCATATAAATTAATATTTTAAAAGCATAAGGTAGGTGAGATCTTTCTAAGATGTGTGGTCATCACGTTATAAGAGGGAGTATGAACTAAATTTTGGTTTTGAGCCTCTTGGTGCTAAACACTTTGTTTTTACGTCTTATCGGGGTGGGGAAATGGCATCTCAATCCCATAGTGTTCTCAGTGAACATAATGTACATTTTATTTTAATAGCTTTTTATGGTCTACATTTTTTATTAATGTGCCCTGAATATGCTGTGCTTTTTATTGTGAATAACCAATAAAGGATAGTTATAAAAATAGTCATAACACTATACTGTTTTCTTCCATAGTTTTATCTCTTACTGTAAACTTAGATGTCACATAGAAATAAAATTAAAGTAAAATGAACCCACAAAGAAAACATTTAAGGCTATGACAACAGCTCATTCAGCTCCGCATGGCTTCTTTCACTGGACATCTTAATAATAGCACAATGTTTCCTTGGCTTATTTTTCTTATTTCATACAGAAGTTGAAGATAGGCATTTCATAGGCATCTTAACTCCTGGGAGCCTGGTTAATGTTACTTGTGGTGAGACAAAAAGGTTATTCTGAGATAAAAATGTTTCTGAAATGTAATACAATCCCTTGGAATGCAGGAGGATTTTATACTTTAAATGATTACTGTCCAATAACCCACACTATCATTTAAATATATTATCAGCAAATACTAATTAATCACCCACTATATGATAGTTTCTGTTCATGGCACAAAGCAGTATGAAACACAGCTCTGGTCCTCAGGTAATGTATAATCTATTTGAGGGAAAAATAGAACATAATTTTGTAAAAAATGAATTAATATACGGAGGTAATAATTGTTTAAGACTCACAGAATAGAAAAAAATCTTGCTAGGATTATTTTCCAAGGAAAATTTCACTATAAAAGTGGGATTTGGTAAAATCTGAGTCAATTCTTATGGGTCAGCTAGAGGGTAATAAAATGACCTTCTAGTTTCCAAAAGTACAAAGATAGGACTGTGCTAAAAGGACCAAAAGTAAAATATTTTATTATCTTTTATTTTTAATTTTTTTAGCTTAATTTTTTTAGGAATAGAGATATATGCACTATGAAACCAAAGAAAGCTGGAAAAGAAAGGTCAAGCTAGATTTTAGATATTTTTGAATGCAAGGCTGAGGTCGTGGGTATTGAGGAAGGCACGTATTGCATGGAGCACTGGGTGTGGTGTATGAACAATTAGTCTTGTAACACTGAAAAAATAAAATAAACGCATTTGGGGGAAAAAAGAATTTTCAGTTTAATCTTATAGCTGTTATAAATCCATGGAAGGCATTTAATTAGAAGAGTAATATGATTTAAGAGAATCACATAGTGATGTGCGGTATTACGGGGAAGGAAAAACTGAAAGCAGAGATGATAGCAAATGTTTTACTCTCATCCTTAGAACAAGGAGGAGGTTACCCAAAACAGATTTCAGCACTACAGAGGGAAAGTGCAGTTAGAAACCCAGAGGATAGATGATATTGAAAAAATATGGGTGTCTCTGGCACTTGTGTTTCAATACGCAGTGTTGAGCATCTCCTTCCATGACCAATACCTTTCAGTTCCAAGGAAATAATTTGCCACTTCTCATCCCCTATTCTTTGAAAAATAATTAGGATGACATCTGGGAGGATTATTTGACTAGGCTTCTACCTGAGAGATCTGAGCTGCAGAACTAGTTAGGTAACAGCAGAGACATCCCAAACCTTTTCTCTCAGATGCTATGAATGACTAGTTTATTACCCAATGAGAAATTATTTCCCAGTAGTGCCTACAGTATGCTTTCTTGATTCTTTTCATGGTTCTTTTCATGATTCTAAAGGAATTAATGAATTAGCATGAAATTAACAAAAGTAGAACATTACAGTTGAAGAATGTTTTGCAATATTAAACAATGCCTATTCTTCAAAGTGCATACAGGCAGGTCTAGATGTAGCATGCAAAAAGCATTGATATCAGTTCTTTACTTTGGCAAGTAGTAGACATTGAATGATAGAATTATAAATAGCTTTATTTATGTAAACTATTTGGTATATTTAATTAAATTTTCAAAAGAAATAAACATTATAGCTTATTTAGTTTTGAATTAATAATATACTAATTACAATTAATATTTATCAATGTAATAGATAAGTCAGAGTGAACCAATATTAAAATAATTTTATTTTTGTCTTTAATTTTTATTTATTTATTAAAATGAATCAAATTCTATATACTTTTAATGTGATTATGTTTTATTCATAAACTTTGATTCTTTACAGTCAGTAGGACTCAACTTACATACAATCTTGATTATGAATTCCTTTTCTTAAAAGAAATATTTTATTTTTAAATATTCTAAACCAAATATGGCGCTTGAACTTACAACTCTGAGCTCAAGAGTTGCATACTCTACCAACTGAGCCAGCCAGACACCCCTTGATAGTGAATTCCTAATTAATGATTTTGCTGAAATGAAGGGAAGAAAAATTAACTTAAAGAATAAATATTATATATCAGTTTATAATTTTTTTAAAGATTTTATTTATGTATTTGTCAGTGAGAGAGAGGGAGAGCACAAACAGGGGGAGTGGCAGGCAGAGAGAAAAGTGGGCTTCCCACTGAGCAAGGAGCCTGACTCAGGACTTGATCCCAGGACTCTGGAATCATGAACTGAGCTGAAGGCAGACTCTTAACCAACTGAGCCACCCAGGCATCCTTCAATTTATAATTTTTATACAACTTTATCTGACTACTTATCTAACATTCCTGGCCCATGAAAGGATCACACAGACATGTGCAATAATGATTAAATTCAGTCATCTTTGCTAATTTTTGTCAAAATTAAGCCATATGGAAGTCATAATTTTACACATTTTTTGTTTTGTATTTAGGAAGTTATACTGGTCAATGTAGAAGGACAGAACATATTTTTAAGCTTGATTAATTACTAGTAAATATTTAGACATATGATGTGTGGGTATTCATTTGTACTCTTGCTCTAGGTTCTGTCTTAGGAGTAGACCTGAGTGGGAACTCTTCTGCAATGAAAATTTCCATATGTGTGTGTGTTTATGTCTGTGTTATGAAAATGTGACATTTTCTGAGATATAATTTAGTAAAATAAAGAACGGATTTTAAATACATAGTGTGATGAGTTTTGACAAATATATACACTTGTGTAACCATGAAAAAATCAATATAAAAAACATATCCATCTCCCAGAAAATTCTTTTGGGTATCTTTTTTTTGACAATTAATTTACCAACCCCTATCAGAAACTACCATTGTTCTTGTTTCTATCACTATAGATTGGTTTTACTTCTTCTGTAACTTTATTTAAATGGAATGTGAAGAAGTACACTTTTGTGTCTGGCTACTATCTATCCCTACAGCATTTTTTAAATTTTATCTACTATTACATGCACCACTAATTAGTTTCTTTTTTGTAACTGAAAGTATTCCATTGTATGAATATACTACAATTCGTTTTCCATTCAGTTGTTGCTACACATTTGAGTTCTCCTAGTTTAGGACTATCATAAATAATGTTGCTATAAACAATTTTGCACTTACTATTTGTGTGTGTGTGTGTGTGTGTGTGTGTAAGTTTCTATTGAGTAAATCTTTTGGAGTGGGTCATAGATATGTTTAACTTTATGAAAAAATGTCAACTTGTTTTTCAAAGTAATTAAATAATTTTATAATTCCATTAAGAATATATGGAAGTTCCAAATGCTCCACATCAATGCCAAACTGAGGGTTTTTTTAGTTTTTATTTAAATTTCAGTTTATTAACATACAGTATAGTATTAGTTTCAGATGTACAATTTAATTATTCAACACTTACACACAATACCTGGTGTTCATCACAAGTGCACTCCTTAATTCACATCATCTATTTAACCCATCACCCCACCCATCTCCCCTCTAATAACTATCAGTTTGTTCTCTAAGAGTCTGTATCTTCATTTTCCTTTCTTTTTTTCTCCTCTATAATATTTGTTTTGTTTCTTAAATTCCACATATGAGTGAAATCATACGGTATTTTGCTCAGCATAATACTCTCTAGCTCTATCCATGCTGTTGTAAATGGAAAGAGTTCATCTTTTTTTGTGGATGAGTAATATTTTATATATATTTAGCTATCTATATCTATATATAGATATCTCATGTCTTCTTTTTTCCATTCATCAGTAGATAGACATTTGAGCTCTTTCTATAATTTGGCTATTGTTGATAATGATGCTATAAACATTGGGGTGCATGTAACCCTTCAGATTAGTATTTTTGTATTCTTTGGTTAAATACCTAGTAGTCCAATTGCCTAATTATCGGTAGTTCCATTATTATTGAGTAACCTCCATAGTGTTCTCCTGAGTGACTGTACCAGTTTGCATTTCCACCAACAATGTAAGAGGGTTCCCCTTTTCCCACATCCTTGCCAATACCTCCCGTTTTTTGTGTTGTTTATTTTAGCCATTCTGACTGGTGTGAGGTGATATCTCATTGTAGTTTTGACTGGTGTTTCATTGATGATGAGTGATGTTGAGCATCTTTTCATGTCTGATGGCTGGCTCTGTGTCTTTGGAAAAATGTCTGCTCATGTCTTCTGCCCATTTTTAAAATGGATTTTTTGTTTTTTGGGGTGTTGAGTTTTAAATTACTGAAAACAATCCACACATTTAATGCAATCTCTATCAGAATACTGACAGCATTTTTTTGAGAGCTAGAACAAATAGTCCTAAAATTTCTGTGGAATCACAAAACACCCTGGATAGCCAAAACAATCTTGAAAAAGGAAAGCAAAGCTGGAGTTTCACAATTCCAAACTTCAAGCTCTATTACAAAGCTGTAGTAATCAAGACAGTATGGTACTGGTACAAAAATAGATACGTAGATCGATAGAACAGAATAGAAAACCCGGAAATAAACCCACAATTACATGGTCAATTAATATTCAACAAAGCAGAAAAGACTATCCAATGGAAAAAAAGACAGTTTGCAATAAATGGTGTTGGAAAAACTGCACAGCAACATGCAAAAGAATGAAATTGGACCACTTTCTTATACCTTACACAAAAATAAATTCAAAACGGATCAAAAACCTAAATATGCTAAATATGAGACCTGAAACCATAAAAATTCCAGAGGAGAACAAAAACAGTAACCTCTTTGACATCAACCATAGCAACTTCTTTCTAGATATGTCTCCTGAGACAAAGGAAACAAAGGCAAAAATAAACTATTGGGACTACATCAAAATAAAAAGTTCTGCACAGTGAAAGAAACAATCAGAAAAACCAAAAGCCAACCTACTGAATGGGAGAAGATATTTGCAAATGTCTTTTCATATAAAGTGCTAGTGTCCAAAACCTATAAAGAATTTATCAAACTCAGTACCCAAGAAAAAAAGTACAGTCAAGAAATGGGTAGAAGATATGAACAGACATTTCTCCAAAGAAGACATACACATGGCTAACAGACACCGATGAGTGCATTTATAATGATAATTTTATATGAAATGCTTAGCTTTGTATGTATTTAATATAAATGTTATAACAGTTTTGAAGTCCATCCATGCTATAGCATGTATTAGTACTTCATTCCTTTTTATTGTTGAATAATTGCCAAATATATTTTATAGAGTATAAGTGAATTCCTATGGAATGAATTGATACACCATATATTATTTATCCATTCATAAGTGGTTAGACATATGGGTTGTTTACACTTCTTGTAGCTTATAAATTATCTTTCTCTGATGATTCATGTACAAATTCATTATGAACATAAGTGTTCAAATCCCTCATCTAGATACCAAAGAAGTGGGGTTATGGAGTTGTATGGTAACTCCATGCTTAACATTTTGAGGAATCGTCAGTCTGTTTTCCAAAGGGGTTGCACCATGTTATATCTAACCTTATGTATAAGTGAAATAGTTGTCCAGCTATTTACTTGGAACTATTTTCCACTAGAATAAATTTATCCTTATGATCTTTAATAATATCTTAAATTATATTTTTAGAATTTATTCCATTTGATTAAGTATTGTCTCTTACTAAAATATACTAGTCTCTGTTTGCAGGCAACACACTAAACCTTTATTTCCCAAAGTGTTTTTTGTCTTTGTTTTTTGTTTGTTTGTTTGTTTTTGGAGCGATAGTTTCATAAACTGTCAATTGTTATTTTATGACAAATGTCAAAAACGTTTGGGAGACAGTAATTAAACAATATTTTCCTTGAGGACTTCTCAGACTTTCTAGTAATCTAATGTGCATTGTAATACTTCAAAAAAGTAAAGTGTGTAGTATTTGCAAACCTTATTTGACCATGAACACTATTTAAAATAAATAGTAAAAGATACTATACTCTGTTCTCAATATAGTTTCAGAAATTCTTAACAATATTATATAATTTCTCACTGACAGAATTCTGAGGAAAGGCTGCTAAATGAAGCACAAAATATTTACATTTTGATAGATGGGCTAGAGGATAAGAAAGAGAGGAGAAGAGATCAGAATCTCTACAATCAAATTGTGGAGCACTATCAGGTCTGGCTTTGGTTTGTAAAATTTACCTGGATTGAGTGGTCAGTAGAGAAGAGGGGCATCAGAAGATGCATAGGAAAATATCAATAATACCTTTTGAAACTATCATTTTCATGATATCAGACAACTAGTATGGATGTGTGATTAGTAGCCTTTGCATTTATGTACATCTTTTATAGCTCTTCAATTGGCATTTAGAAATATACCTGTTGGAGTGACATTCAGCAAGTATATTCTTTCTAATTGGTAAAATTGACATATTAGCATACAAAAATTTTATTTTTAATCAATTAAGCCATCACTCTTTCGGTAATTCAGCCTTAAAAGTTTGAAATCATTTATGACATTTATATTTTCTTCAATCCCTTATTAAATCTATCACTGAATCTTGCTTTATTGATTTTCTTACATTCTATCTACAGTTCTAGCTCAGAACTCTCATCTCCCCATTCAAAACCATTCTTCACATTATGGTCTGTTTCATCTTCACTAAAAACCTTTTCTCCCCATATATAACAATATCTTGCTCAAAGCACTTTGATAAATATAACATCCAAACTCTTTGAAATGGAATTCAAAGACTTCCATTTTGTAGCCCATGAATAGTTTTCCAAACCTGTATTCCACTGCCCCAAACAGGACCCTATGCTCCTGTCAGTGATTTATAATCAACAGGCTATAAGTACTCTCTTCCTATTTATTGCCTTCTTTCCCTCTTTACCTATCTAAAATCAAACCATTTTTCAGTACTCAGAACAAACACTATTGCTACAAAGGCTTTCAACAATATTGACAAATTGTAATACCTACTTCTTCTGGATTAATTGAGCATTGCTGTCTATACCACTGATTTAGGACCCCATATGTCTTGCTTGTTTGTACCTTATCTCATCACATAGATGGTAAGCTTCTTGAAAGTAGCAATTATACCTTATACTTATTTAAATCTTCTAATACTCAGAAAAAACTTTTAAAGAATTAAAGCTTTATAAAGAAATACAGTTGTTTATAAATAAATATGCATTAAATGGCCATATCTTGATCTCTGAACACAAACTTAAATATAATAAAGGAACTCTATCTTTTCTTTCCTTAAAAAATTAAACATTTCTCTGTATTCTATTTTATATTAGTACTTGAAATTGCATCTACTTTCTCCCTGAAATATCATCTACATGTATGATGTTGCATCTGTGCCAAAGCCCCTGATTAATAATTAATAAATTCTCATTTTTATCAATGACTTCTTCTGACTAAAAAATATTAAAGAAATATAATTATTTGTTGAATTTTTAAAGAGAATGTAATAATTTCATGGTATCCCCCAAATTGGCACTTCTCTGTCTCTGAGAACTTCATATTTCTCTAACTACTGAATGTATAGTTCATTTTTATAAAAACAAAGAAATGTTATCCTCTTTTGGGAGAGAGAAGAACTTGTTTTTTTGATGATCCTATTTTTTTTTTTTATCAAAAGCACCTTAAAACCATTGCCTTGATTTCCTTATCAACTAATTATAATTTGAACATCTTTTGACACAGTTTATTGCACAGATTCTGGTTGTGGATATCTAGAATAGCAAACTTGTCTTTTCCTTCTCACTTTCTTTAAAGCAAAATATATTGGAAAATTCCAGAATTTGGAGTGCTAATATGATATATGTATCTCCCAGCAAAAATTTCAAGGAAAATTAACAGGCAAGCTGTTGTTGTGGTGGTAGTGATGGTGGTGGTGTGTGAGTGGGGGAAGTGGATGGATGTGAGGGAAGAAGACTATAACTAGAGCTTCTTTGAAAAGCACAAGAACAGTTCATCATTAATATGCATATGAAACAACATCGTTACAGTTGCCTGGAAATAAGTAAGAGGGAATCAGATAATGAAAAGGACTCTGATGCTCCAGTAAACTAAATTGAACTTTAAAACTACTACTTAAATTTAATTTTGTTCTCACATTATATTTTTTATCAAGTGGAATACTTAGTTAGAGGCAGTATTAATTGGCCACTCAAAGAGTTTGGGGATATAGAATGGTAAAGGCTAAAGTAAATGTTTTGCAATGTTGAAAATCTTATAAATGATAGGTAATGTCTGAGGACAATCCCCCTCAATATACATTTATAACTCTACCCTCAAATATTCTATCCTATTGAAGGAGGGGCCTGGTTACCTTGATAGTTCAAGGTAATGCTTAAAAGTTCCCTATAATGGCAATATGAAATAGAAATGAGTTCAAAAGTTTGGGGTGACATCAAATTTTGCTCCTTGGTTTTCAATGTTGAATACAAAAGTATCATACAGTGGGATAAGAGGGTCCCTGTCGCTAAATGCTTTCCCTGGTAAACACAAAGGATACTCTATGAATCAAATTTGACAGGGGTAGGAAAGATGAATGCATATGCTTTTATAGAAACATCAGATCTTTTTTTTTTTAACTTTTTTTTTAATTTATTTTTTCAGTGTTCAAACATTCATTGTTCATGCAGCACACCAAGTGCTCCATGCAATACATCCCCTCCTCAATACCCACCACTAGGCTCACACAACCCCCACCCCCCTCCCCTCCAAAACCCTCAGTTTGAGAAACACCAGATCATTTAAGTGTGAAAAAAAGTGTAATGGAAGAAATTGGTCCAAAAATTCTAAAATTTTATTGCTTAAAAATGAAACTTGTAGGGGTGCCTGAGTGGCTCAGTGGGTTAAGGCCTCTGCCTTAGGCTCAGGTCATGATCTCAGGGTCCTGGGATCGAGCCCCGCATCGGGCTCTCTGCTCGGCAGGAAGCCTGCTTCCTCCTCACTCTCTGCTTGCCTTTCTGCCTACTTGTGATTTCTCTCTGTGTGTCAAATAAATAAATAAAATCTTTTAAAAAATGAAATTTGTGTATGATATTACATGTTTTTAATGCTATTAAATAGCTATTTTTTTAAGTACTGTGAACTTACGTATTAAGAACAATGAATTTGGAGGGCAGGGTGCCTGGGTGGCTCAGTTGGTTAAACGTCCAATGTGATTTTGGCTTAGGTCACAATCTCAGTGTTGTAAAATTGAGCCCCATGTCAGGCTCTGTGCTGGGTCTGAAGCCTGCTTAAGATTCTCTTTCTCCCTCTGGCCCTCCCCTCCCCCGCTTAAGCTCTCTCTCAAAAAAAGAAAAAAAAAAGACTAATGCATTTTTTGCTCAGTATTATGTTAGAGTATTAACTTATCTACTCAACAAGCATTCATCAGTTATGTACTAAGAATCTCTTATGTCCAGGGTCCTGGGCAAGAAGAGATATGAAGTTGATAAAGTTTCAATGCCTAAAAATTGGAGTTCATGGCCTGCAGTAGAGGAGAAGATATATACATAAATAACAATAACAGTGCAATAGACTTTATAATGGAATGTTATATAAAGTTTTCCAGATGGGGCATCTGGGTGGCTCAGTGGATTAAGCCTCTGCCTTAAGCTCAGGTCATGATCTCAGGATCCTGTGATCAAGCATTGGGCTCTCTGCTCATCAGGGAGCCTGCTTCCCCCTCCCTCTCTGCCTGCCTCTCTGTCTACTTGTGATCTCTCTCTCTGTCAAATAAATTAAAAAAAAATTAAAAAAAAGTTTTCCATAAACACAGAAGAAATAATGTTATTCTGTCTGGAAAAATTAGGAAAAGCTTCATATTAAAAGTATTTGAGTTGAACTTTAAAAAATAAATAAAAGATTTTGCCTAGTGACAAAATGGGAAGGATCAAAATGTGATAACAAAAGAAGGATGAAAAGATGCAACTGAAGTGTTGGAAATCTGATTACAACCATTGAAGAGTTTTAGTAATCAACTAAAACTCTTGGAGCCCGAAACTTGCTGGTTATAAAAAATCTCCTGGTGCTTTGTAAAAATATAGATTACCTGATCCTAATCCTGAAAATGTGTATTCAAAAGATCTGGGATAATAGGAATCTTTTTAAAGCTGGTTTCCAAGTTAGTATAGTGATTAACCAAGTTTGGGAAACTATATTTTAAAGTGCTACTTAAATTTTAACGTATATAAGAATTATCTGGAAACCTTGTAATTATGCTGATTCTGATTCAGAATAGGGAGGGATGTAATTTTTTTGCCTTTTTAAATTTAATTTTATTTTTATTATGTTCATTTAGCCACCATATAGTACATCATTAGTTTTTGATGTAGTATTCAATGGTTCATTAGTTGTATATAGCACCCAGTGCTCATCACAACACATGCGAGATTTAATAGTTTGTATTTAGGTTTCTAACAAGATCCACATTGCCACTGGCCTGTGGACTACATATAGAGTAGCAGTGTTCTAAGACATACTAAGGAAATAAGAAAAATACTGAGCCATAAGCATTTTTAAGCAATAATGTGTACAGATCTCCTTAAGATATTTCACTTTGGCCCTATTTTACACAATGGATTTGTGTGGTTGACAATAGTAGAAACAGGAAAGAATGAGTATAGGGCTATTGTCACAGTTTGGGTGAGAAGCAATAACGGAGTAAATTATAGAATTGGTAATAATAATGGAAAAGAGGATATATTTTAGTAATAGTTCTCAGGGGACTCACAGGGAGTTTTAACTAGATAGCATGTGGGGAAGCATGATGATGAAAAGGGATAAATCTCTTGTGGCAACTTACACATTTATATGAGGATACAGGGAAAATAAGTTTTTTTAGAAAAAATAATTCTTTAAAATATACTGCATTTATATTAGTCAGGGTTCTCCAGAGAAACAAAATCAATAGGGTGTACGTGTATATATTTAGGGAGAGATTTATTTATTTATTTTAAATTTATTTTTAAGATTTTTTATTTGTTCATTTTTTTCCTAGGGAGAGGGAAAGAGGTGTAGGTGCTGGGTATACAATACTGGGCAAAGCAGGCCAAACACCCTGCCTTCACGGAACTTGCATCCCAGCAGAGAGATCTGCAATAAACAAAAAATGTTATTTTTTTTAAAAAGATTGTATTTATTTATTTGAGAGAGAGAGCGAGAGAATAAGTGGGGAGAGTTTCAGAGGGAAAAGCAGACTCTCCACTGAGCAAGGAGCCCAATGTGGGACTCAATCCCTGACACTGGGATCATGACCTGAGCTGAAAGTAGACACTCAGCCAGCTGAGCCAACCAAGTACCCTGAGAGAGATTTATTTTAAGAAATTGGCTCATGTGATTGTTGCGGTTTGATGGAGTAGGTCAGTAAGCTGGAGACTAAGGGAAGAGTTGCAGTCTGAGTCCAAAGACAGTCTGCTGGCAGAATTCTTTCTTGCTCAGGGGAGGTCAATCTTTACTCTATTTAGACCTCCCACTGAAAGAATGAGTCCCACCTACATGAAGCCCACCTACACAATCTGAATGTCCAATAATATGGTATTTAAAGGTAAATAAATAATAGCGACCTATTTAATGGAAAAAAAAAAGTGGCCATTAAATATGATGTGTTGGAACATGAGCTATCAATCTGCTCTGTGAAGATCTAGATTCCTCAACAAGATTTAAAAGGTTTCCCATAAAGAGGTGAATACAAGTTGTCAAGCCCCTCAAATTTTTATGCAACATTTCAAACACACCACTCCTGTTTTACAGATTTGTCTGTTTTGAGACTTCTTAAATATATAAATGTTTCCAAAGCCTAAATTGCCCCATGTTTTAAGAGTCAAGGACAGACAGAATCTGTTTAAGAATCTCAGAAGGACTGTGCAAATCAATGAGTGGCTTGTGGATCCTCATCTGAAAATGATCCCAAGTCTTAGAAGCTTCACCACAAAGATTTTTTCTTGTAGTGATTTTCAGAGTCTTAGTAAGCAACTGAACGGGTTCTTTCACTTTGAAATTCTTTGTGCCTCTGATCAAGTCAGCCTACACCTCCTAGAAAGATTTTACGTTGGAGTGGTTAGAGTAATTCTAATTTGGTGTGTTGCCACCTCTGGTCCCATGAGTATCTTCCCAGCGTCTTTCTTTTCTTTTCCTTTTTTTTAAAATTAACATATATTGTATTATTTGTTTCAGAGGTACAGGTCTGGGAATCATCAGTCTTAAACAATTCATAGCACTCACCATAGCACATACGCTCCCCAATGTCCAACACCCAGTCACCCTTTCCCTCCCCCCTCCCAGCATTAAGTCAAAGATGAAGTCACCACTGCAGATGTTTAAATAAACTTTTTTAATAAATTGATTATCAGTTGTTCAAAAAACTGTTTTTTAATGGAAGTCTCAAAATATAAACCCACTAAAATAGAATGAGAGAAGAAAACAGCAACTATTTTAAAAGCTGGAAGGCAAATAAAAAAATGGTAACTAACTTAGCACATTGAGAAAGGTGAATCTTAAACCCATAGTATAAAAAGTCTGAGAAGCAATGTCATTTAAACATAGAGACCTAAATGCCTAAGGAATTGGAAGAGTTATATATTTGGAAATTGATTAAATGAACACTAAAAGCATAAGAATTTGTTGAAAAATTGCCTGAATAGCATTAAGACTTAGATTTCCTTCTCTGTTCCAAAATCTGTAGGTTACTCTTTCTCTCTTACACTAGCAGAGAACTATAAGTATTTTTTGACAGCTTTACAGAGATATAATTCATATATCATAAAATGTACCCACTTATAGTATAATTCAATGGTTTATAATATATTCATAGATTTGTGCAACTATCATCACAATCAATTTTAGAACATTCTCATTACCCCAAAAAGAAACTCCATACCTATTAGCTATCATCCTCCAATCCCTTTTTTTCCAGTTCTAAGAAATCACTAATCAAATTAATTAATATACATTAAATTTTAAATTAATTAAAATCTAATTAAAATTAATTGAAACTTTATCTCAATGGATTTATCTAATATGGATATTTAGTATAAATTGATTAATCCAATATGTGCCCTTTTATAAAGCTTTTTTCACTTGGTCTAATGGTTTTAAGGTCATCTATGTCGGATCATGTGGCAGTATTTTATTCCTTTGTATTGTCAATAGTACTCCATTGTACATATATATCACATTTTGTTTACTTGTCTTTCCACTGATGGATATTTGGATTGTTTTCACTTTATATATCACAAATAAAACTACTATGAACAAGTTTGTGTACAAAAAAAAAGAATCAAGGACAGATGGTTGTGGGAAGGTGGCAGTGGAGTTAAAAGGATCCTAGGCTCATCTCGACCCACAAACATTAGGATAAAATTGTCCTAAAAACATTAGGAATCAACCTGAATAAGGAACACGTAAAAAGACAGGGATGTCCACTCTTACATGGTAATTTAACAGAGTCCTGGAAGTTTCAACCATAGCCATCAGAGAATAACATAACAAAAAAATAAAAGGCATCCAGGATAATATTAGCTGTGGGTCTTTCCTATATGGTTTTTATGGTGTTGAGGGTTTTCACCAAGAATGGATGCTATACTTTGTCAAATGCTTTTTCTGTATGTATCAGAATGTATGTAGAGAGGATCATAGGTACTTATCCTTTATTTTATTAATATGGTTGCTATGTCACATTGATTTATTTGTAAATATTGAACAAAGCTTGAAACTCAGGACTAAATCCCACTTGATCATGGTGAATGGTGCTTTAATGTACTGTTGGATTCAATTTGCTAGTATTTTGTTGCGAATTTTTGCATCCATTTTCACATGTTCGTCAGGGATATTGGCCTATAGTTCTTTTTTTTTCCCAAATATTTTTATTTTATTTTTTCAGTGTTACAAGATTAATTGTTCATTCACCACACCCAGTGCTCCATGCAATACCTGCCCTCCTCAATACCCACCACCAGGCTTGCCCAACCCCCAACCCTCTCCCCTCCAAAACCCTCAGTTTGTTGCTCAGAGTCCACAGTCTCTCATGGTTCATTGCCCCCACTGATTTCCCCCATTCACCCTTCCCTTCCTTCTCACAATGTCCTCCATGTTTTTTCTTATGTTCCACATGTAAGTGGGACCATAAGATAATTGACTCTCTCCACTTGACTTTAGTATGATCATTGGTTTTTGAATCAAGGTAATGCTGGCCTCAAAGAATGAGTTGGAAGTTTTCTCTCCATTTCTAGTTTTCGGAACAGTTTGAGAAGAATAGGTATTAACTATTCTTTAAATGTTTGGTAGAATTCCCCCTATGAAGCCATATGATACTGAATTTTTGTTTGTTGGGAGATTTCTTTATTACTGATTCAATTTCTTTGCTGGTTACCAGTATATTCAAGTTTTCTATTTCTTCTTCTTTCAGTTTTGGTAGTTTATATGTTTCTAGGAATTTTTTCCAGACTGCATAGTTCATTGGCATATAATTTTTCATAATATTCTCTTATAATTGTTTGTATTTCTGTGATGTTGGTTGTGATGTCTCCTCTCCCGTTCATGATTTTATTTATTTGGGTCCTTTTCCTTTTCTTGTTGATAAGTCTGGCTAGAGGTTTATCAAATTTATTTATTTTTTTCCAAAAAACCAGCTCCTTGTTTCTTTGATCTGTTCTACAGTTTATTTGTTTTTTTTCTATATCATTTATTTCTACTCTGATCTTTATTAATTCCCTTCTTCTCGTGGCTGTAGGTTTCATTTGTTGTTCTTTTTCTTGCTTCTTTAGGTGTAAGGTTAGGTTGCATATTTGAGATTTTTTTTGCTTCTTGAGGTAGACCTGTATTGGTATATACTTCCCTCTTAGGACTGCTTTTGCTGAATCCCTAAAGTTTTTGACCATTGTGTTTCCATTTTCATTTGTTTCTATATATTTAAATTTCTTATTTGATTTCCTGGTTGAGCTGTTCTTTCTTTAGTAGGATGTTCTTTAACCTCCATGTATTTGGGGTCTTTCCAATTTTTTTCTTGTGGTTACTTCAAGTTTCATAGTGTTGTGGTTGGAAAATGTGTATGGTATGATCTCAGTTATTTTGAATTTGTTGGGCTTGATTTGTGACCCAGTGTGTGATCTATTCTGGAGAAAGTCCCATGTGCACTTGAAAAGAATGTATATTCTGGTACTTTAGAATGAAATGTTCTGAATATATCTGTGAAATCCCATCTGGTCCAATGTGTCATTCAAAACCAGTGTGTCCTTGTTGATTTTCTGTTTAGATGATCTGTCCATTGATATAAGTGAGGTGTTAAAGTCCCCTACTATTATTGTATTATTTTCAGTGAGTTCCTTTATGTTTGTTTCTAATTGTTTTTATATATTGGTTTTTATATTCTAATTCTAGTTGTATATATATATATATATGTATATATATATACACATAATATAGTTGGGTACTCCCTTGTTGGGGGCATAAATATTCACAACTATTAGATCATCTTGTTGGATAGTCCCATTTATTATTAAATAGTATACTTCTCCATCTCTTATTGCAGTCTTTGGTTTAAAATCTATTTTTTTTCTAACAAAAGTTTTGCTACTCTTTCTTTTGACCTCCATTTGCATAATAAATGTTTCTCCATCTCCTCAGTTTTAATGTGCAGGTGTCTTTAGGTCTAAAATGAGTCTCTTATAGGCAGTGTATAGATCAGTCTTGTTTTTCTATCCATTCTGACGCCCTAAGTCTTTTTACTATTTCATCCATTTATATTCAAAGTAATTACTGATAGATATTAATTTAGTGCCGTTTTATTAATTTTTGTTTTGTTTTGTTTTGTTTTTGGAGATTTTCTGTTCCTTTCTATTCTTTGTGACTTTTGGTCTTTCTTTCCAACTCAGAGTTCCCTTTAATAGCTATTGCAGGGCTAATTTAGTGGTCACAAACTACTTCAGTTTTTGTTTGTTTGCGAAACTTTTTATCTCTCCTTCCATTCTGAACAATAGTCTTGCTGGCTAGAGTATTCTCAGTTGCAGATTTTTCCCATTCAGCACATTGAATATATTATTGCCACTGTCTTCTTCTCTGTCTAGTTTCTGTGGAGTCATCTGCTGTTAAACTTATCTGTCTTCCCTTGTAATTTAGGGACTTCTTTTGTCTTACTGCTTTTATGAATTTTTCTTTATAATTTTAAAATTTAACTATGACGTGTCTTGGCACTGTCCTGTTTTGTTGATTTTGATGGGAGTTCTCTGTGCCTTCTGGATCTGGATGTCTGTTTGCATTCTCAGTTTAGGGAAGTTTTCAGCTATGATTTCTTCAAATAAGTCTTCTGACTCCCTTTCTCTCTCTCTCTCTCTTTCTTTCTTTTTTTTTTTTTTTTGCTTCTGGGTCTCCTATGACATGGATATTATTATACTTCATGGAGTCACTGAGTTCCCTAAGTGTACATTTGAGATCTAATATTTTTCTTTCTCTTTTCTTTTCAGCATTATTATTTTCTATAATTTTAGCTTCTACATCACTTACTGGTTTCTCTGTTTCTTCCATCCTTCTGGTCATTACATCCAGTCAGTTTTGAATCTCAGTTATCGCATTTTTCATTTTCTCTGACTAGTTTTTAGGTCTTTTATCTCTGTGATAAGGGACTCCCCAGTGTCTTATTTGCTTTTCTCTAGCCCAGCTGGCATGCTTATTATTATTACTTTAAATTCTGGATCAGGCATATTATTATATCTATTTCAATTAGATCCTTGGCTGTGACCTTTTTTTATTCTTTTTTTTGGGGGGGGATGAATTCCTTGGCCTTAGTATTTTTGTCTAAGTCTCTATCTTCTTCTATGTATTAAGAAATCCTATTATGTTTCCTCCTCCTGAGAGTAGGGGCATTATGAAGAAGAGGTTATATAATTTCCATGGCCTGGCACTTTAGGGAGTGTCTCCCCATATACGCTGTGTGCACTTTGCTGCTGTGTTTTCACCACTCTTTCCCTTAGGTCAGTCTTCTGCAGAGTTTCTCCTTGCCTGCAGTGGGGGAGTGTTTGACCTTGGGCAGAATGTGGTGAGTTTTGGGGTGCCTGGGTGGCTCAGTGGGTTAAAGCCTCTGACTTTAGCTCAGGTCATGATCTCAGGGTCCTGAGATAGAGCCCCACATTGGGCTCTCTGCTCAGCAAGGAGCCTGCTTTTCCCTCTCTCTGCCTACTTGTGATCTCTCTCTCTCTCTCTCAAATAAATAAATAAATAAAATCTTTAAAAAAATGCGGTGAGTTTTAACTAGGTGTGCTCCTGTCTGCTTGTTAAAAGAGACCTGGTGCTATTTCCCCTAAAGCTGAAACTTTTTAGAACTCTATGATCAATAGATGTGGTGTGTTTGTGTGTGTGTGTGGGGGGGGTTGTGCTGGTCTTCTGGGGGAGGCGCCCACTTTCTGGTTCTCAGGCATACTAACTGGAAAAGACAACACCAGCAAAACACAGGGGGATGAGGTTTATTGTAAGTGGTTTAGGCAGCCCATATTGGCACTATGCTGCTTTCTGAGATTAGTTTATGCTAAGGGACAGGGGACGGATTTGGTGCCTAATGGCTTTTTTTCCCCTGGAATGGCAATACTACTTCTCCCAGATGCACTCCTAGAAAGGGGAACCATCTCTCATGTGTGTCCCAGGGGATCCTCAGATATAGCCATCTGCCCCTGGGTTATCTACCTTCCTTCTCCACATGAACAGTGCAGCACCCTCAGGGCTCCACACCAGCCAAGGTGTGGAGTCTTTGAGACCTGCTCGTTGTAAAAATGAAATTCAGCCCCTCTCATTTTCCCAGTCAATGACATTGAGGAAGTGTTTTTCTTGTGTAATACTCTGTTTGTCTCTTTCTCTCTCCTCTCTTTGCAACCAGGTCTCCCTCCCCTTCCCACAGCACCCATGATCTGTTTCTTCATCAATCCACATCTCACCTCCTATCTTCCTTCAGGCAGCCTCTTCTCTATCTCTAGTTGTTTAGTTTGTTCTGTCAGTCCTCAGATCAATTTCTTGGGCATTCAGAATGATTTGATATTTATCTATCTGTGTTCCAGGGATGAGGTAAGCCTAGGGTCCTCTTACTACTATACTACACTATTTTCTCATAGTATTGTTTTGAAGATTAAATTATCTAATTAATACCTATAACATAATAAGTGCTCTATAATAAGAAAAGATTTTCAACAGAAAAGAATATATCCAATGGCTACAGTGATAAATTTAAATTATAAGAGTACACATAATTATTTCTCCATTGGCTTATCTCAAGTTTATCGTTTTTTTACACTGGTCACATATGATTTGTTGTCAACCAAAACGTAATAGATGTAATTGAAAAGAGTAAAGACCACTCTATGAACAGGCAGTGCTATCTGTACTACACACTGATAGTGACTGTGTCTATGGTTATCATTATCATCAATAGAATCTGCCATTGATTGAAGTTGTTTCTTTGCCTTTAAGCTCTGAAATAGTAACTTTCCCTGTGACTGAAATAAATGAAATGAAAAATGGTGTATCTGCTATTGTCGATGATCTTGTGTTTGTAGCTGTGCTTGAGTTTGGTATTCCTTTACCCCATACTCACTTATAATGGCTTACCTTTGTGGCATTTGGTTTCTGTATGTGAAGTATTGTTACAACATTGTTTTTACTGACTTGTTTCAAGGATCTTTTTATTCTTATTGAAATCAATGATCTGATTATGGGAGAAAAATGTGCCCCCTTCCTATGACCCCTTCTTTTAAGTCTCATTTTGTATCTCTTCCATCTGTATATTAAGATGAAATTTAACCCATTTATATACTCTAGATTCTCTTGAACAAAGATGTTGGCAAAAGAAACCACATTTATTTCATGCATGATTTACTACATAATTCCAGAGCAAGGAATAGGTGAACAGGAATACACACTAAGCTAATTTATGGATCCAAGAAAGATCACCATAGTTTCATATGAAGTTTTTTTGTGATCAGTATCCATGATTTTTTTTCTTTCATTCCAGGTACATGAGACCTAGAAATTGGTTAACACTATACTGCTCATCCTCTTTTTCATCACTTCTAATTTAATTCCCTTGTGGCCAGAGAAAATACTTAGTATGATTTGAGCCCATTTAGGTTTTATGGACTTATTTAGTGGCCCAGTATCTGGTCTATCTGCTAAATGTTCATTGTACATTAGATGAGAATATGTGTTCTGTTGCTATTGAGCGAAATGGAATGTTTTATAAATATCAATTAGGTCGAGTTGCTAGTGTTGTTCAGACCTACTATATACTTGCTGATTATCTAATGATTAATTATGTAAGTTATTAAGAAAATGGTAAGTAAATCTCTGACTACATTTTGGATTTGTTAATTTCTCCTTGGAGTTACATCTGTTTTTGTCTCCTGTAACTTGGAGCCCTGTTATTAGGTACATAAACATCTAGGACTGTTCTATATTCATGATGTTCTTTTGACAATCTCTTGATCCTTTATCACTATGAAATTACTTGCTTAATTTTTTGATTAACAAAAACAATCTTTTGTCCTGAAATCTACTTTGTTGATTATTAATATAGTTACTCAAATGTTCTTTTAATTAGTATTAGCATTATACATTCTTTTCCATCCTTTCCTTTTGACTTTTTTCTTTTTTTTACATTTATAGTGCATTTTTTATAGGAAATGTATAGTTAGTTGGGTTTTGAATTTTTATCTAATCTGCCAAATTCTGACTTTTAATTCAGATAGCTTGAATCTTTACAATTAATTACCAATTAGATTTAAGTCCCATCTGTTCTTTGCCCCCTTTATCCTGTTTTTTTCTGTTTTCTTTTATATTGAGTAATTTTTGTGATTTCCTTTTATTGCCTTTGCTGGCCTATAAAATAGTGGTTTTTTTTTGCTATTTTAGTGGTTGTTTTAGGTTTTAGTGTATACATCTTTATCTTTTCACAGTCTAACTTCAAACTTTGTTATAGTTCTTAACATGTAGTATAAGAAACTTATAATAGTATACTTTGACTTCATTCTTCCTGCCTTTATGTGATTCTTATTATGTATTTTATGCTTCACATAAGTTCCTGTTACTTTTCGATTTCAATTAACTTTTAAAAGTATTAGATAATTTAAAAATATTTTATGTTTATGCAAGTAGTTATCATTTCTGGTTCTCTTTTTTTATTTGTGTAGATCCATATTTCCATATAATGTCGTTTTCCTCTTGCCTGAGAGATTTCTTTTGAAATTTTTCATAGTTCAGATGTGCTGCTAATGAATTCTTACAGCTATTGTATGTGTTTTCATTTTTTACTGCTAATTTCATTAGGTATAGAACTGACAGATGTAACCTAGATGTACCCTACACAGCGGGTATATGTTGACAGATGTTTCTTTCCTTTCAGTACTCTAAACAAGTTGCTCCACTGGAAAAATGTATGTTCGTGTCTTCTGCTTATATTTAATTGGATTGTTCAGGTTTTGGGTGTTGAATTAAATAAGTCCTTTATGTATTTTGGATTGTAACTCTTTATCAGTCATTTGCAAATATCTTCTCCCATTAGGTGGGTTGTCTTTTAGCTTTGTTATTTCTTTCACAGTGCAAAAGCATTTTATTTTGATGTAGTACCAATAGTTTATTTTTGCTTTTGTTTCCTTTGTCTCAGGAGACATATCTAGAAAGAAGTTGCTATGGTTGATGTCAAAGAGGTTACTGCTTGTGTTCTCCTCTAAGATTTTTATGGTTTCAGATCTTACATTTATGTCCTTGATCCATTTTGAATTTATTTCTGTGTATGGTGTAAGAAACTGGTCCAATTTCATTCTTTTGCATATTGCTGTCCAGATTTCCTAACACCATTTTTTGAAGACTGTCTTTTTCCCATTGGATAGTCTTTCCTACTTTGTCAAAGATCTATTTGCTCTATAATTGTGGGTTTATTTCTGAGTTTTCTATTTTGTTCTATAGATCTATGTGTCTATTTTAGTACCAGTACCTTACTGTCTTGATTACTACAGCTTTGTAATAGAGCTTGAAGTCTGGAATTGTGATGCCTCCAGCCTTGCTTTTCTATTTCTATTTCTTTTTAAGATTTTATTTATTAATTTGATGGAGAGAGAGCACAAGTAGGGGGAACAGCAGGCAGAGGGAGAGGGAGAAGCAGGCACCCCACTGAGCATGCAGCCCAATGTGGGGCTCAATCCCAGGACCCTGGGATCATGACATAAGCTGAAGGCAGATGCTTAATGACTGAGCCACCCAGGCAGCCCTGCTTTTCTTTTTCAAAATTGCTTTGGCTATCCAGGGTGTTTTGTGGTTCCATAGAAATTTAAGATTGCTTGTTTTAGCTCTGAGAAAAATGTTGTTGGTATTTTGATTAAATGTGTAGATTGATGTGGGTAGTATAAACATTTTAACAATAGACACACAGACATATGAAAAGATGTTCAACATCATTCATCATCAGGGAAATGTAAATCTAGACTATAATGAGATATCATCTCATACCTGTGAGAATGTCTAAAATGGCTAAACTCTATAGCACCAAAACCAACAGGTATTGGCAAGGATGTGGAAAGTGGGTATCTTCCTACACTATTATGAAATAGAAACTGGTGCAGCTACTCTGGAAAACAGTATGGAGATTCCTCAAAAAGTTAAAAATAGAACTACCCTATGATCCAGCAATTGCACTACTAGGTATTTACCCAAAGATTACAAAAATACTAGTTCAAAAGGATTACTTGCATCCTGATATTTATAGTAGCATTGTCTACAATTGCCGTATTATGGAAACAGACCAAGTTTCATCAACAGACCAAGTATCCATCAATTGATAAATGGATGAAGATGTTATACACACACACACAATGGAATATTATTCAGCCATAAAAAGAATGAAATATATCCATTTGCAATGGTGTAGATGGAGCTAAGGAGTATTATGTTAAGCAAAAAAAAAAAAAAGTCAGAGAAAGACAAATACTGAATGATTTCATTGATACCTGAAATTTCAGAAACAAAACAAATAGACAAATGGGGGAAAAGAGAGAGAGAGAGAGAGAGAGAGAGAGAGAAGCAAGCTAAGAAACAAACTCTTAACCTTAGAGAGCAAACTGATGGTTACCAGAAGGAAGGTGGGTGGAGGGATGAGTTAAATAAGTGATGTGGATTAAGGAGTGCACTTGCGATGAGCACTGGGTGATGTATGGAAATATTGCATGGAGCACTGGGTGTGGTGCATGAACATTTAATCTTATAACACTGAAAAAATAAAATAAACATATTTGGGAAGAAAAAAAAGAAATATTGATTCATTGTATCTTTCACCTAGAACTAATATTACACTGGACGTTAACTAACTGGACTTTAAGTAAAATTTTAAAAAAGAAACATGTTGCTCCACAGTCTTCTTACTTGCATTGTTACTAACAAGAAATCTGCTGTAGTATTTATATTCTTTTCTCTGTATATAGTGTGTTTCCCCTCTCCCCCAGGCTGCTTTTTTTTTTCTTTGACAGTGGTTTTTAGCAGTTTGATGATGATGACCCTTAGTGTGGTTTTATTCATGTTTCTTTTTTTCTAGTTTTTGTTGAGATTCTTGGATCTATATATTTATACTTTTCAAAATGTCAGTGAAAATTTGGTCATTATTTCTTCAAATGTTGTTTCTGCTCTCCATTCCCTTCTGATGACTCTAGTTATACGTATAATAAAGTCCTTGAAGTTGTTCAGCAGATCCTTGATCCCCTTAATTTTTGAAATCTGTTTTCTATTTTATTTCAATAATTTTATTGTTAGGTGTTTAAGTTGACTAATTCTTTCTTTTGCATTTTCTAATCTTATGTTAATTTCATGTAAGTTTTTTCATCTATTATAAGAAAACTATGGTTTTAATATCTAGAACTCTTACTTGGGTATTTTTTCATATGCTCATGTCTCTAACTTTTTGAACTTATGGAATAAACTTATAATAACTCCTTTGATGTTCTCCTAAGCAAATTCTAACATTTCTGTAAGTTCTAGTTCAGTTTCAATTGATTGATTTTTTCTTTAATATATATATACATGTATATGTATATATATGTATATACATATATACTAAACTAAACTAAACATATATACTAAACTAAGTTTGGTGTATATATATACATATATACTAAACTCAAATATATATATTTGAGTTTAGTTCTGGAATATATTTATTTGGAAACAATTTGACGCTGTCAGATTGCACTGGACTGAATTATGTTCACCCAAAATTAGTATCCAGCTAACTTCAGAATATGATCTTATTTAGAAATAGTCTTTCAGATATAATTAGTTAAATTAGGTCATACTGGATTAGGACAGGCCCTAAATTCAATGACTTAAGGTGATCTGAAGACACAGGGAAGAAGACAATATCATCATGGAGACAGAGACTGGAGTGGTTCAGGTATAAGCCAAATAATACCAATGATTTCCAGCAACCACTAAGGGCTAACACAGAAACATGAGACTGATTCTCCCTGGGAGTCTCCAGAAAGAAAAACCAAAAACCAAAACAAATATAAAACCCTGCTGACACCTTGATTTCACACTTCTGGCCTCCCAAACTATAAGAGAATAAACTTCTGTAGTTATAAGCCACTCTGTTTGTGGTAATTTTCTTATGACTGTCCTAGGAAATTAATACACAAATCTTACTTGTTAAGATTTGTTAAGTATGACCAGAATTGTTTAGTTTAGGATTAACTTTTCTCCACTATTGAGGCAAGGCCCTCAGCATACTCTACTCAATGACCCAAGAATTATGAGAATTTACATTCTGGCTGATGGGAATAAGTGCTATTCTTAGTTTTGTAGTAAGTTTTTTCTCACACCATCAAGTAGTTTCTTTGTATTCATGCACTGATCAGTACTGCACTGAAAACTCAAGGAAGACTTTATTCTTGGGAGGTTATTTGGGAAAGTTATTCTCTAGTAATCTGTATCATGAACTCCAAGTGGCTTGGTCTCCCTGGACTGTCATCTGTGGACCCTTAACTTGGGGATCCCTTAAGATTTTACCTCAGCTTCTTCCTGGGTCATGCTTTGAAAATTCTCTCCAAGCAGTAAGCAAGGGTAATGGCATGGTTCACCTTATCTGTTTTCTATTTTCAAGAATCACTGTCCTTTGCTACCTGATATCCAGTGTCTTATTTATTTATTTGAGAGAGAGAAAAAGAGTGAGCAAGAACGCAAGCATTTGAAAGATGGGCAGAGAGAATGGGAAAGCCAGATTTTTTTTTTTTTTGAGAGAGATTCTTTTAAGCCAGCTCCAAGCTCAGAGCACAGAGCCTGATGCAGGGGTTGCTGTCATGTCCCTGAGATGTCCTGAGCCAAATCAAAAGTCAGATGCTTAACTGATTGAACCTCCCAAGCTCCTCTCCAGTGTCTTTTAAACTATTGTTTTATAAAATCTGTGTTGTTTATTATAGTTTCTAATCTCTGTTACTCCATCTTGTTTGGAAGTAGAAGTCTTCCTCAGCCAATTATGAAAAGTCTGTGAAAACAATTTAAAGTATTTCCTAGTAAATGAAAAGAAGAATAAATTGTCTACCTGTGGATCAGCTATGGAACAGTAATGATTTTTCCAGCCTCTAAATGTTTGTCAAATGCAGCTTCTCAGAAGTGATAAGAAGGTAGAAACAGGTATTGCTTGGTATTCCTGACAAACCAGAAGTTCATCCTTTCTACTGATGACCCTTGACCCTTGGGTATTGACACAGTGCTAACATTGTGCCAATTATTCATAGGCTTGTTGTGAGAATTAAATTGATTAATTCATGTTAAGTGTTAAAAGGCCCTTTGATTTAACATATCAAAATTTATTTTCTATATGAAACAAACATTGTCTTAAATGACAGCTTATTCACTCCTTTTCAATAGTATTCAGATAAAAGACCTTTCACATTTTGCTGTCACATGGTTTCTGTTAAAGGAATTGTTTTCCTTCATAAGTATCTGGGCAAAGATAATACTAAGCAGGGTAACATTAAGTGCAAGTGTTTTGAAACAAGAGAGTCTTTGGTTTATTCTAGTAATGCCAAGGAAGCTAGTATGGGTGGTGTGTGGTAAGCTTAAAAGACTATGGAAGAAAATTAACTCACAGAGATAGTTTTGGGGGTATTGGAAATTATGTATTGAGGGTATGAAATTATGGTTGACTCAAAAAGAATGGAAAACCACATTAAAGATTTCAGTTTTTACGTAGAGATAGGAAATTATTGGAGGTTTTTAAACGATGAAGTGACATGAACCAATTTATGATTTTAAAAATAATTTCTCTATGCTGTGAGAAAAAATATATATGGGGAGCAACAGTGAAAGCAGAAAACCTGTTAGGATGCCATCAAAGAGATTTAGCTGTCAGGTTTTAATCATCTGGTCCATAGTGTTGGTGTTGAAAGCAATGACAAGTAGTCAAATTTTGGGTGTATTTTGAAGATAGAATCAATAGGATTTGCTGGTGGATTAAATATGAAATGTGAGAGAAAGAGAGGAGTCAGGGAAGACTACAATTAAAAAAAAACTTAGAATCTGGACAAATGGAATGTAACTTACTGTGACAGGGAAGAAAGAGAGACAATTATGCAGTGGATGTTATATTGGGACTTCTGTTAGACATCTAAGTGAATATAGGTCTTCAACTGAGGAGATGAGGCCCTCCCATATTAGAGAGGATAATCTACATTATTCAGTCTACAGATTCAAATGTTAATCTTATTCACAAACACCCTCAGTGACATACTCAGAATAACATTTGACCATATATCTGGACATCTTATGTCCCAGACAAACTGACACATAAAATTAACCATCATACAACCCCAGCAAACTAATTCAGGCTTTGATTGATGCTGAACACCAAGGAGAAATTGGACTGCTACTCCAGGTATGTCTGGAATACAGGATATCCCTTAGTATGTCTTTTATTATTATCACACACTGTGATTAAGATCAATGGAAAACTACAATAACCTAAATTTGGTAGGATTAGTAATAGCCCAGACCCTTTAAAAATTAAAGTGTGGGTCATCCCACCAGGTAAACAACCTGAATTAGCTGCAGTCTTTGCTGAGAACAAAGGAAATACAGAATGTGTAGTAGAAGGTAATGATAACTCCTAGCTGTGACCATGTGGCCAGTTATAGCAATAAGACTGTTATTATCATGAATATTACTTCCTTATTTTATATGAATATGCTTGTATGTGTATCAAATATCTTTGTTTTCATCCTCCTTTTATGCCCTTATAAAACATAAGATGTGTTGATTTTGTACCTGATTGATTTTGTAATTGATTTTAGTTTTTTTAAGAAGATTTATTTATTTTGGGGGGGCAGAGGAAGAAAGATTGTTAAGCAGACTGCACTGAGCACTGAGCCTGATGCAGGGCTCAATCTCATGACTCCAAGATCATGACCTGAGCTGAAACCAAGAGTCAGATGCTTAATTGACTGTGCCATCCAGATGCCCCTGATTTCATAACATAGTTCTTAAGTATGGATAATTTTACACCATAGTATATAGTATTTAATTAGGCGATACCAAGGAAAAGATTAAACATCACCCAAGGACTTCACATCCTCTTCTAGGGAAAGAATTAGTGCATTTTAAGTTGTATTCAGGATAATTGTATCATGTTAGTTGGAAATATATATTTTTACTTCCTTTATTTAAAGATTAAATATAATTTAAAGAGATGTGTTTGTGTGGCAAAGGGTAGGCTTGTGATGATTAATTTTATGTATCAACTTGGGTGACCTGTGGCGTCCAAATACTTGGTCAGGTCAATTATTTCATATGTTTCTGTGAAGGTGTTTTTGGATAAAGTTAACCTTTAAACCAGGGGACATTTAGTAAAGAAGATTACCACATAATGTGGGTGGGCCTCACCAAATCAGCTGAAAGCCTTTATAAAACAAAACCTGACCTGCCCCAAGAAAGGAAGAATTTTACTAGCACTCTGCCTTTTGACTTGTACTGTAACTCTTCCCTGGGTCTTCAACCTGCTGGCCTGTTCTGCAGATTTTGGATTTGTACCTCAATTATAAGAGCAGGTTTCTTAAAATAAGGCCTTTTCTCTCTCAGTCTCCCTCACATATCTATATAAAAGCTGGTTATGTTTCTCTGAAGAGCCCTGAATAATATAGAACATTGGTACATTGCTGGCAGGAATTTAAATGTTATAGTTTCTATGGAAACAGTATGGTGGTTTCTCAAAAGATTAAATATAAAGATATTATATCATATAGCAATTCTCCTTCTGGGTATATATCTAAAAGAATTGAAAACAAGAATTCAAACAGATATTTGTACATCCATGTTCATAGTAGTATTTTTCATAACAGTTCAAAGGTGGAAACAACCCAAATGCCTGTGGATGGAAAAATGGATATACAAAATGGGCATGTAACTACAATATTAGTCATCCTTATAAAGGAATAAAATTCTGATACAGGCTATAAAATAGATAAACCTTGGAGACATTAACTATGTGAAATAAGCCAGGCTGAAAAGGGCAAATATCATATGATTCTGTTTCTATAACATACCTAGAATTATCAAACTTATAGAGACAGAAAGTAAAATAGTGATTACTGGGGGCTAGTGGAATAGAAGAATGGTGAGCTACTATTTGATAGGTGTAGAGTTTCAGTTTGGGGTGATGAAAATATTTTCTGGAGACAGATAATATGAAGATTTCACAGCAATATGAATTTACTTAATATCAAATATCTGTACATTTTAGTTGAAATTATAAATATTGTGCACATTTTATCATAAAAATTAGTTAGAAATTTCCATTTTATTACTTCTTAGATTTAGAAAAACTTATAAATGATATTAAAACTGAATTCTATCATAGATCAAAACCCATTAGGATTTTTTTCTAAATTAAGATCTTCATTTTGTTGTGTCAAATGTAGTTTAGAATTAGTGGAATTGAATAGGTTATTATTATTATTATTATTATTATTATTTTCATTTATAGGCATCCTTATAGTCATTTTGTTTGTGTTAAAGTTATCCAAAACTAGGGGAACTAGGATAGTTGCATAGTAGGAGGACCCTAGGCTTGTCTCATCCCTTGAACACAACTAGATAACTATCAAACCATTCTGAATACCCCGGAAATCAACCTGAACACTGACAGAACAAAATAACATGTAAAGGGAGATTATAAGCTACATCACAAAAGGTAGAAAATGCAGAGAAATAGTTTCAGAAAGAAACAAATCACAGGTGCTACAGAGGGGAGGGAACCATTGTTGTGGAGAAAGATGAGAGGAGTACACAGATGAATACATGGGGAAATCACTTTCCCAAAGCCACTGGATGGGAAAAATGAGTGGGGCCGATTTTCATGAGTTCTTGCAAACATGGGGCTTAAACACTGGAGTTTTTAAGGTTTGGGGCTTGGTTGGGATAGAGCCCTGAGGGCAATGCCCTACTCCTGTAGAGAAGACAGGCAAACAACCCAAGGGCAAACAGAATGTGAAACAGCAATGTGAAGCGCACCTAGGGCACACAGGATCAAGTTTATACACTTCTTGTAGCAGGTCCTTGAGGTGTAGTATTCACAGAGATGCCTTTCCCAGGACAAAGAAGCTGGCTGGTGCCACTTCCCTCCCCAGCCCCTCAGCATGAACACAGAGTCACCTGTAGAAGGCAGCTCAGCCCTGACACCAGGTCTCACACCTCTGTTCTCTGATGTGACTGGCCTTCTCAGTCAAGGTTGCCTCAGTTCCAGAGGGGCAAGACCCTCCCCGAGAAGACCAGCACAGGCCCCTGCCAACCCCGTGTCCCCCCAAAACTTGGAGTTTTAAAAGTCAGCAGGCTTGGCTGAGATAAAGCCCAGAGGGCACTGTACTGCTACTAGAGAGAAAAGGAGTCAAACAACCAAGAAGCAGATAGTGTGGAAACAGTGATCTGAAATATGCATGGGACACACAGGTGAGAGATTATGCGCTCTTTTTCAAGTGCTGCCCTGAGAGGCACCATTTATAGAGGTTTCTCTATGGGGACTAAGGAGCTGCCTGGAGCCATTTCCCTCCCCTACCCCTCAGCATAAATGCAGAGCCACCTGTGGTAAACAGTACAGTGCCAACAATGACTGTATAACCTGCTTACACCAAGTCCCAAACTCCTGCACTCTGGTGGTACTGCCCTTCTCCATCAAGCTTCTCTCAACCCAGAGCATCAGACCCCTCCCCCAGAATACCAGTGAAAACTGCTGCCAACCAAATCTCCTAACCAGATAGTTCTGCAGGACTTCAGTTCTACTTGGAGTACTATCCAGTCTCACTTAACAAGCAGACTAGAGCACACCTAGTTAAAACTCACCACATTCTGCCCAAGGACCAAACACTGCCGTTTGCAGGCAAGGAGACCTCTGAATAGACTGACCTGAAGGATAGAGCAGCCAAAACACTACAGCTGGATGTAGGCAGGACATCCCAGAGACATCCCAGAAGTACCAGGCACTAGACACTATGACCTCTTCTTCATAAAAGATGTAATAGGCTATTCTAACAGACAGAAGAAGGCAGAGACTTAGAAAATCCTGAGACAGAAGAACTCATCCCAAATGAAAGAATAAGATAAGGTTAAGGCTAGAGATCTAAGTGAAACAGATAAATAATATGCCTGATGGAGAACTTAAAGAAACAATTTTAAGGATACTCTCTGGGTTTAAGAAAAGAATGGTAGTCTTCAGGGAGACCCTTACCATAGAGATAAGAGTTAAAAAACAATCATTCAGAAATGAAAAGTAGAAAAACTGAGATTTGAAACAGACTTGATGTAATGAAACTAAGCATGGAAGAATCAGAGGAATGAATAAGTGATATGGACAATAAAATAATGGAAAATAATGAAGCTGAAGAAAAGAATGAAAAATTATGGAATATGAGAATAGACTTAGGGAATTCAATGACTCCATCAAACCTATTAACATTTGTATTACAAGAGTCTTAGAAGAAGAACAGAGAGAAAAGGGAGAAGAAAAATTATTTCAGGAAATTATAGTTGAAAACTTGCCTAATCTGGGGAAGGAAACAGACATCTAGATCCAGGAGGAGCAGAGAACTCACATCAACACCAACAAAAACAGATCAAAACCAAGACATACATAAATAAATTTGTAAAATATAGAAAAACAAACAAACAACAACAAAAACTGAAAGCAGCAAGAAAAATAAGTGCCTAACTTACTAAGGGAAGACCCATAAGGCTAGATGCAGAGCTGTCAGTAGAAAAATGGGCAAGCCAGAAGAGAATGGCATGATATATTCAATGTGCTGAATGGGAAAAATATGCAGTTAATTTTTAATTAATAATCTTTGTCCAGCAAAGATATAAGTCAGATTGGAAGAAGAGATAGGAATGCCTGGGTGGCTCAGTCATTAAGCATCTGTCTTTGGCTCAAGTCATGATCCCAGGGTCCTGGGATCAAGCCCTGCATCAGGCTCCCTGTTCAGCAGGAAGCCTGCTTACCCCTCTCCCACTCCCCCTGCTTGTGTTCCCTCCCTCGCTGTGTCTCTCTCTGTCAAATAAATAAATAAAATCTTTAAAAAAAGGAGAGATGAAGTGTTTCCCACGGGGGGGGGGGATTAGAGGAGATCCTACAACTAAACCAGCCCTGCAAGAAATATTAAAGGGGACACACTGAGAGGTGTCCCTTATTTGCCAAATATAGGAAATTCACAGAGAAGATCTTCAGAAACAAGAACAAAACAACTATTAAAGTAACACTACATACATACTTTTCAATAATTAATCTGAATATAAATGAACTAAACACTCCAGTCAAAAGACTTATGCTGACAGAATGGATAGAAAACAAAACCCATTTACATGCTGCCTACAAGAGATTCACATTAGACCTAATAATACCTGTAGATTGAAAGTGAGAGGATGGGGAAATACTTATCATGCAAATGGACATCTAAGAAACCAGATATTAATACTTACCTCAGAAATAGTAGATTTAAACCAAAGAGTATAACAAGAGATGAAGGACACTATATCATCATAAAGGGGACTATCCAACAAAAACTAGCAATTACAATTATAAATATTTTTAGTATCAACATGGGAGTACCCAAATATATAAAACAATAGCAAATATAAAGGCACTCATTGATAATATGCAATAATAGTAAAGGACTTTAACACCCCACTTACATCAATGGACAGATCATCTAAGCAGAAAATCAGTAAGGAAACAATGGCTTTGAATGACACACTGGACCAGATAGACTTAACAGATATATTCAGAGCATCCCATCCTAAAGCAACAGAATGCATATTCTTTTTAAGTGCACACGGGACATTCTCCAGAAGAGATCACATACTAGGTCACAAATCAGGCCTCAACAAATACAAAAGATTGAGATTATACAGTGCATATTTCCTGACAATGCTATGAAACTTGAAGTCAATCATGTGAAAAAAATCTGGAAAGACCACAAATACATGGTAGTTAAACAGCATGCTACTAAACAATAAATGGATCAAGCAGAAAATCAAAGAGTGAATTAAAAAAATGGACACAAATGAAAATTAAAAAACAACAACAACAACAACAACAATGGTCCAAACCTTTCGGATGCAACAAAATCAGTCTTAAGAGGGAAGTATATAGCAATACAGGTCTACTTCAAAAGACAAGAAAAGCCTCTAATAAACAACCTAAACTTACACATAAAGGAGCTAGAGAAGACACAAAAAACAAAGCTTAAAGCCTCAGAATAAGGAAAATAATAAAGATTAGAGCAGAAATAAATGATGTGGAAATAAATAAAAACAGTAGAATAGATTGATGAAACCGGGAGCTGGTTCTTTGATAAAATTAATAAAATTGATAAACCCTTAGCCAGACTTATCAAAAATAAAACAGAAAGGACCCAAATCAGCAAAATCACAAATGAGAGATGAGAAATAACAACTAATACCCCAGAAATGCAAACAATTACAAGAGAATATTATGATAAACTATTTGTCAACATATTGTACAACCTAGAAGAAATGAGTACATTTTTAGAAATATATAAACTACCAAAACTGAAACAGAAAGAATTAAAAAACGTGAATAGATACATAACCAAGAAAGAAATTGAAACAGTAATCGAAAATCTCCCAATAAACAAAAATCCAATGTCGCATGGCTTCACATGTGAGTTTTTCCAACTGAAAGTAGAGTTAATACCTATTATTCTCAAAATAGTCCAAAAAATAGAAATGGAAGGAAAACTTCCTAAGGCCAGCATTACCCTGATAACAAAACCAAAGATTCCACTAAAAAAGAGAACTATAGGCCAATATCCATGATAAACATGGATGCAAAAATTCTCAATAAAACACTAGCAAACTGAATCCGAACAGTATATAATAAGAATCACTTACCACAATCAGCTGGGATTTATTCCTGGACTGAAAGCATGATTGAATGTTCATAAATCAATCAACCTAATACAGTACATTAATAAGAGAAAGGATAAGAACCATATGATCATCTCAATAGATCCAGAAAAAGCATTTGACAAAATTAGAGCATCTATTCTTGATAAAAACTGTTTACAAACTAGGGATAGAGGGAACATACCTCAACATAAGAAAGGTCATATATGAAAACCCACAGCTAATATCATCCTTAATCTGAGAAAACCGAGAGATTTTCTTCTATGGTCAGGAACAAAACAGGGATGTCCACTCTCACCACTATTGTTTAATAAAGTACTGGAAGTCCTAGCCGCAGCAGTCAGACAATGAAAAGAAAATAAAAAGAAATAAAAGGCACCCACGTTGGCAAAGAAGCAGTCAAACTTTCACTATTTACAGATGACATCATGCTTTATAGAAAAAACCTGAAAGCCTCCACCAAAAAATTTTTCTAGAACTGATTCATGAATTCAGTACAGTAGCGGGATATAAAATCTGTGTATAGAAATCTGTTGCATTTCTATATACCAATAATGAAGCAGCAGAACAAGAAATCAAGGAATTGTTCCCATCTACAATTGCAACAAAAACCATAAGGTACCTAAGAATAAACCTAACCAAAAAGGTAAAAGACCTCTACTTTGAAAAGTGTAAAACACTGATGAAAGAAATGGAAGATGACACAAAAAGTAATGGAAAAACATTTCATGTTCATGGATTGGAAGAACGAATATTATTAAAATGTCTATGTTAGCCAAAACAATTTACACATTTAATGCAATTCTCATCAAAATACCACCTTCATTTTCCACAGTGCAGAACAAACAGTCCTAAAAATTTTATGGAACCACAAAACCCTGAATAGCCACAGCGGTCATTAAAAAGAAAAGCAAAACTGGAGGCATCATGATTCCAGATTTCAGGTGATATTATAAAGCTGTATTGATCGTGACAGTATGGTACTGGCACAAATATAGGCACATCAATCAATAGAACAGAATAGAAATAAACCCATAACTATATGGCCAAGTAATCTTCAACAAAACAGGAAAGAATATCCACTGGAAACAGGCCCTTCAATAAATAGTTTTGGGAAAACTGGACAGCAACATGCAGAAGAACGAAACTAGACCACTTTTGCACACCATATACAAAAATAAATTTAAAATACATGAAATATATAAGTGTAAGAGAGAAAATCATCAAAATACTGAGCAGAACACACGTAACAACCTCTTTGACATTGAGTGTAACAATTTCTTACGAGATCTGTCTCCTGAGGCAAGGGAAACAAGAGCAAAAATAAACTGTTGGGGACTTCACCAAAATAAAACCTTCTGTGAAGCAAAGGAAGCAATCAACAAAGTTAAAAGGCAGCCTACGGAAAGGGAGAAGATTTTTTCAAATGACATATCCGATAAAGGGTTGGTATCCAAAATACATAAAGAACTTCTCAAAGTCAACATCCACAAAACACATAATCCAGTTAGAAAAATGGGTAGAAGACATGAATCAACATTTTTCCAAAGAATCACACAGGTCACCAACAGACACATAAAAAGATGTTCAACATAACTCATCATCAGGAAAATACATATGAAAACTACAATGAGATCTCACCTCAAACCACTCACAATGGCTAAAATTTACAAGACAGGAAACAACAGGTGTTGGTGATGATACACAGAAAGGAGAGCACTCTTACACTGTTGGTGGGAATGCAAACTGGTGTAGCCACTATGAAAAACAGTATGGAGTTACCCCAAAATGTTAAAAATGAATTATCCTATGATCTAGCAATTGCACTATTTACCCAAAGGTTCCAAAAACACTGATTTAAGGGATACATGCACTCTGATGTTTATAGCAACATAATCAACAATAGCCGAACAATGAAAAGAGCCCAAATGCCAACTGAATGATGAATGGATTAAGAATACAAGGTATATATAATGAAATGTTACTCATCCATAAAAATGAATGAAATCTTGCCATTTGCAATGATGTGGATGGAGCTAAAGAGTATTATTCTAAGTGAAATAAGTCAGTCAGAGAATAACAAATACCATATGAGTTCACTCACATGTGGACTTTAGGAAATAAAATAGGTGAACATAGGAGAGAAATAAAAAGAGAAGCAAATCATAGAACAGACTCTTAACTATAGAGAACAAACTGAGGGGTATAGGTTACATGGGTGATGGGACTTAAGGAGGGCTCTTGTGATGAGCACTGGGTGTTGTATGTTAAGTGACAAATCACTAAATTCTATACCTGACACTAATACTACACTGTATGTTAACTAACTGAATTTAAATCAAAACTTGAGAGAAAATATTATACTTAGTTATTTTTAATACCTGAATAATTATTTTATTAAATCAAATAATCGAAAATTATTTATAGCTCATATAAAATAATAGCAAGTACAATAAGATTAGTTTAACCTTCTGATCTAAATAGAATGTATTTTTTTTGGCATTTGTAATAATTCTAAGCATTTCCAAATTAACCTAGTATTATAATGGTACCTCTTAATGGTTTCAGAATTTTGTTGGTAAGTAAAGTAAATGTTTATCTAATGCAATTGCAAAATCTGAAAAATCACCAAAAAATTTATCGTCATAATATTTAGTATTAAAATATTGAGTTATAAAGTTGCCTGAGTTTTCTACAGAACAAATTAGAGTATTCTATAGGAATAGCAACATATTTTGTTAAAAGACAATGGTTTTAGGCTTCAATTGAAATATAATAAACAATATGTAAAGAGGAAATGTAAATATTACCTCCATTAGTGGTCTTCTGTGGGCTCAGAAGCTCCCTTAAGAATATGATGAAAGCGGAAGGGGGCAAGATGGCGGAGAAGTAAGAGATCCTGCAGCAACCGGTCCCCAAAAGTGAGCTGGAAAACTACCAGAACACGCTGAACACCCATGAAATCACCCTGAGAAGAAAGATTTCTCACTCCGGGATCTCTCCGAGAGCAGAAGACAGCAGTGGAGAGGTAAAATCAAAGTGGGAACACTCGAGCTGATATCGGAGGATAAACAAAAGGGGGAGGGAGCCACCAGAAGCTAACCAAGGACAGTAATACCCCAAAGGAAAGTGCCCGGTGGCGGGGGAGCAGCATTAACGTAGAGCCCATTAAAAACACTTAAAAAGGGCAAAAAGTTCAAAGGAGTAACTAGTGGAAGGGAGTGGTCGCGGGCACCAGCGCTTGGACCCACTCTCCCAGGAAGAAGCGCCCCAGAGTGGAACTGGTGGGGGATCCAGTCCGCGATTCCTGAACCTGCAGATTTCCGCTCTCTGCAGCAACCTGTGGGCCGGGCTCGCACCTGCAAGCCCTTTTTT
>CM052801.1:58511036-58542767 GCA_028533885.1 Nasua narica | reverse complement strand
TATGCCTCCATCAGAAAGGATGATTATCCAACTTTTGTATCAACATGGACAGGACTAGAAGAGATTATGCGGAGTGAAGTAAGTCAAGCGGAGAGAGGCAATTATCTTATGGTCTCACTTATGTGTGGAGTATAAAGAAATCATGGAGGGCATTGTGAGAAGGAAGGGAATGGCGAATGGGGGGAAATCGGGGGGGGGGGTGTTGAACCAGGAGAGACTGTGGACTCTGAGCAACAAACTGAGGGTTTTGGAGGGGAGAGGGTGGGGGGGTGAGCCGGGTGGTGGGTATCGAGAGGGGCACGTACTGCATGGAACACTGGGTGTGGTGCATGAACAATCAATCTTGTAACACTGAAAAATTAAAATAAACGTATTTGGGGACAGAAAAAAAAAGAATATGATGAAAGCAAAAAAAAAAAAGAATATGATGAAAGCTATGGAGTATCCACTATAAGGCATGTACACAAAAGTTTTTACTTAAAATTACAGTTGTCTTATAAAGAATAGCAACTTACTCCTATAATCAGAGCAACTTCTCTGTACCCTGTGCTACCAGAGGAATGCCTTTCAATCCTGTGATTTGTAGCCATCTACCACTTTCACTGTTTCTACTTCATAAACTGATAACAAGTTCTAGCATTATGGGTTCCATTCTGCTCCTAAGTTGAGGCTCTACCTTAGCTGCTACTGGAACAGTTATGGAATATACAAAGTTCCACTTCCACCTCCAGTCTCTTACAAAGAGGTAAAAAGGGGTTCAAATTCATTCTTTTTCATTCCACGCTGAAAGCCACTCTCTTAATCTTGATTTGTCCCATTTCCACCTGTAGAATCCTAACATTTTCATCCCCAGCAATTTTGATGAAATGTCCTTAAAAATCCTGAATTGTAAGTCTCATTTCAGTCTTTAGCACAGAAAGAGACCCATTAGTATCATTCTTTAAAGCTAATTATTTAACAGTTATTTATGAAATGTGCAGTACAGTGCGGGATATAATGGTTTCTAAGACCCAGTGCCTAAACTCTAAAAAATTTACAATCTAGTAGGAAAGCCAGATATATGCACAAAAGGAAAGGCAGAGCAGGAATATGGAACCTTCCCTTTCTTAAGTTCTAAATCAAAATCTCTTAAATGTATACAAACTATACATTGGGTAGTTAGCCCTGGTGGAGGAAACTCTTTTTTAAAGATTTACTTATTTGACCAGGGTGGGGGAGAGGGACAAGCAGACTCCCCACTGAGTGGAGAGTGGTGAGACTGATGTGGTGCTTGATGCAGGGCTCAATCCTAGGACTCTGAGATCATGACCTGGGCCAAAGCTAGACATTTAGCCAACTGAGCCACACAGATGCCCTGCGGAAACTCTTTTTAATTCCCACATGAGGCTGGGTGTTATATGCAAATGATGAATAACTGAACTTTACATCTGAAACTAATGATGTACTATATGTTGGATAGTTTAATTAAAATTTAAAAAAAAATCCTACAGGAATAGAATTAGGGCTGGGTCAGTTGGTAGAGAAAGTGATTCTTGATCTTAGGGTCGTGAGTTTAGGCCCCATGTAGGGCATAGAGCCTACTTAAAAACAAAAGAAAAGAAAGAAAGAAAATAGGAGAATTAGGATTTGTCTTCCCTTAAACTAGAAAATTGATTAAGTGGTAGGCAGAATAATGGCCTCTGCAAAGATGTCCACATCTTAATCCTCAGAACCTGTAAGTACATATCTTATATGGCAAAATGGGCTTTGCAGAAGTGATTAAAGTTAAGGATCTTGAGATAAGGAAATTATCCTGGTTTATCCAGATGGGCTCAATCTAATCACATGAGTCCTTAAAAGTGGAAGAGGGAGTTAGAGGATTGGGTCAGCGAGGTGAGACTAAAGAAGAGGCAAGAGAAATTCAAAGTGGGAGAGAGACTCAATCCATTGTTGCTGGCTTTGAAGATGGAGGAAGTAATCTATAACCCAAGGAACGCAGTTGGCCACTAAAAGCTGGAAACAGCTCTTGACTGACAACCAACAAAGAAAAAGATCTCAGCCCTACAACTGCAAAAAATTGAATCCTGCCTGCACCCAAATGTGCAGGGAAACAAATTTTCCCCTCAAGCCTCCAGAAAGAAAGAAAGTTCATGTCAACTCTTTGATTTTAGCCCAGTGAGACCTATGTCACACTTCAACCTACAAAACTATAAGATAATAAATTGATGTTAAACCTTTAAAAATTAATAAAGTTATCCCAAATGATTTCATCCTCAATAATATAAATTGGTATATAGGGCAAATTCAAATGACAGACAATTCTTTCATGGGAAACATGTCTTTCCAAATGAACACCACCCATGGTGGATATAACCCATTCATGATGAATTATGGCAGGAGGGCATAATGTGAGTAAAGAAGTTCAGATACCTCTGTCACTGTCCAGCAATTTGGTTGTAGCTCATTTAGTCACATTTTCTGTGCCCTGATAATGAAACTGAATAATTATTTAATACTATTTATTTATTTGCATGTAATGTATTATTTGTTTCAGAGGTACAGTTCTGTGATTCATCAGTCTTACAAAATTCAGTGCTTTAAATCATTTTAACTCAATAATAAGTACCTTGACATTCAAACGATTCTCTTAGTATGCAAGACAAGAGACTGTGAGGTTAAGACAATAAATGAAAAAAAAATTGTTGAGTATGCTGATGGTTCCCAGAAAGATGACTTCGGTTTTTATTCTTTTTAATTTAAATTTAATAATTAACATATAATGTTATATGTGTTTCAGGGGTACAGGTCTCTGATTCATCAGTCTCATATAATACCCAGTGCTCATTACAATACATATTCTCCCCAGTATCCATCTCCACTTATCCCATCCCCCTAAATACCTCCACTTCAGCAACCCTCAGTTTGTTTCCTATGATTTTTTTTAGATTTATTTCATTTAATCTAGAGAGAGAGGGAGAGAGAGAATGAGAGGGGGAGAGGTCAGAGGGAGAAGCAGGTTCCCCTCAGAGCAGGGAGCCTGATGTGGGACTCGATCCCAGGACTCCAGGATCATGACCTGAGCTGAAGGCAGTCACCCAACCAACTGAGCCACCCAGGCGCCTAGTTTGTTTCCTATGATTAAGAGTCTCTTATAGTTTGTCTCCTTCTCAGATTTCATCTTGTTTCATTTTTTCCTCTCTGCCCCTATGATCCTCTGCCTTGTTTCTTAAATTCCACAGATCAGGGAGATTATATGACAATTGTCTTTCTCTGCTTCACTTTGCTTATTCTGCTTAGCATAATACCCTCTAGATCCATCTTTGTCAAGGCAAATAGCAAGATTTCATTTTTTTGAGGCCAGCATAATATTCCACTGTGTATATATACCACTCTTCTTTATCTGTTCATCTGTCAATATACATAGTTTGGTGATTGTGGACATTGTTGCTATAAATATTGGGGAGCAGGAACCCCTTCAGATCACTACATTTGCATTTTTGGGGTAAATACCCAGTAGTTCAATTGCTGTCACAGGGTAGCTCTATTTTCAACTTTTTGAGGAACCTCCATACTGTTTTCCAGAGTGGCTGGTCTAGTTTGTATTTCCCACCAACAGTGTAGGAGGATTATCCTTTCTATGTAACCTTGCTAACATCTGTCCTTTCCTGACTTGTTAATTGTAGCCATTCTGACTTGTGTGAGGTGGTATCTCATTGTGGTTCTGATTTGTATTTCCCTGATGCTGAGTAATGTTGAGCACTTTTTCATGTGTCTGTTGTCCATTTGGATGTCTTGCTTGGAGAAATGTCTATTCATGTCTTCTGTCCATTTCTTGATTGGATTCTTTGTTCTTTGGATGTTGAGCTTGATAAGTTCTTTATAGATGGTGGATACTAGCCCTTTATCTGATAGGTCATTTGCAGATATCTTCTCCCATTTTGTCAGTTGTCTTTTGGTTTTGTTGACTATTTCCTTTGCTTTTCAAAAGCTTTTAGTCTTGATGAATTTCCAATAGTTCATTTTTGCTTTTGTTTCCCTTGCCTTTGGAGAAGTGTCTAGTAAGAAGTTTTTGTGGCTGAGGTAAAAAAAAGTTGCTTCCTGTGATCTTCTCTGGAATTTTGATGGATTCCTATCTCATATTTAGGTATTTAATCCATTTTGAGTCTATTTTTTTTGTGTATGGTATAAGGAAATGATCCACTTTCCTTCTTCTGCATGTGGCTGTCCAATTTTCCCAACACCATTTGTTGAAGAGACTTTCTTTTTTCTATTGGATATTCTTTCATGCTTTGTCAAAGGTTAGAGGACCATAGTGTTAAGGGTCCTTTTCTGGGTTCTCTATTCTGTTCCATTGATCCAGGTGTCTGTTTTTGTGCCAGTACCATATTGTCTTGAGGATTATAGTTTTGTAATAGATCTTGAGGTATGGAATTGTGATGCCACAAGTTTTGTTTTGTTTTTCCAACATCCCTTTGGCTATTTGGGGCCTTTTATTGTTCCATACAAATGTTAGGATTATTTGTTCCAGTTCTGTAAAAAAAAACTGATGGTATTTTGATAGGGATTGCACTGAATGAGTAGATTGTTCCAAGTAGCACAGACACTTTAACAATGTTTATTTTTCCAATCCATGACCATGGAACATTTTTCCATTTCTTTGTGCCTTTCTTAATTTCTTTCATGAGTGTTCTGTAGTTTTCTTAGTACAGATCCTTTGCCTCTTTGGTTAAGTTTATTCCTGGGTATCTTATTATTTTGGGTGCAGTTGTGAATGGGATGGACCCCTTAATTTCTCCTTCTTCTGTCTCATTGTTGGTGTATAGAAATGCAAGTCATTTCTGTGTGTCTATTTTATATCCTGCCACTTTACTGAATTCCTGTGTGAGTTCTAGCAATTTTGAGGTGGAGTTTTTTGGGTTTTTCCACATAGTGTATCATGTCATCGGCAAAGGGTGAGAGTTTTACTTCTTCTTTGCCAATTTGGATGCCTTTCATTTCTTTTTGTTGTCTGATGAGGGTAGGACTTTTAATAATATCTTGAACAGCAGTGGTGATAGTGGATATCCCTGCCATGTTCTTAGAGGAAAAGCTCTCAGTTTTTCCCCATTGTGAATGATATTTGCTGTAACTTTCTCATAGATGGCTTTTATGATATTGAGGTATGTAGCCATTATCCCTACACTGTGAATAATTTTACTCAAAAAAGAATGCTATACTTTTTCAAGTGTTTTTTCTGCATTGATTGAATAATATGTTTTTTTGCCTTTCTGTCATTTATGTAGCATATCACATTGATTGATTTGTGGGTGTTGAACCACCATTGCAAGCCCAGAATAAATCCCACTTGGTCGTGGTGAATAATCTTTTTAATGTACTGATGGATCCTATAAGCTAGTATTTTGGTAAGCATTTTTGCATCCATATTCATCAGGGATATTGGTTTTTCATTCCCCTCTTTGGTGGGGTCTTTGTCTTATTTGGGGATCAAGCTAATGCTAGCCTCATAGAACGACTTTGGAAGTTTTCTTTCCATTTCACTATTTTGAAAGGGCTTCAGAAGAATAAGTATTAATTCTTCTTAAAATGTTTGGTAGAATTCCCCTGGGAAGGCATTGGGCCCTGGGCTCTTGTTTGTTGGGAGATTTTTGGTTACTGCTACAATTTCCTTACTGGTTATGAGTTTGTTCAGGTTTTCTATTTCTTCCTGGTTCAGTTTTAGTAGTTTATATGTCTCTAGGAAAGCATCCATTTCTCCCAGATTGCCTAATTTGTTGGCATATAGTTGCTCATAATATGTTCTTATATTTCTTTGTATTTCTTTGGTGTTGGTTGTGATCTATCCTCTTTCATTCATGATTTTATTTATTTGGGTTATTTCTCTTTTCTTTTTGATAAATCTGGCAAAGGGTTTATCGATCTTAATTCTTTCAAAGAACCAGCTGCTAGTATCATTGATTTGTTCTACAGTTCTTTTGGTTTCTATTTCATTAATTTATGCTCTAATATTTATTATTTCTCTTCCTCTGCTGGGTTTAGGGTTTATTTGCTGTTCTTTCTCTAGCTCCTTTACATGTAGGGTAGGTTGTGTATTTGAGACCTTTCTTATTTCTTGAGAAGGCTTGTAGTGTTATATACTCCCCTCTTAGGGCTGCCTCTGCTGCATCCAAAAGATTTAAAACAGTTGTATTTTCATTTTCATTTGTTTCCATTACCTTTTCTTTCCATTACATTTTTTAAGTCTTCTTTAATTTCCTGATTGACTCAGTTATTCCTCAGTAGGATGCTCTTTCAGCTCCACGTATTTGAGTTCTTTCCAAGTTTCTTATTGTGATTAAGTTCCAGTTTTGAAGCATTATGGTCTGATAATATACAGCAAATGATCTCAAACCAAAACAATCTTTTGTTGTCAGTTGAGACCTGATTTGTGACCCAGGATGTGATCTATTCTGGAGAATGTTCCATGTGCACTCAGAAGAATTTCTATTCTGTTGCTTTGGGATGGAACGTTCTGAATATATCTTTAATGTCCATCTGGTCCAGTGTGTCATTTAGAATCTTTATTTCCTTGTTGATCTTTTGCTTAGATGATCTGTCCATTTTGGTGAGGGGGGTATTAAAGTCCCCTACGATTATTGTATTATTGTTGATGTGTTTCTTTGACTTTGTTATTAATTGGTTTATATAATTGGCTGCTCCCATGTTAGGGGCATAGATATTTACAATTGTTAGATCTTCTTGTTGGACAGTCATTTTAAGTATGATATAGTGTCCTTCCTCATCTCTTATTATAGTCTTTGGCTTAAAATCTAATTTATCTGATGTAAGGATTGCCACCCCAGCTTTCTTTTGATGTCCATTAGCATGGTAAATTGTTTTCCACCCTCTCACTTTAAAGCTGGAGTTGTCTTTGGGTCTAAGATGAGTTTCTTGTAAACAGCATATAGATGGGACTTGTTTTTTTGTTTTGTTTTTTATCCATTCTGACACTCTGTGTCTTTTGATTGGGGCATTTAGCCCATTTACATTCAGGGTAACTATTGACAGATATGCATTTAATGCCACTGTATTGCCTGTATGGTGACTGTTAACTGTATATTGTCTCTGTTCCTTTCTGGTCTATGTTCTTTTTAGGCTCTCTCTTTGCTTAGAGGACCCCTTTCAATATTTCTTGTAGGGCTGGTTTGGTGTTTGCAAATTCTTTTAGTTTTTGTTTGTCCTGGAAGCTTTTTATCTCTCCATCTATTTTCAGTGACAGCCTAGCTGGGTATAGTATTCTTGGCTGCATATTTTTCTCATTTTGTGCTCTGAACGTATCATGCCAGTCCTTTCTGGCCTGCCAGGTTTCTGTGGATAGGTCTGCTGCCAATCTAACATTTCTGCCTCTGTATGTTACAGACTTCTTATCCTCAGCTGCTTTCAGGATTTTCTCTTTCTCACTAAGACTTTTAAGTTTTAGTATTAGATGATGGGGTGTAGACCTATTTTTCTTGATTTTGAAGGGGTTTCTCTGTGCCTCCTGGATTTTGATGCTTGTTCCCTTTTCCAGATTAGGGAAATTCTCTACAATAATTTGCTCCAATATACCTTCTGATCCCTCCCCTTCTGGGATCCCAATTATTCTAATATTGTTGCATCTTATGGTATCACTTACCTCTCGAATTCTCCCCTTGTGGTCCAATAGTTGTTTGTCTCTCTTTTTCTCAGCTTCTTTATTCTCTGTCATTTGGTCTTCTATATCACTAATTCTTTCTTCTGCCTCATTTATTCTAGCATTAAGAGCCTCCATTTTGGATTGTACCTCATTAATAGCTTTTTAGATTTCAAATTGGTTAGATTTTTGTTCTTTTATTTCTCCAGAAAGGGATTTTATTTCTCCAGAGAGGGATTCTCTAATATCTTCCATGCTTTTTTGAGCCCAGCTAGCACCTTGATAACTGTCATTTTGAACTCTATTTCTGACATATTACTAATGTCCATATTGACTAGGTCTCTAGCTCTCAGTACTGCCTCTTGTTGTTCCTTTTTTTTTTGTGGTGAGTTTTTTGGCCTTATAATTTTATCAAGATAAGAATAGATGAGTGAAAGAGAAAAATACTCTGGAGTTCCACAGTTTTCACTGATTGATGAACTTGGTCTTGGCTGGATATTCTCGCTGGTCTTCTGTGGGAGGGGCCCATTGCCATGATTCTCGAATGTCTTTGCCCAAGGTGGAATTGCACCGCCCTTGACAGGGGATGGGCCAAGCAATTTGCTCAGGTTATCTCTCAGGAGTCTTTGTTCCCTGAGCACTTTCCATACCACCCTGGAGGCCGGGAATGCAAATGGCAGCCTCCCAGTCCCCGGCCAGAGGAGCCGAGTGCTCAGGGCCCGCTCCTCAGTGCACCCTCAGAGGAAGGGAGTCAATCACTCCCGTCTCCCTGGTCCCTGCCCAAGCTCCGAGCTCAGCCGCCCGTGACAGAGCGCCCCTTTCTCTGGCACACGGCCCCCTCTGGAGTCTCCAAACCCAGCAGATTCCTGCTGCGCGCTTTGGCGCTGCTCCTCCCGGAGGAGGAAAGAGGGGGTCTCTCTGGAGCTGCCTCCTGCGGGGTCCCTGCTGAAAGAGCTGCAGTTCCTGCTCAAAGAGCCACAACCGGATCACAGTCTAAGGTAAGCCCGCACTGATACCACACTGTGCAGCTCCTTCTCTGCTGCAGGCTTCTCCACCGGATACCTGGGAGCTCTGCTGCACTCAGACACCCCCGGTCCCTTTGTGACTGCACAGGTCCCGAAACCACACTGTTCCTGCTCTGCTGCTCTGTGGCTGCCAGGAGCTGCCCCCCCCCCCCCAGTCTCTCTTCCCGTCTCTTTGGATTCACTTTTTCCACACATCCTACCTTTTGGAAAGTGGTCTATTTTGTGCCCCTAGAATTGGTGTTCTTCATCTCTTCTCTCTCCTGTTGAGTTTGCAGGCTTTTAGAATGGTTTGATAACTATCTAACTAAACTTCTGGGATCCAATGCTATCTCAACCTCCTACTCCTCTGCCATCTTGCTCCTCTTCTCTCTGTATGTGAAACTCTTTATCTCTTTTTATATTTCAAATAATAGCCTAGCTGGATAGAGTATTCTTGGCCACAGATTTTTCCATCAGCAGTTTGACTATACCATGCCACTCCCCTTTGGCTTGCCACATTTTTTGTTGGAAAAATCTGCTGATAGTTGTATGGGGTTGGCAGTGTATATAACTCTCTCTTTTTTTCTTGCTACCTTTTAATTGTTTATCACTACATGTTGTCACTTTAATTACAGTATGTCATAATGTGGATCTGTTTGTGTTGATTTTGTTAATGTCCTCTGTGCCTGCTGTATCTGGATTTCTGTTTTTTTTTTTTTTTCCCAGAGTAGGAATGTTTTCAACTATTATTTCATTAAATGTACTTTCTGACCCTTTTTCTCTCTCTTCTTCTTCTGGGATCCCTATAATATGAATGTTATTTTGTTTGATGGAGTCACTGAGTTCCCTAAGTCTATTCTCATTTTGAATCATTCTTTGTTTTCTTTCTTTTGTTAGGCTCAATCAAGCTTTCCATTACTCTGTTTCTTCTATTCTGTTGTACATTCCAGCAAGTGTGTTTTGAACTTCATTTCTAACTTTCTTTATCTCTGCTATGTGATTCCTTATATCTTCATTTAGGGTCTCACTGATGACTTCCACTCTTTTCTCAAGTCCAGTGAGTATCTTCATGACCATTACTTCAAATTCTCTACTAGGCATCATAGATATAGATATAGATATAGATATAGATATAGATATAGATATAGATAGATATAGATATTCTACTTAGTTCACTGGACATGGCCTTTTCCTGTTCTTTCATTTGGAACAAATTCCTCTGTGTTCTCATTTCATCTAAGTCTCTGTGCCTGTTTCTCTGTGTTAAGAAAGTCAGCTATGTGTCCTTTTCTTATGGGTACTGACCTTATGAAGAAGGTATCCTGTAGTGTCCTGAATTGTAGTGTCCCCTGTTTCCCAGGGCCTGGCACTTAAGGGAGCATCTCTAATGTGTGTTTCATGTGTTCTGTTATTTTGTCCTGGATGATTTATCCTTCAGAGCAGTTGTCTCCTGGGGCTCTCTTTGCCTGTTGTAAACAGTGTTTGGTTTGTTTAAATGTGGCACATTTCAACTAGGTGTGCTCTGGTATACTTGTGAAATGAGACCTGTCACCACTCCCACAAGAAGTGAGGCCCTGCAAAACTTCTGAGTTGGGAGATACAGTATTGGAGGGGTTCAGTTCTGCTCTGGGGCTGAAGCAAGTGTGACTGAGAAGAGCAGTTGCACTGGAGCTTGGGAGAGGGTGGGATTGGTATAAGCAAATTAGGTAGGGAGTGTTAGCACTGCACTGGTTCCCATAGGTGGCCCCGTGCTTATCCTGAGGGGAAGGGGAGGAAAATGACACCTGCAAGTTCTTTTGTTCCTGGAAGGGTCACTCTGTGAATGCTGCCTCTCTGGAACAAGCTCTGAGATGAGCAAATAACCTCCCCACTGTGTGCCCCTGGTGCTTTTCAGATCAGTGTTTCTTTGCTGTATATTCATGATCTGTTTGCACTGTTTTCTCTCCAAGAGCATCCCAGTGCCCTCTGGGCCTTGCCTGAGCCAAGTTTATTGACCATAAATACAGTCCCCAAAACCAGTGGTTACAAGAACTCAGGAAATTCAGTGCCTTTTGTGTTTTAAGACATTTGCTATAGGTATTTGTTTTCCCTGTGTGGACTCCTCTGTGGGCTAGTTTGTCTTATGCTCTTCTCCATGACTATGGCTCCCTCCCCATCATGGTGGTCACAATCTGTTTCTCTCCCAGGCCTTGTCTCCACATGTCCAACCCTATTTCATGGTGTTCTTCTCCACCTTTGGTCATGAAGTTTGTTCTGCCAATCTTCAGGTTGATTTCTAGGGTATTTAGGATGATTTGATAGTTATCTAATTTTATTTGTGGGACAAGGTGAGCCTAGGGTCCTCCCACTCCACTGCCATCCTCCCAGATGCCAAGAACAGTCAATTTTGTTTATTTGAGAGAAAGGAGAGAGATAGCAGGGGAGGCAGAGGGAGAACAACAGAGAATCTCAAGGAAACTCAACGCTAAGCACAGAGCTCAACATGGGGCTTGATCTCATAACCTTGAGATCATGACCTGAGCCAAAACCAAGAGTCAGACACTTAAGTGATGGAGCCACATAGGTACCCCCAGAACAGTCAATTTTTACAAGAAGTTGGGTTACTTTGTTGTTTTTGCTTTTTATTGGTGGTAGATCAGAGTAGTTGTCCTTTTAATTCATTTTTTTCAGGGTATTATTTTTAAAGAACCTGAGGGGAAGTGAAGCAGCTCATTTCTCACTCCCTTGGAGGCCTCAATATTATGAGAATAGTGATGAGGTCATTCACAAAATTATTTGTTCTTTAGGTTAGACTCTGTTTGGCTCTGTACAAATAACTATAAAACCATTATTTTAGAACAAAAATTTCAGTTTGCTTTAAATAAGTTTTTGTTTAGATGTGACCTTACCTGAGTTTTGACTTCTCTATACTGACCCATATTATGAAATATAAGTTCTAGGTATAGATAATGTATCATTTCACTTATTAGAGAATTCAAAAATAAGGATCTCTGTCATTCCCATTTGTGAAAATGTTTAAAGACTGTGTGTATTCATGAGTGTATATGCACATATCTGTATCAGGGCTTTCCAGAGAAGGAAATTGAGCTAATATAATATAATATAAAAAAATTTATGTGTATGTGTGCAGGGAGGGGAAAGATATCTATCATCTATCTATCTATCTATCTATCCATCTATCTAGATCTCTCTATATACATTGATATAGAGAGAGAATGAGAGAGAGAGAGAAATTTAAAGAATTGGCTTATTTTGGGGAGAAAAATATTGTTTCCTCTGTCCTCCTGTGTTCTTTGGCTGGTCTAAGGATTAATTGACAAAAAATCAGATATAATGGGGGAAAAACAAATTAAAAAATTAATAATATGTATATATAGGAGAGACCCAGAAAAATTGAGTAACTCCTCAAAATGGCCAAAGCCATCACTATATGCATTTCATCCTCAGCTAAAGACAAAGAAGATACTGGGGGGTGGGGAGTCAGTTATGGAAGACTACCAAGAAAAGCACAGTAAACAAGGGTAAGATTTTTATGCATATTAAAGTCCTTGTTTCTCCATTGATAAGAGTGCCTAGAAATTTTGTCATGCCCCTCTTCCTGGCATAACAAGGAGAATCCTCCCATATCAATGGAGAATGGAAATTTCCCCTGTAAATGTCTCTAAAAAAAGTTAACTTTTTTTTAAGATATTAACTACATCTACAAGTACCTTTCCAACAACATCTAGATTAGTGTTTGATCAAATAACTGGGTATTATAGTCTAGCCAAGTTCACATATAAAAATAACCATTACAATATCTTATAAGGACATATAATCCTTAGTTTCAAGTTTCTTGAAATTGGTTTTTTTATTTTTTAAGATATAATTTATTTATTCATGAGAGAGAGGCAAGCTCCCCCATGGAGCAGAGAGTCTGATGTGGGACTCAATCCCAGGACCCAAGGATCATGACCTGAGTCGAAGGCTGATGCCCAACCAACTGAGCCACTCAGGTTCTCTTGAAATTAATTTCTTAAGCAGTTGTGCATTAGATAGAAAATTTGTACTTATTTTTTTTCTAAGTCATTAAGTGAATATTCTTCATAGAGATTAGGTTTGTTATCTTTAACATTTTTCTTCCTGGGAAGAAGCACTACCACACTTATTGCTGTTAGCTAACAAAATATTTTGTTTCTCAATTGCTAACACAACATAACCTGTTTCTGACCATACTCATGATTTTGCAAGATTTTGGCAGTTATCTTAGGGCATTTTAGTTTTGTTTACTGTCTCCCTTACTTTCCCCAAATTGGAGAAACTATAGCTTGCCAGAACCTCATGGGCAAGGGCTATTTTGAAATAGTCCATCTTGCTTTCAGATCATTATCACAGAAGAAAACATATCCTGTTTTCAAACAGGTTTATTTCTGTTTTCTTACTATTGCTGGTTTTGGTTCTAGGGACTCACCATAATCTATTATAAGGGTATGATTTTTAACAACATGGTAGCTATTTAGTATTCCACTCTGTTTACTGTCCACATTTGTGAGAAATCTCCTGTTCCTTTGAGAATGATAACAGCAAAAGTAATTTTATTTATAATTTTAGCTCCATTCTATAAATCTTTTGATATTTAAAAATTATTCTTTTGAGGATAATCGCATTTTGGATTGTGAGTTGTCAAATAGATCATACCACTTAATACGTTCAAAGACAAAACTGAGAAATATCTAGCATATTTGGATAATACTAGGTTATTTATAGCTACACAGAGAAATGATTTTTTGTTCTCTGATTACATTGAATAAGTAATTGAAAATTCATATGATTAAAAGACATAGCTATATTCCAAAGCATATCTTATTCTTGCTTCTCCTTAACCAAGATTTTCAAAAGGAGCTGGAAATGCTTTCTCATAAGTCTTATTAATTAGATTAGGAGCAAAAAAATCCAATTATAATGTTAGAGATTATTGAGTGCACACACTTGTCTTTAGGTAAGATCTACCAGATTATCCCAAACATGTACAAGCTTTAAATTTTAGCGCCTTTAGGGAAAAATCAACTTTTCTAAACAATTTTAATGTTTAAAAGCCCTAAAAATTCAGGTACACAGCAGATACCTGTTGTGCTCAGTTAGCTCTGATGGTATTATACCAGGTGCTTGCTTTCAAGAATAAAACAAATCTAACCACATTTTTCTTTGACGATGTTGAGCCATATCCCATTCTTAAAGTCAGTATTTCAAAAGATTATACTATAGGATCTCTGAAGTTGCAAATCTAATGTCATGGTTGTTAGACTGACTCTTTAAGACATTACAAATCAATAGTGACCTTTAGTATAATTTCATACACTCTAAGAAAGCAATTGGTACTTGACAAGTGGTTGGAAAGAAGATATTTGGTTAAATTTGTGTACTTTGTCTTTTAGGTAGTATATCCATAAGTGACAGAGGCATCATACGGATACCTTTATAACATGATGCATCGTAGAGTAAAATTTTGTGTAATATGATTTCATTTTAGATCTTGATTTAAAAATGAAAAGGTAAGAAGTTAAAACTTTATTTTTAACATCTTGATTCACACGTAGCTTGATTTCATGTATGCCACTCTAAAAACAAGATTATAGTGAGGTTTCAAAATCCAGGGTATTAATAACTGTGTGATAAATACAGATCTAGAAGTAGCAGTAGGAGAATTAGACTACTTTTTATAAAATTGTACAACTGTACTCAGAGAAAGAAAAACAAATATATCGATATAGAGATTGAGCCAAGATGTGATGTTTGACTTGTGTATCTTTATACAACCTTGCCCTATGCTACCTAGAAGATTAAAGCATCAAATATATCTTTGCCTTTTAACACAATAAGAGAAATTTGCTCAAGTACACACATGCACACAAGATATTCTGCAAAGCAAGGGGAGAAGTAATTAATTTTCAATTCATTTGAAAAGCTTCATATAGATAATAATGGGAAAAAAGATTATTGTCAAGCTATGGATTTAATGTGCTATAATTAGACATAGGCCATAAATTAAGTTACTTGCTTATTAAACTAGACATGCTTTCAAGATGATAAAGCTTGGATGCAATGTATTTTGCTTATGAAAATAAACATTCTGGGGCACCTGGGTGGCTCAGTGGGTTAAGCCTCTGCCTTCGGCTCAGGTCATGATCTCGGGGTCCTAGGATCGAGCCCCACATTGGGCTCTCTGCTCAGCAGGGAGACTGCTTCTCTCTCTCTCTCTGCCTGCCTCTCTACTACACTCTCTCTGTCAAATAAATAAATAAAAAATAAAATAAAATAAAATAAAATAAATAAACATTCTGGTAAGCTAGCTTCCATATTTAATAGGAATGGAGACAAAATCCAAATCAAATAAATGCTCTAGATTTTCTAGGAAGCAAGAAGGTGGGTTTGTTTATTTGTAGGCATGTTATTCTATGGCATTAGGAGTAATCCAAATGAGTTTGCCTCATTCTGTGATACAGATTAATTTGACTATTGAGCCAATTACATTTTGATCTTTGCAGTGTAAAAACATACTTTCCACAGTAAATAATAAAACTTTTCTGGATTTAGTCATAGAACAGCAGCAGTTTATGAAATTCTTGCACTATTTAATGATTCACTCACTATCATTCAATTAACTGAGTTTTTCTGGACTATGACAATAAGGAGACATTGTTCATTGTTAGAGGTCACCTGGGAGAGCAATTTTACTTTCAAGGTCATTGAGTGTAAATTCACTCCATTCACGGAAGATAACATAATTCCAGTATTTGCATGTGTGTAGCAGAATTGAAATAGAACAAAGTTATAAAGTGAGTAAGATTAATCTTTAGTTACCTATGTCCTCATTCAGAATCCCTTTATCCTTTACTGATAGCATTCTAAGACTAAACTAAAAAGACAGTAGATCTAATAGTAGAGTAGATATTTTGTGACTTTCAGACTGCCATATGCTATTTCTAGTTTACCAAGAAAAACTCATTGTTTCTGGGGTGAAAATTCCGGGAGAAAATCATTAAAGGTAGTTTTACTCTGAAATAATATGCATTGTTATTATTTGTTTAATTCATTCTAACATACTAGACAATTTACAAAATATATAATACTGTAATAGTTTAATATATAATAGTTTAATATATAGTTTAGTTTAATATATAATAGTTTAATATATATATATATATTTAATATATATAGTTTATACAAATAAAAAAGATAACCACTCAGAGACACATCCATTATGTTATCAGTGTGGGTGGGTGAGCATAAAATGTTCAGCAATGGTGTACAATTCTAAATACACAAACTTTTCTATGGTTAAATAATGACTTTCATTATTTGCCATTAGAAATAAAGCTTTCATGGACTTTGAAAATAACAAAATGGGTTATAAGATGATCATACACTTAAAAACCAGAGGAAGGCTTTAAATGTACTTACAGTAAAAGGGGCCCCTGGATAGCTCAGTTGATTAAGCATCTGACTTCAACTCAGGTCATGATCTCAGGGTCAGGGGATTGGCCTAATGTTGGGCTCCATGTTGGGCTCCATACTGGGCTCTGCATTGGGTTCCATGCTCAGCAAGGGGTCTGCTTCTCCCTTTCTGTCTTCCTCTGCCCCTTCTCCACTCATGCTCTCTCTCTCTCAAATAAACAAAATATTTAACATAAAAATTCTCTATAGTAAGTAACACAGGCATCTATACTGTAATGACTCCATTTCTTTTTTTTTAATATCTTTTTTTAATTAATTAACTTATCTGACAGAGAGAGAGTGATCACAAGTAGGCAGAGAGGCAGGCAGAGAGAGGAGGGGGTTGCAGGCTCCCTGCTGAGCAGAGAGTCCGATGTGGGGCTTAATCCCAGGACCCTGAGATCATGACCCAAGCTGAAGGCAGAGGCCTTAACCCACTGAGCCACCCAGGTGCCCCATGCCTCCATTTCTTAAAGCCATACAAAAACTTTGTTTTATGTAATGCTTCACTGTTTATCACAGCCAGTGTAAATGTAACTGCATTTGGTATTGCTTTTGCTACTATTCTGAGCAATTAAAAACATTTTGGCGTATCTCCTATTCTTTTTCAGTCCTTAAGGCGTTTTTCATTTAGAGAGGTTTTTCCGTATTAATATTCATGCCTTCTACTGGTTTTCCCTGTTCTTTCAATTGATGTCTTGTTAGTTGACATAATGAAAAGAGCAAATTGCCTAATCAAGCTTTTTGTAGTACTAAGAACTGGGGAAAGATTTTTTAAATTATATGCATGTAATGCATGTCATCAAAATCAGTGGCATTGTTAATGAGAATGAGCTCATAACAAAGTCACTTGAAGAGAAGAACTATTTCTGCCCTCCGCCTATGATCATCACACAGAAAAGAGAAACAAACAAAGATATATAGACTGTCAACATCTGTAGAGTAAAATTTCCAAATTTATAATGGAATTAATGCTTTCAAAACTATAAATATCAAAATGTGTGTCTGCATCTGCTAACTCACGCTTTTTGACAATAAGCTATGCTGAAAGACAGTCAGTTGGTGTTGCAGGTAAGCACTGTGGGGTAAAGGATTGCAATTTGTTTTTTTTCTGATGCACATCCTTGACCCATAAGGTCAGGGTCTTCATGGAAACTGTCCATAATTTCCTTCCAGCATAAGGACAGGGTAGTAAACCTATTTCCAGAGGTGTAGAACAAACTCAGCAAAACCTGTTAATAATACAGATTGTATGAAGGTTGATATAATCTATCTATCTCATCCACACATATCTCGGAGTCAGGTAGGTATGCTATTGCAATTAGTGTGTTAGAGATTTATTAAGCTATCTTCTTTAGGACTTAGATTTTTCTCTCTCATCAAGGTGAGGACTGAGGAGCACACCTCCTTTTCTTTTCTAATGCCAAAGAAAATCAGCTTAGAAGAATAATCAAACTTACCATAGTTGTTTTTCAACAATACAAAGACTCAGAGTACATATGTTTTTCTACCACAACAGATTTGTTTTCATATTTGTGTTCTTTTAACTTTGTAGTTATATGTTGCTAGTATCACCAATTCAGAGTATTCCCCTGGAAACTTTACTTTTAGTAACATTTCATTAAAAAAATCTTTGTAATTCAGTAAACACACATCATTATAATGGAAGTCAATAAGAAACATTAGGACAAAGTAAATATCAAAACAATGTGTGCTTTGTTCATATCTAAAAAGGTATATATCATGGAAATCAAGTGCTTTAATAAGAACTGTGATCTTTAGAGATAATAGTGACCAAGTGTCTATAGGTACTGAGCTTGGATTGCTTAGTCAGAAGCAGGATGGGGCTATATGAAAAATAATTTCCATCCCTTGTGTCTCATGACCTGTGGTACACAGTTGCAAGCTACCCAACTAATTAGGGGTGACTACTATGAAAGAACATGCTATGAAACCAACTGGAATATTGGTTTCACAATATGAAATTTGTGAATTTCATATTGTGAAATTTGTGAATTTGTGAATTGTGGGGGGTAAGAATTTGCCCCATGATGTGGATTTTTAAAATGCCATGCTGTAATCAATGCAGCAAATAAGTTCTAACTTAAAGTAGAAATAAGAGTATCTATTGTCCAAATTGCCCAAAATTATTCACTATTTCTATGATCATAATACTGAAATTCTGGTTCTAGTGAGTGAAAAAATTGATTATACACTATAGGAAAGACAAAGAGTTTTTGCTAAAAGTAAAATGAAAGATAAATCAACGTGGTGACATCCTTTATTTTTTCATATTCAAGAAATTATTTGAAATGAAAATTATTAAATTGCCTGAAAATAGATAGATATTAATTATCTATAAATGCAAAGTATTGAGGCAGTTGCCTTTAGATCTTATGACTTGAATAGCATTAAGTTAAAAATACCCTAAGCTCTTACACTTTAACTGAAATTCTATGGCTTTGTGATCACTGCTGCCATTCCCTCTGAAAGGCCACCCACATTTGGTAATAGCAAGTGCTCCACAGTGAAAAGATGCATGGATTTTCTCCTTTATTTAACTTTGTCTTAAAAGGATTTGAATGGTAATTTTAACTAGGGAGTTGTTACAACCCATTTTATATCACCAGTCACATTCGTGTGCCATTTAAATTTGTGATGGAAAAAACTGCATATACTTGGATTTGGCTAAAAGATATGTTTATTCAGACCACTTAGGTTTGATAACATGAGCTTAATAGCTCAATTTCACAAAAATAATTTCTCATGAGATTTCCAAATTGTATAGCTGTGCTCTCAACTGTGTATTCTATAGGAACTGCCTGGATTGTATACTTCCTGCTGGGTCTACCTGGCATAAACATATAATTTCTATATCTGTTTTTAGTCACCACCTTTGATATGAACATATCCTTTTGCCTATACCACATGTTAACAGTTATCAGTTAATAGTTGATAGTTAATAGTTTATACCTTCTGAGGTGAGTTAATTTTCCTTTTAGAGAGGCTGATTGTGTCAGATATGCTATTTACAGATTTGCTAGTTATAATCCTGAAGAGCAAAAATCAAGTGAATTGATAAGAGTAGCAACCAAAAACTTATTAAAATTCTGCATATAAAGCACTATAACCATTTACTGTCAATAGAGAGATAGATATATGTGATACTTGTGGGAAGAGATTATAAATATCAAAATGTGGATTAGTGATGCATGTAAAAATACCACATAGAGGTTGGGGATTAAATTAGAACTTGCAGAAAGATAGATCTAGACAAGCAGCAAAGAATGGTGGGAGATTATGAAAGGCAAAGTGTTCCAGTCTGGAGAATAATAGGAGCAAAATCTGAAGCTATTGAGAGTTTCACCTGAAACCTCAAATAGGAGCTAAAAAAGGCTATTTTATTTTGACTTTTGTTAATTACATGTGTTTATGAAATTCCATAAAAGCTATAATTGACTATATTATGATGTGCATAATTGTTTCAGACAAAAGTATTTTTGGGTGAGAATTATTATTTCAGGCAAATTTCTATTTACATGATTACCATCCATATATGGAAAGTGGCCAAAAGTATATTTTGCATTGTTTGCTTCCTGGTGGGAACAGGAAGGGAGAGGAGAACTAAGCTGTACTTGTGGTATTTCTGGCTCTCTTGACTCACTGTCAGTGTCGTTAATGACCTTCCTTCTTTGTCTTCTCATTTTCAATACCTACTCCTTGACTACTAGGAAAATGTAACAACCCAACTTCCATACCTCCTACTAGCTTAAAATATGTAGAAAACTGCATATCAACAATAGACCTACAAGTTCAAAAGGAAAGAGTAAGACACCGGGATGCAGTATCTTATAGGTGTGTATGTGAAACCTTTCTCGTCACCTCTTTCTACTATCCTCCACATATATTGTGTCCCATTCATTTTCCTCCATTAATTTCTAAAATGCTGCTTTTCATTTGTTAATTTAAACAGAAAAGGATTAGACATCAGTGCCCATGGATCTGTGACAAAATATCATTCAACTAAAACTACTTCTGAAATCTCATTTTACATAATAGGGAGATTTCTACCTGTTCCCTAATGAGCTTATGCTTGCAATCTCCCTGACAGGTGATTTCAGAAAGCATCCTTTTTGTTCACTGAAGCAGTGCTCTGACTACAAAATGCATTAAGTGATCAACAAATGGCCATTCACTACAGTGTGTGTTGGGACAGGCTGGAGTGTAGGCAGGTGCACTGCTATAGGGTTTAATAATCAGAAAACTCCATCCTTTGAGTTTGACTGGCCTCCTTTCATTCACAATAATTTGAGATATTTCAGCTGTGCTATTCCAGTGCATTAAAAGGGCACTTTCCACTGCCAGAATGAAAGGTGAAGAGTTTAAGAATTCAATTATATAAATTATCCAGGCTTTGAATTTTTTTTAATTTTTGCTTGAAATTATCCATGTATTTATTCCATTGTGTTTTGACCTCAGAATATATTACGGACAGGACAATTAAATATACCTTTATAGTATAAGCAATTCAACATATTTTATTATAGCCCCAGGTTTAAATTGTGAAATTGATCTATAGATAGAGAAAATCTAACAAATATAAGCTGCTAAAAGCAATGCAATTATATTTAGTACATTGTTTGCACTTGACAGGGCATAATGGGTTTTTTGTTTTGTTTTGTTTATTGTTTTTTGTTTTTTTTTTGTTTTTCATTTTTTAAATTTTTTCCCCACATACTTTTATTTTATTTTTTCAGTGTTCCAAGATTAATTGTTCATGCACCACACCCAGTGCTCCATGCAATACGTGCCCTCCTCAATATCCATCACCAGGCTTGCCCAGCCCTCCACCCCCTCCAGTCCTAAATCCTCAATTCGTTGCTCAGAGTCCACATAATGTTTTGTGAGCTACATCTTTGGTCTTCATTCATACCTATCGTATTTCTACCAAAAAGAAGAGGCATTTAAACAGCCCCTATCTCTATCTCCTCTGACTGTGTAGGTGATGGGAAATTTTCTTTTGTATTTGTCTCAGGATCTTTTTCCTGTTTGATTTAAACCATAAGGAACTATTGTTGGGGGGCGCCTGGGTGGCTCAGTGGGTTAAAGCCTCTGTCTTCAGCTCAGGTCATGATCTCAGGGTCCTGGGATCAAGCCCTGCATTGGGTTCTCTGCCAGCTTGTGATTTCTGTCAAATAAATAAAGTCTTTAGGGAAAAAAAAGGAACTGTTGTTGAATCCTGATGAGAAACTGGGTAAAACTTCAAGCTTTCTTCTTTCTTTCTTTCTTTCTTTCTTTCTTTCTTTCTTTCTTTCTTTCCTTTCTTTCTTTCTTTCTTTCTTTCCTTTCTTTCCTTTCTTTCCTTTCTTTTCTTTCTTTCTTTCTTTCTTTCTTTCTTTCTTTCTTTCTTTCTTTCTTTCTTTCCATTTTGGCTAATTTGTTTCAGAAAGTTAGATACCTGTTTGCTCTTAATCAGGAATTTCTAAGGTCAGTTAAAACCATTTCCCATAGCTATTTAAGATGTGCTTGTGACTGCCTGACCAGGTGAATAGGTAGATATTTCAGTAATTGTTCATGAGAATACATTGTTTTGCTTGGATGGGGCTTGGAAAGAAAAGTGAATCAAAAGCCACAGAGTCAGCTGTAGCTATCTCAAGCTTGGTGGAATGCCTCCATCATTTGTGATGTAAATAGTAATTCCATTCTGCCCAACAGCAGGTCAGCCACAAGGATTTAGTTTCCTTCTGAGGTGGGACAGCTGATTTAACCTCCCATTATGCTTTCTACAAGATTCTTATTTACAATAGTTTCTTAATGAGTTATGTCAGAATAGCTGCTGGTATGATCCTCATGATATCAGGGCCCATGAAGCAGAATGGTTAATGATGCACGCCTTGCTAGTTCCAGTGGAAAACATTACAGATTGTAACACCATGAAATATATGGCAACCTCATAATAAATGGAACAGTGCCACCTTTTGACCATAAAATAGGAAAACAAACTAAGATGGCTAGGATTTTCATAACAGAGTGGAGGTTTCAATCTACTTGTGACTAATTTGGTGGTCTTGCAATCTACAGATAAAAGTAACCTAGTTCCTTTTTCTTTTTTTCTTCCTATTTTTCCCCTTTGTGGCAGTGCCTATGATGTGACTGTATGCATTTCATATAATTGCTATGTTTCAGGCAAAGGCAAATTATTCTATTTATGTTTTACATAGGAAGGAATTACATGGTCATTGTGTAGATAATATGAAGGATGTCATGATAACCATTGCATACATGCCAACTTCTTTCATACAGTGAAAATTAATCTGAGGAAATATTTGGGAAATTTTGAAAGAAGGAAATTTAATTATTTAGGATTGTGAGCTAGACACTGATTTTAATTAAAAAAATAATATTGGGGTCTGTCTTGTTCTTTCCCTATGTACCCTTCTCACGATACAATATAATACCAGTTAATTGGATTATAGTCATTCAAATATAGAAATTCATTTTTCTTTATTTTTAGAAGAAACAAATTACAAGAAAGCAAGGTGATAACAGGGATTTGATCAAAAAAAGAATCCTAGGGCATATCCTGATAGATAACTATAAACAAACAACCTAATCTTCTGTACCATCTACAAGTCAGTGCAAAGGGAATTAATGTCCAAAATATCCAAGATCTGAATTCTAAAAGAAATATAAAAATTTATTCACTGTGTACTTACTGGGAGAACAAATTTTTTTTAAAGTTAAAATCAGTATCCAATTTACAATCCTGAAAAAAGTACTGCAGAACTAATTGAATTTTCTTCTTTTAAAATCCTTCCCAAGTATTTCCTCATATTAATTAGCACTATATAAAATAAATTTTTGTGTATACTGAAACATTTTCAAAAGAGTTTTCAGCTTTTATTAACTGAGAGGTTTAATCTCCATCTTAATGGTGAATTATTGGAGATAGTTTCTCTCAACCTGAAAGAATGAATGGTGGAACTTTAGGCATATCAGCTGTAGGGGCCAAGGGCAGTTTACTCCATGTTGGGCCACTTTGGCATGAGGATTATTTCAAGTTAATTGTATCAAAACCCAGCAGAAGCAAGAAAATTTCTCTGCCTCCCCCTCAAGTGCCTAAATTTACAATGGAAAGGAGAGATTGTACCAGAAAGAGAGGTATTAAGAGAGACTCCCTTTATGAATAATAGGTCAATCTTGTTTTTCCAAACATCTCCTTTCACTCTCTTGCTAATGGTCTTTCTCCCCTTTGTATCCTCAGGCCTCTAACCCTCTCCTTAGATCATACAAGCTTCATGTTATCTTGTTATCTTTTGAATTTCATGTCCATGTGTCTTCCCCATACATATGCTTATTAAATTTGATTTTCTCCTGCTACTCTATATCATGTCAGTTTGATTCTAAGTCCAGCTAAAAGGGCCATAGAACAGAAGAAGTTCTTCCTCCCCAACACTTTTCTTTACAAAGAAAACTTTGTAAAAAAGATATTGTTGAAGTTTGGGCTTCTCCAGAAGTGAAAGTTGATGCTTATTTAACTAGACATAAGATTACGTTTTCCAAAGTAAGAGAGGATGAAGACTGTCTCATTGGCCAAAATATATGCCTTAATGGCTCTCTTTAAATGCCATGCCCAACTTAGACTTTCTTTAGCATTGATACATTCACTGATGACCCTGGAGCTTCTTCACACAGACTCTATATTTTGGTTGTTTTCCTCTCAGGTGAAATTTGAAAATGGGAAGAATGTTCACTGTATTTTATTTTACTTTTTTTTTCCAAGCAATCAAACTAAGTAATCCAGCATGCTTCCTCTTGTGACTTAACTGCTAGAAAACAGAAAATTTCAGTCCTAAACAGTAGTAACTAGCATATTTCAGGTACCTAAAGACATTCAATTTCTCTAGATCTCTTTAATGATCTCTATTTTCTTTAGCTTTAATTATCATGAATTATGTTTTATTTTCATAATGTCTTATCTAGGGTTGTCATAACAAAATACTCTAGACTAGGTGGCTTAAATGATAGAAATTAAATATATTAATCACAGTTTGGGAGGCTAAGATATCCAAGATCAAGGTGTCAGCAAGGTAGGTTTCATTTTGAGGCTCTTGGCTTGTAGGCCACTCACTATGTGCTCACATGAACTTTTCCTTGTGCACACTGGGAGATAGAGATCCCTGGTGTCTCTTCTTATAAGAGCACCAGTCATATCATGAAGGTTCTACTCTCATGAACTCATCTAACCCTAATACCTTCCCAAAGGTCTCATTTCCAAATACCATCACACTGGGGATTAGGACTTCAACATATGAATTTTGGAGAGACACATACATTCAGTCCATAACAATAGTTTCTTCAAATTCTTTAGGAAAGAAATGGGGCTTACTATAAAACTATAAATATTACATGTATAAGACACTACATTAGACACTAGAGTGGATAGAAATATATTTAACAACGTAAAATGTTCTACCTTTCTGCTTTTGAATAATTTTTGTAATTAAAGCAAATGCATGTAAATAAACTTCAATTTGCTTTGTGAATTAAATGTATTTTTCAAAATTAACATTTATAAATCATGTATCTGTAATAATAAAATCAATGAAACATATTTCTTTTTAAAAAAATTTTAAAAGATTTTATTTATTGATTTCAGAGAGACAGAGTGAGAAAGAGAAAGAGGGAGAGAGAGTAAAAGCTGGGGGAGAGGCAGAGGAATAGAGAGAAGCAGGCTCCCTTCTGAGCAGGGAGCCCAATGAGGGGCTCAATCCCATGACCCTGAGATCATGACCTGAGCCGAAGGCAAATGCTTAACCAACTGAGCCACCCAGGCACCTTAATAAAACATATTTTTAATGAATTTTTAGTCTTCTACTTGCATAAAATGTGTTCAATTTAATATGTTTAGATCTAGAAATGTTATTATTGTTACAGGAAATAATATATTCAATTTTCTCTTATACTTTGAAAATGATACAAAATAGTTCCATTCATTATCTTAATGTAACATATTTTTATATTTGATGTACTTTGTGTGTAGACATAATGTGCTGTATGATGTATCAAATGTAATGGATTTTTGTCATATAGAAATGTACCAAATGATGGAAATTAGGAAGATTAAATGTGTGCTTCTCTTCAACTCAATGTATATTTAGTTAAATATAATAGTATACTAAAGAAAACTGTCACGATTGAGAAAATAAGATTTGAATTTTTTTTTCTTAAATTTCTTGAAAATCCTTGTGATTCCTTTTCCTGTGTACTTCTTTTCCTTTCTGAGGAGCCTACTTCAAAGCCTTTGTAAAAGTTTCCTTTACTGCTTACTAAGGTATCATAAACAAAGAGAATGTATCTTCTCCAAAACAAAGAGAATGTATCTTCTCCAAAAGGGGAACAGATAGCACTTGTGAACCAAACAAAAAATCAAGAGTTTATTCTTATCGGCATTATCAAACCACATCCAGTAGTGAAGAACTTGTGGCAAATGCGTATGATAGGCCAACATTTGGATTTATTTTGCCTGATTGATTTCTCTCAGATTTCAAAGGAAAAAAAAATGATGTAACAGCAGAAATCAAATTTCCCTCTGCTTTTATCATATTTCTTCTTCTTGAGCCATGTCTTCTGCCATCTTTGAATAGAGATTTGCTGAGCCATAAAATACCTTTTTGCTACTATGTTTCATTAGATGGGTTCAGTGCATGGTCAGTGATTTATAAGATTCTAACTCCAAATTAACTCCCCCAACTGACTTGATTGAGCACCTGACTGAAAAACTCTTTTTAAAAACCCTCTTGTTTGAAATAGACTCAGATGACCAATGAAAAGTAAAATATAGGGGTGCCTGGGTGGCTCAGTTGGTTAAGCGACTGCCTTCAGCTCAGGTCATGATCCCAGAGTCCTGGGATCGAGTCCCACATCGGGCTCCCAACTCCATGGGCTGTCTGCTTCTCCCTCTGACCTTCTCCCCTCTCATGCTGTCTCTGACTCACTCTCTCTCAAATAAATAAAGAAAATCTTTAAAAAAGAGAGAAGTAAAATATAATATTGTTAAGTAGCCATTAATACATTGAATTTTTAAATTTTCTATATTTAAAATTTTAAAAACCCTTAGATGATAAAGTAAAGAATAAAAAAACTGGAGAAAAAACTTTCACTAGTAAAGGATGACTGCTAGGTTCATATAACCATCAGTAAGTCATTACAAAAGAACTGACTTCTGGAAAAACATAAGCAGAAAGGAAATAACCGGGAATCAGGTATTATAGGAGTCCAGTACTACATTCTCAAATGACCTGAAAGTTGTCAGACATATTCTCTCCCAGAAAATACTAATATCTGTGTCCTGAAAGAATTTGGCCAACCAATTATTTCTTCAAATATGCCTATTTATGTAGTACAAATTACATTATGCTCTTTTGTTTTAAATTTTATTTTGGGGGGCATCTGGGTGGCTCATTCAGTTAAACATCAAACTCTTGCTTTCCATTCAGGTCATGATCTCAAGGTCCTGAGATTGAGCCCTATTTGGGCTCCACACTCAGCAGGGAGCCTGAGATTTTTCCTCTGCCCCTCCCCCTGCTCTCTCTCTCTTTCGCAAATAAATAAGTCTTTAAAAAACTTCTGAATTTTATTTTACTCTGGTATAATTAACGAACGTGACAAGCATTGTACTAGTCGAAAAGTTATGCAGTGACAAATGAGTCTTTTATACCTCATTCCCCATGCCTTCTGTCTCCTGCTCCCCAGTGAAAATCTATAATACCAATTTCCCAGATATTCTTCCAGATATATTCTAGAAATATACAATCATATTTTTGTACATTTTTTCATTTATTTAATTTTTTCCAATTAAAATATTTATTTTTTAATATTTAAAAATAAGTTACATTTGTTTTAACAATAATGGAAGCACACTCTATACTCTGTTCTACATCTTCCTTTTTTAATTAAAATATATATTGAATATCATTGTATTTAAATATAAAGAGAGCTTTCTATTCCTATTAGTAGTTGCATGTTATTTTGTCTTATGGTTGTACCACAATTTATGTAACCCATCATGTATTAAAGAACATAAAAGTTGTTTTCAATTTTTCTGTACTATAGACAAATTTGCAATAAATATTCTTGCATATTTATCTTTGTGTGCATATGCAAACATATGTCTAGATAAATTCATAGAAATGGAATTGTTTCAAAAGACATGTGCATTTTAACTCAATAAATATAAATCACAATTAGGTTTCAATATTGTAAGTATTAGTATGGTGGATATCTGGCACTGAAAGATGACTGCAAAAACCTCTTGATCTAGCTCCAATTTGTTCCACATTTATTAAGCAAACCCTTACTAAACATCTACTACATGCCAGACACTAATCTAGGCATCAGAGAGACAGTAAAGTCCTTCTTCTCAATTACATTCTAGTAGGGAGCTTGCATGGATGATATGGAGGGCAGTTTGTACAGTTGCCCTAACTTATCCATAGTAGGAGAAGGAAAGGAAAAGTGAATTGGGGGAAATAAGAGGGGGAGATGAAGCATGAGAGACTATGGACTCTGAGAAACAAACGCAGGGTTTTGGAGGGGAGAGGAGTAGGAGGTTGGGTGAGCTTAGTGGTGGGTATTGAGGAGGGCACATATTGCATGGAGCACTGGGTATGGTGCGTAAACAATGAATCTTGGAACATTGGGGGAAAAAAAAGATCAAGCTTCCTGCATTGCTCCTATTTTGCATTTCTTTTTTCCCTCAGTGCTACTATTGTCATAAGAATTAGTCTTGAAGCTAGAGAGGAATATCCAGAAAATCTTTAGGAATATCATCATCAATGTCCCACTTTTCCCAGCAAGCTGGACCCCCAGAGCAGTGGCAATAAAAATCAATTGTAAACTATACCTTTCTATATAAGTAATCATTCTTAATCTGAGCACTTTTTGCTAGTAGTTGACCTCCCAAGGTATTCACCATCTTCCAAACTTCTCATTTCTTGTTATTTATTTCAGTGTCACAGATTCATATTTTGTGTGTAAGCTAATGTATTTTCCACACTGAATTTTCAAGGAGCACATCTGCAGCAGCCCATGTACTACTTAGTAAATTGTTGGTTGGTTGTTGGCTCCATTCAGAAGTTGAGATTGGTAATTATGTCAGTAGCATATTTCAGCTAGTGATATAACAGGCAAGATGAGTAACACATTTATTTAAAGCAGCTAGTTCTTTGAATGGACAGAAACCCAGATGGAGTGGTTCTGAGAGACTGAGCATTAGTAAGGTTATGTAGTGTTCTGGCACACAGTCATCTCTGCTTTGGCAAGATTTTAGTCAAGTCTTCTCGGTTAAGAACTTGGAACAAGAAGCTAGAACATAATGATAATTTGAGTGAAAAAAAGTGATTTAAAAATGAATGAAGATTCCATTTATAGCAATCATGTCTTAACATTATTTTGGCAAACTCTGGTTTTTAGAAAGTGTAATCAAAATTGTAAGTTGGGGGACGCCTGGGTGGCTCAGTCATTAAGCATCTGCCTTCAGCTCAGATCACGATCCCAGCCTGGGATCGAGCCCCACATCCAGCTCCTTGCTTGGCGGGAAGACTGCCTCTCCCTCTCCCGCTGCTTGTGTTCCTTCTCTTCCTGTGTCTCTCTGTCAAATAAATATATAACATCTTAAAAAAATTCTAAGTTAGGTTTATAGTGAAATATATGGAATTAAAATACATTTAACTTTCCTCTGGCTATAAATGATAGACTACATTGATTCTTATTTTTAATGAAATAAGGTGAAAATCAAGTGGGAATTTGTTCAGTGTCTTAAATATGAAAAGAGACTTGGGGGGAAAAAAGAGAAAGTTGGCATAGCCTGGTGGTCCCTCTATTCTGGTTTCTAGATATTCTTTTTTTTTTTTAAGATTTTATTTATTTATTTGACAGAGAGAGAGAGCACAAGTAGGCAGAGAGGCAGGCAGAGAGAGAGAGGGGGAAGCAGGCTCCCTGCTGAGCAGAGAGCTCCATGTGGGGCTCGATCCCAGGACCCTCAGATCATGACCTGAGCCGAAGGCAGAGGCTTTAACCCACTGAGCCACCAGGCGCCCCTAGATGTTCTTTTGTGAGAGTTTCTCTGAGATGCCTAGTGGAGTCAGAAAACTACTTTTGGGTGTCAAAAACTAGAGGTCACTAAAGATTTCATATAAAGGGGCGCCTGGGTGGCTCAGTGGGTTAAAGCCTCTGCCTTCGGCTCAGGTCATGATCTCAGGGTCCTGGGATTGAGCCCCGCATTGGGCTCTCTGCTCAGCAGGGAGCCTGCTTCCCCCTCTCTCTGCTACTTGTGATCTCTCTCTCTCTCTCTCTCTGTCAAATAAATAAATAAATAAAATCTTAAAAAAAAGATTTCTATAAAATAGGTGTTTTTTTGAGAGAATTCAAAATCTTTTCAGAAAATATATATTTCTACAAGGAGAAACAGACGGCTATCATAATTTTTATTCCTTTTGTGAAATAACATCTCCTGAATATGTTGAAGATTTTAATATATTTTGTTATATTTTTTGTTTTATTTACATTTATTAATGACTCAACTGGTTAGCAATTAAGTGTTGTTAATATAATTTCAGTAGCCAGAAGAATTATTTATGGTTTAATTTTTCTTAACAACTAAATTGGAGCAACTGCTTGACCATGCAGTCCATTGCTTGGCCTTGAATCATTGCAATAATTGAAACAATGTACTTGAAATTCATTATCATGCATTCTGCATTCTACCCATGTGGTCTCAAAAAAATCAGTTATTTGCAAATGTCTATGCAAAGAAGTGATGTAAAAAGTGAATCCTTCATATAATAAGCAGTTTATTTAGCTTGTGCCATGAGATAGTTTAAACAAAAATAATATGACAAAATTTGATTAGACATGTCCTTTTAAGGACATGTAAGTCTAAAAAAAAAGTTCTTTCATAGGTGCAAATTGTTAGCTTTTTCTTTCCCCTCTTTTATTATATTTTACCTATGCAAATCTAGAAATTACCACACTTACTCAAATATTTATCTTTCTCTTATATATACCCACTTTTGTAATTTTTTCCACAAAGCATCAATATTAATGACAGTTTTGATAGCAATCTTTATCTCTTTACAATTACATAAATTCTGTATTTCTGAAGAGTCTGATACAATATTATTTGATGTTTTTCTCTGCTCTATTTTTGAAGAGAGGTGGTCTGCCTCTCCCAGTTTCCACACATAGTATATTCACAACAATTAACATAGTTCTGCTCTATTCTGCTGGCTTTCTTGACAATAGCTGTAATTTGTGTAATGGTTTTTTTCCCTCTATTTCTCTAGTGTTTTTGCAAGGGAGTTTAAGATGAGGACAAATGAAATGGTATGTATGCATGTGCACATGCAGGTACTTTTAGTGCTTTCTGAAAATAACCAGAGAGTAAGCAACATTTAGACAGTTCTCTAAATTTCTGATTTTTCAGAGGACTTCTGACTCAGCAGCTTCTACTTTTCCTAAAGATAGGTCTGGAACTGACATAGCATCACTTTCACCCTACCCTAATAGCCAAAGAAATCCTATTACACCCAGATTCAAGAAGAGGGGAAAATAAGAGGAAATAGACCCCACATTTCAATGGGAAAAAGTGCGAAAGATGTTGAAACAAACTTTAATGTGATACAGGTTGTGTCTCTGAAATTTTAATATAGAGTATTTTATTATTTTAACTCAACATGGTTTTTAAATTTTACCTATAATTTCTTCTTTGATCTCAGAGTTACTTAAAAGTTTCTTAATGTCCTAATGAACTTTCAGATGTTTTCTAGTATATTTTTATGTCACTGATTTATAATTTAACTCTATTATTTTCATCAACTTTGCTCTGTATAATGCCAATATATATTATGTTTATTGATACATTGATTTTTACTCAGAATGTAATTATTTTTCTAAGTGTGACTTGAATGATTGGTACTCTGCAATGTTCTATATTTATCCATTAGATGATATTTGCTAACTTGATTGTTGAAATAATCTATACCCTTGTTGAATTCTTTCCGTTTTTAGTTTTCCAGATAAGGAGAAAGAGGTTAGATAAAAAAGTCCGACTACAATTGTGGATCTTAATATTTCTGTTTTAAGTCTATCAGTTTTGCTTTAGGTAATTTGAGACTATGTTATGGGGCATACATATTTAGAATTGTAAATTTTCTTAGTAAAATGAAATTTTGTCATTTAGTTTCTTCTTTATTAATTTACCATGAAGTATATTTTATTTGATGGCAAAATTGTTTTATTAAAAATAGTATGTGGTACACTTTCTTCTCAAAACTCTATTCACTTTTTTCCCTTATGTTCTATTTGTATCTCTTATGAACAACAAATATAGATGTATATATCAAAATTTCTGATGATCTTTGTTTTTTAAAATTTTTTAAAATTCCACTTAGTTAACATAGAGTGTAATATTAGTTTCGGTTGTAAAATGTAGAGATTCATTGCTTATATACAACACCCAGTGTTCATCACAAGGGCCTACCTTAATAACAATCACGTATTTAGCCCATCCCCCCACCAAGCTCCCCTCCAGGAACTATCAGTTTGTTCTCTATAGTTTTAAGACTG
>CM052801.1:58480026-58502796 GCA_028533885.1 Nasua narica | reverse complement strand
TTAGTGTATAGGAAAGCAATTGATTTTTGTGCATTGATTTTGTATCCTGCCACATTACTTAGCTGCTTTATGAGTTCTAGTAGTTTGGGGGTGGAGTCTTTTGGGTTTTCCATGTAAAGTATCATGTCATCTGCGAAGAGAGAGAGTTTGACTTCTTCATTTCCAATTTGAATACCTTTTTTTTCTTTTTGTTGTCTGATTGCTGTCGCTAGGACTTCTAGTACTATGTTGAACAAGAGTGGCAAGAGTGGGCATCCTTGACGTGTTCCTGATCTCAAAGGGAAGGCTGTCCGCTTTTCCCCATTGAGAATGATATTTGCTGTGAGCTTTTAGACTTTATGATGTTGAGTAATGTTCCTTCTATCCCTATACTTTGAAGTGTTTTAATCAGGAATGGATGCTGAATTTTGTCAGCTGCTTTTTCTGCATCAATTGAGAGGACCATGTGGTTCTTCTCTCTTCTCTTGTTGATTTGTTCTATTACATGGATTGATTTGTGAGTGTAGAGCCACCCATGCATATCAGGGATGAATCCCACCTGGCCATGATGAATAATCTTTTTAATGTGCTGTTGGATCCTATTAGCTAGGATCTTGTTGAGAATTTTGGCGTCCATTTTCATCAGGGATATTAGTCTGAAATTCACCTTTCTGATGGGGTCTTTGCCTGGTTTGGGGATCAGGGTAATGCTGGCTTCATAGAAAGAGTCCGAAAGTTTTCTTTCTGTTTCTCTTTTTTGAAACAGCTTCAGGAGAATAGGTATTATTTCTTCTTTGAATGTTTGGTAGAATTCCCCAGGGACTCCATTAGTCCCTGGACTCTTGTTTCTTGGGAGGTTTTTGATCACCGCCTCAATCTCATTACTAGATATTTGTTTATTCAGGTTGTCAATTTCTTCCTGTTTTAGTCTTAGAAGATTATGGGTTTCCAGAAATGCATCCATTTCTTCTAGGTTGTTTACCTTATTGGCATATAACTGTTGATAATAATTTTTGATGATTGTTTCTATTTCCTTCGGATTAGTCATGATCCTTCCCCTTTCATTCATAATTTTTATTAATTAGGGTCCTCTCTTTATTCTTCTGGATTAATTTGGCCAGTTGCTTTGGCCAGTTTGCTTTCTTTCAAAAAACCAACTTCTGGTTTCACTGATGTGTTCTATTCTTTCTTTAGTTTCTAAATCGTTGATTTCTGCTCTAATCCTGATTATTTCCCTTCTTGTGCGTGGAGTTGGCTTGATTTGTTGTTGATTTTCCAGTTCTTTAAGGTGTAAAGAGAGCTGATATATTTGGGATTTTTCAATTTTTTTGAGTGAGGCTTGGATGGCTATGTATTTCCCCCTAGGGACTGCCTTTGCCATATCCCATAGGGTTTGGATCAATGTATTTTCATTCTCATTGGTTTCCATGAATTGTTTAAGTTCATCTTTGGTTTCCTGGTTGATCCCAGCATTCTTGAGCATGTTGGTCTTTAGCCTCCAAGAATTGGAATTCCTCCCAAACTTTTTCTTGTGGTTGAGTTCCAGTTTTAGAGCATTGTGGTCTGAGAAAATGTTGGGAATTATCTTAATCTTTTGGTATCGGTTGAGTCCTGATTTGTGGCTCAGTATGTGGTCAATTCTGGAGAAAGTTCCATGTGCGCTTGAGAAGAATGAGTATTCTGTTGTTTTAGTGTGGAATGTTCTGTATATATCTATGAGGTCTATCTGGTCCAATGTGTCATTCAAAGCTCTTGGTTTCTTTATTGATTTTCTGTTTAGATGATCTGTCAGTTACTGAGAGTGATGTATTAAGATCTCCTACTATTAATGTATTCATATCAATATGATTCCTTATTTTGATTAACAGTTGGCTTATGTAGTTGGCTGCTCCTCTATTGGGGGCATAAATGTTTACAATTGTTAGATCTTCTTGGAGGATAGACCCTTTAAGAATGATGTAGTGTCCTTCTGTATCTCTGACTACAGTCTTTAGCTTAAAATCTAATTTATCTGATATGAAAATCGCTACCCCAGCTTTCTTTTGAGGTCCATTGGCATGAAAGATGGTTCTCCATCTTTTCACTTTCAGTCTGGATGTATCTTTTGTTTCCAAATGTGTCTCTTGTAGACAGCATATGGACGGGTCCTGTCGTTTTATCCATTCTGCAACCCTGTGCCGTTTTATGGGAGCGTTTAGACTGTTCACGTTGAGAGTGATTATTGAAAGATAAGTGTTTATTGACATATTGTTGCCTGTGAAGTCCTTGTTTCTATAGATGACAAATTTCTGTTCTAAGTCACTCATGTGTTCTTTCTGCTTTTATAGAACCCCCTTTTTTTTATAGAACCCCCTTTAATATTTCCTGGAGTTCCAGCTTGGTGGTCACATACTCTTTTAATCCTCTCCAGTGTTGGAAGTTCTTTATCTCTCCATCCATTTTGAATGTCAGCCTTGCTGGATAAAATATTCTTGGCTGCATGTTCTTCTTGTTTAGTGCCCTGAATATATCATGCCAGTTTTCTGACTTGCCATATTTCTGTGGACAGGTCTGACGTTATTCTGATGGCCGTTCCTCCACATGTTGGAATCTCTTCCCCCTGGCTGCCCTCAGGACCTCCTGTCTAAAATTATAATTTGCACATTTTTAGATTATGTGTCTTGTTGTTTTTCTAGATTCATTGATCGTGGCAGGGGTTCTTTCTACTTCTAGAACACGAACACTTATTCCATTCCCCAGATTAGGGAAATTTTCATTCAGAATCTGGGCAGCTATATCTTCTAGACTTCTGTATTTCTCTACCCCCTCTGAGATTGCAATGATTCTGACGTTGCAGTGCTTCATGGCATCATTTATTTCCCTAAGTCTGTTTTCATGGTTCCTGAACAGTTTTTTCCAGCTCTCCTCCTGACCTTTCTTCTCAACCATTGTATCCTCTAGATCACTAATTCTATCCTCTGTCTCCATAACTCTAGCTGTTAGACTATTTAGATTGGATTGGTCTCATTAATAGCGCTTCTTACCTCTGCTATACTGGATCTCATTTCTGCCCTTACAGATTCTATAATGTTTTTCTCCATCCTAGCCATTTCCTGGATAATTGTCACCCTGAATTCCCTTTCTGACATACTGTTTATGTCCATGTCCAATAGTTCTGAAGCAGAGGGTGTAGTCTCTGGGTTTTTCTTCTGTTGGGTGTTCCTCCTCCTAGTCATTTTGATGAGAAGTGGATGAGAGGGTGTATAGCTGGATATATCGCCCACAATCCAGGCAGGCTGCACCCTGGAGGGTTTTGGAGCAATTGGGATTTACCACCAAAAAGAAAGAATAAGGATAAAAAAAGAGAGAAAAAGAAAAAGAGGAAATCCCAGCCAGAATGGGCCCCCAAAATAAGATTTATAAGGTATGCAAACAAACACAAACAAACATATAGACCAAAACAAATATATGACAAGAAATAAAAGAACCTAGCAGAATGAAGTCCAAGAGTAAGATTTATATAATACCAGAACAAAAGCAAATATGTAGAAATAATGACAGATGGATAAGATGAGAGGGTGGTTATAACTCCTCGCAGGCGAGGTTGGTTATTTCAGGTCCTCCTAGGTTTATAGTTTTATTAAACCTCTGGTCGTAATGTTAAGTATTTAAAAAAAAAAAAAGAAATGTGAAACAAGTGAATAATAAAAAAAAAAGGAGAGAGAGAGAGAAAATAAGAAAAAGAAAAAAAAAACACTTGTATCTATGAAATACACAGGTTTGAGGGTATTACCAGGAGCTTAATATATTGATTTCCCCCAGTATGGGGTGTTTAAAATTTTATGGGGAGCCTGTGGTTATAGTCCTTTTTTCTTTTTTTTTTTTTGACTTGTCTTCTGGCGGAGGGGCCTGCTGCGTTGTTTTCCAGTCAATCTTGCTTTGGTTGATTCACCCTGCCCCCAGTCAAGGGGCTGAGCTCTGTGAAAACTAGTTTCTCAGTCTTTCGCCCTCTGAACGTTTTTGCCCTTTTATAGCTTTTTCACCTTTTCAGAGAGTCCAAGCAAGGAATCTGCCCAGAAGCACTCAGACCTCCGAGTTGCAGGAAGGCCGAGTCTCTGCTCTCCTCATTGTGGTTCAGAACACTCACTCCCTTCTGCAAAATTTCTGCTTACAGCACAGTCTGTCCGAGGTGGCACGTGACCATAGCCACCTTTCTGTGGCTCCACAAGTGCAGACCTGGGAAGGGCCACGAATGTCCTGGCCCCAGCCGCCTTTCTGGGGCTCCGTGACTGGGCACTGGGGTGGCTAGGCTGCTTGCCTGTGTTCTCTCTAGGGCCAGCGGGGATCCCCCAGGCCCTGCGGCTGGTTGTGAATGTCCCGGGTGCCCCCAGAGAAAAGCTGAGGCTTGAGGGCCACTCTCTAAAGGTGCTTGCAGGTGCGCGCCTGGCCCACAGATTGTTGCAGAGAGTGGTAGGCTGCAGGTTCAGGAACCCTGGACTGGATCCCCCCACCAGTCTCACTTTGGGGTGCTCCTTCCTGGGAGCGTGGGTCCAGGTCAGTGCCCATGACCACCCCCTTCCGCTAGTTACTCCTCAGAACCTTTTGCTCTTTTTAAGTGTTTTTAACAGACTCTATGTTAATGCTGGTCCCCCGCCACCAGGCAGTTTTCTTTGGGGTATTACTGTCTGTAGATCACTTCTGGTGGGTCCCTCCCCCTTTTGTTTATCCTCTGATATCAGTTCGAGTGTTCCCACTTTGCTTTTACCTCTCCACTGCTGTCTTCTACTCTCGGAGAGATCCCGGAGTGAGAAATCTCGCTCCTCAGGGTGATTTCATGGGTGTTCAGTGTGTTCTGGTAGATATCCAGCTCACTTTTGGGGACAGGTTGCAACAGGATCTCCTACTTCTCTGCCATCTTGCCCCCCCTCCTGTCTGGGAAACTCTTTATCTCTCCTATTCACAGTGATAGCTTTGCTGGACAGCATATTCTTGGGTGTATATTTTTCTGATTCAGCACATAGAATATATCATGTCATTTTCTTCTGGCTTGCTAAGTTTCTATGAAAAGATCTACCATCAGCCTTGTGGGTCTCCTTGTGTAAGTTGTGGATTTCTTTTGTTTTGCTGCTTTTAAGATTTTTTTTTATCGCTATATTTTGCAAATTTAATTGCAAGATGTCTTGGTGTCAGCCTGCTTTTGTTGATGTTGATGGGAGTTCTGTGTGCTTCTTGGATTTGGATATGTTTACTTCATCAGATTAGGAAAGTTTTCAACTATGATTTCCTCAATTAAACCTTCTATCCTCTTTTCTCTCTTTTCTTCTGGGACTCCTATAATACAAATGCTGTTATGTTTGATGGAATCACTGAGTGCCCTAAGTCTATTTTCCTGATCCATAATTCTTCCTCTCTTTTGTTCAGCTTCATTATTTTCCATTATTCTGTCTTCTATATCACTTATTTGTTCCTCCGATTCTTCCATCTTGTGGTCATTATATCCAGTCTGTTTTGAGTCTCAGTTATTACAGTTTTCATTTCTGATTGTTTTTTAACTCTTTTATCTCTGCAGTAAGGACCTCCCTGAAGTCTTCCATTCTTTTCTCAAGCCCAATGAGTATCTTCATGATTATTGCTTTAAATTCACCATCAGGCCTATTACTTATATCTGTTTCAATTAGCTCTCTTGCCATGACCTTTTCTTGTTCTTTCATTTGGTATGAATTCTTCCATCTTGGCATTTTATTTATGTCTCTGTCTCCTGTATGTTAGAAGACCCTGTTATGTGTCCTCTCTTTTTTATTTTATGTTATTTTTCCAAGATTCATTGTTTATGCACCACACACCCAGTGCTCCATGTAATACATGCCTTTCTTAATACCCACCACCAGGCTCATCCATCCCCCCACACACTCCCCTCCAAAACCCTCAGTTTGTTTTATCGGGGAGAGAGAGAGAGCGAGAGAGAGAGAGAGCGCGCACAAGTAGGTGGAGGGGTAGAGTCAGAGGGAGAAGCAAGCTCCCCACTGAGCAAGGATCCCAATGCAGGACTCCATCCCAGGATCCTGGGATCATGACCAGAGCCAGACAGATGTTCAGCTGCCTCAGCCACCCAAGCATCCTGTTTTCCCATTACTTTTTGTTTGTTTGTTTATTTACTATTTTAAAATGTATATACTCTGTACTTATTTCTTAAATGAAAACCCCCTAAAATGTAACATGATTACTTAATTTTGAATGGCTAAATGAATCAATGTCTTTGAATTCTTCCAATCAATTTAACTTCCAATCAATTTAACTATCAATTAATCATAGAATTACTTGTGATCTCTCTCTCTCTGTCAAATAAATAAATAAAATCTTAAAAAAATAAAAAAAAACCAAAAAAATACTCTAAAATTTTGAGGACCAAGTTAGGTTATCAGTTTTCTATTTTGTTAATCAATTTTACTGTTTAAAACACATGATTTCATATACTATTATCATTGTTTCATACAAGAAAGAACATGTTAACATCAAAAAATAGAAAAAATAAAGAACAATCCTCCTGAAAAAGAGACAATTGGTGATTATATAAAATTGTGCTTTCTTTTAAGAGAAAGAGAAAGCGGGGGGAAGGGCAGAGGGAGAGGGGAGAGAAAGAATCTTAAACAGACTCCATGTCCAGCTCAGAGCTTGATGTGGGACTCAATCTCATGACCCTAAGTTTATGAACTGAGCTGAATTCAAGAGCTGGATGCTTAACTTACTGAGCCACATAGGTTCCCCTAAAATTGTACTTTTTGTCATTTTACCACAGACTAGTAAAAGCAAAATCTTTAATGAGAACCATGATCCATGAATTAACATTTGGTACTCATTATGTTAGAAGCCAAATCTGGAAATTTCAAATTTTGAAATTCAGTCTCCATAGAGATCAGTTATTTTTCTCTGTTCAAATAATATAACCTCTATCCCTGACTCCATCCTTCCGCCCCCTAATGCACACTACTGGTTGCAAGATTACTGGTAGCAAAGTGTGGCTAGATCAGAGGTAAAGTATTTGTTTTACTTAAAAATTTTCTTTTGAATTTTACACCTTAATACATAAGGATCATCAATGTCCTTTCCTCTCTGAAAAGTAGCTTCTTAATCAGTGAGTATTATCAATTTTTTAACTTTTAATTTTGCATACTCAGAAGTCTGAGAGTGCTAATTATAACATAAATGTATTGTCCTAATTGTATAATGCAAACTCTGAGAAAAAGGGCCCAGTCACTTCTAAAATTTCCTCTCCATCACTTCTAAAAACAAAGTATCTAACATCTCTTTTATAGTTGTGCCCATCCTTGCACTAAAGTGGAAAAAGCACATCTTTCCTATTTCTACCATTTTCCTTCTTTGTGCACCAACAGATAGTTGAAACCCTTCATCACTATTTTATCTTACCTCTTTGTCAAACATATTTCTTCTGAAATACTAGAACTGCTCAACTTTTTTTATGAAGTGAAAAATCGAGTAGATTGTTCTTCTTTTTTTCTTATTTTCTAGCCATCTAAGAAAGAGCACACTAAGTTTTATAATAGTGATTGTCTCCTTTTCTCACTGCCCATAGACTTCTTTCCCTGCCATCCTCACCTCCACCCATCCGCACTCCCAGCAGCTGGAAGGAAATTTGTTATGTCCTGGACTTTGAAGGGAGCCTTTGCTGACATTAGTTTTGCCTTTGTAATACAGTAAAAATTACCCTTCAACCTCCTGGCAAGTAAAGACATCATTAACTTTATTTTAAATGTACACATTTACTTCAGCTATACTGAAATGAATGGAACAAGAGTAGATCCAGTTGGACTGCAATTCTTTGAGACTACAATTTTATCATTCCAATTCTTCAACGAGTTAATTTTTTTGAGGTGTGAATTTAATTGTAAAGAAAAAAGATAATGTTTATATGTTGGAGAATAAAATTTTTAAATTATAAGCAAAAACTGAGTCATGTTGTTTCACCTTCCAACTTACCTGTTAGCTAATTAACTAAGCCAACTGACTTAGTTTTTTCTCCTTCCAACTTACCTAAGTTAGCTAATTAACTAAGCCAACTTACTTAGTTCTTTCCATAAATAACTTAATCATAGCATCCTTTACTGCATTATATATAATATAATTAAATTATATAATTTAATATATATTAAAATGTTTATAATTAAAATTATATTTTAATTTTTATATTTATTATATATTAATTATATATTATTACATAATTAAATTATATATATTTATTATATATTAATTATATTATGTATTTATATTATAATTATATATTTATATTTTTATTATTAATATATATATAAATATATATATTTATATATTTATATTATATTATATTATATATTAATTATATATTATTATATAATTAAATTATATATTTAATTATATATAATTAAATTATATTTAATATAATTATATATAATTATATATAATTAAATATATAATTTAATTATGTAATAATATATAATTAATATATATAAAATAATTAATATAATTAAAATGTTTGCCTAGTATAACTTCTGTCTCTTCTTGTATTACTTTTTAAGCATACACATATAAAACAATTTATAATTTGATCAGCTTAATAAGTTTAAAGAATCTTTGAAAATAATTAAAATAGTGTTTTTATATAGACTATATTAATTGGAGCAGTTAACAGACTTTCTTTTCTTCTTCTCAACTGCAACACTAACATGAGGAGTTAAACATTTTCCAGATGTCTAAGATATTCTACCAATCAGATTATTTAATTCTTCTAAGCCTCTGGCAATGTCCTCTTTTTCAAATTATATTAGCCAAGATCAGAATTTTTGAGTGGTGTTCTGTAGAACATTAGCTCCTTAAGATGTTAATATGTGTAATATGAAAGAAGAATACATAATCAAATAATTTTGGGAATATTTGGTTAAGCAAATATAAATAGGATTATTTATCCATTTGCTCATTTATTTATTCAATGATTATTTGTGCTCCAGGTACTGTTTAATCAATATTGAACAAAGCAGATCAAGGCTTTGCCATCATGATGCTTAGACTTTAGGAAAGGACATAGATGAGCAGCAAATATTTAATGTTAATACCAGGTAGATGAAACTGCTGTGAAGTATATTAAAGAAGGATAGGTGATGAAGAATGATAGGGGCATAGTTTATGTTAGGAGATAAAAGCAGACCTCTCAGAGAAGGTATTTTTTGAGCAGAAAATGTAATTAAAGATATTATATCTCAATCTTAATTAAAATTAAGGTGTAATCTTTCAAGATTAGCCATTAAGTGTGATCCCTGAAACACACTTTGAGAAATATTAGGCTAGATGTTTATGAACCACTGGTTTAGGTAGAATACATGAATCAGTATGATTGAATAAAGTGCAAAGTACAAAAAACTTAATTCACATTGCACTTATATTACCATATTTCAACATTAGTATGAGTTCCATTTCAGTCCACTTTTCAAACTTAATTCACTTTAAATTTTCTTTGAAACAGATGAGCCAATTCATCTTAATGAGTTTTTGGAGGAAGAGAGACTTTGGGAAGGCATTCTATTTAAATATTGAAAACTTACTATTTTTATTGAAATGCCTTTTTTCCTTTCTGTTCCATAGGCATTTTAGTTTCAAGAACCATGCAATGTCCTATTATTTTTGTATTTAGAAATTAAGAAATCTCTTCATGTTCTCTAGAACAACTTATTTGTCTTCTTAATGGTTCTTATAAAATACTTTCAATTATGAGACTTATACGTTAAAATCATTATATCCCCTATTCTTCCATATCTCTTATCCACCTGTGCCTAAAGTCACAATTTGATATATTTATCTAGTACTTTTAGGTATGTGGTGCTGTGTAAAGCATTATAAAGTACTACTCAATATGTCGTAGGTCCAATTATTTATGAGTTTGTTGTTGAAGACAGACTACACTAAGTATGAACATGTATCACTTATCAGTATGTGAAAGTCTCTTATAGAAGTATATTGTTATAGGGTATGGATGCTAAAAAAGTAAAGAGATTTTGGTACCTATATATTTGTTGTTTTTGGTGAAGGATATTAACCTCCTCCATAGCTATGACAAACTCTCTAGGTTGGGAAAAGCTTCTATGGAAGCCAATTAGTCTCACTTAAATCCATGTTCCCATTAGGCCCTAGAAACCAGGAATTCAAAGGATAAAGTCTATTACAGTTCTTCTAAAAGTTCAGTCATTTAATTTCAGTCATGTAAAGTCTGGGCACTGTGGGAAAAGCTGCAGTGTTTGTGTTGTCACCTGAGGCAGCCACCACTTCTGCATGAAATAAATGAAAACTGGTCTTCCTGCTAGAAAACGAGGTGAAAGAATGCATTCAGATGGTGATCATGACCTTTTTTCTTAGCTACACATGCATATATTGAGTTGATTACTTGATGTTGCCACTTGAATGGGTCAGAGACAGTACCTCAAACTCAACGTGCCCACAATAGAATACACAGAATCTTCTAAACATGTCCAAACTATGGTCCTCTTCGTGTTTTCCTAGTATCCTGCATACCACCATACATAAACCAAAATGATAGAGTTACCCTTGATCCCTTCTTCACCTTTACCTCTACGTCCAATCCATCACCAAATCCTGCTTATTAATTCCAAAATATTTCTTGAAACCATCTATTTGCTTCCTTTTCTAGTTACATAAACCATTCAAACTATTATAAAATTTCCCTTGTACTAAATAAAGTAACAACCTTCTAAAAGGATCCACTCTGAGTGTCACTTCATTCATTCTTAACAATTTAATCAACAGGAGAATGGATAAATAAACATATGTACAACAACATAAGTGAGACATAACACAAATATGTTATTTTGAGTGAGAGCATCACACACACACACACACACACACAAAGCCTAATACAAATATTAGTTATGCTGAGTCAAAGAAGCTAATTTGAAGCTGACATATTGCATGATTCCACGTTTTAAATTTTTTTAAAAATTTATTCATTTATCTATCTATCTATCATCTATCTATCTATCATCTATCTATCTATCAGAGAGAAAGGGAGAGACAGAGAGCAAGCGCAAGCAGGGGAGCTGCAGGCAGAGGGAGAAGCAGACTCCACGTGTAACAAGGAGCCCAATGTGGGACTTAATGCCAGAACCCTGGGATCATGACCTGAGCCAAAGGCAGTCACTTAACGGATTAAGCCTCCCAGGTGTCCCACATGATTCCACTTATATGAGGTGCTAGAGTAAGTAAAACTAACCTGAGGTGATAGAAATCAGATCAGTGGTTGCTTCTGGGAGTTAAGGGTTGACTAGGAAGGGACATGAGGTAATTTTCATAATGATGAAGATGTTCTGTGACTTGATATATTTTCATCAGAATGCTTAAAATGTAGGCATTTCACCATATGTAAATTATATCCCAATAAAAAATAATGCATATATGATCATTTACCACCTTGCCCCTACACTCAAATTCAATGGTCTCTTATGTTATTAAGATACAACTAAAATCTTTAATATTCTTTAAAATCTTTTGCTCTTGGTTTCTTCTTCAACCTGAACTCCTGCCGTAATTCCTGTATTCCAGTATGTCTAATCTTTTTTCAGTTTATCAAAATGTCTTTGTGTTTCCTGGCTCCAAGTCCTTGCATATCCTTTTCTCTCTGCTTGGAATTCCCTCCTTCCCCTAGGCTTTGCTTAGCAAACTGACATTCATTCTTCCTATTTCAGCTCAAGTATCACGTCTTCAGAGAAGCCTTCCCTGACCTTCCTAACTAGAACAATCTCTTCTATTAAAAGCTACCCAATGCTCCTGTACTTCATAATATTAGCATTCCTAGCATTGCAGGTTTTTGTTTAAATATTATTTTTTTCACAAAGTCTGTCTTGATTACCATATTGTGATCTTAATCCTGACAGACTCTGTGTCTATTTTTGTTTACTATTTTGTCTTCAGAGTCCAACACAGTGCATGGAACATGATAGGCACTCTATCTTTGTTTGGATGAATGGATTAATGAGCTTAAAGAGTTAATCCCTAATCTCTGGTATATTTGATAAGATAAATGAACCTATAGTGAATGAAATAATCATAAAGAAATAAATGATGAAAATAATCCTAAGGAGGTAGGGAGCTGAAATTGGTATCAAGATATTGCAGTGAGTTTGGTGTGACCAAAAGGAGAATGTGGAACAAAAATTCAACAGCGCTGGAGCTATGCCACAGATCTGTGATTCATACTTTTGATGAAGCAGCAGTGTTCCCCATGTCAGAAACAATAACTAAAAAAAGAGAAAACGTGGGAAACACAGACAACCAATTAGAAAAATAATCCTATGTAGAAGTCATGGAGAAATCTGTTTTGTCTTACTAGCTGGAAGAACTTTTCCAACATTAAACTTTTCTGTCCATTAGATAGGCTGCCTCATAAGGTATCTCACAGATATTATTTAAGTATTGTCTGGGTTTTTGTCTGTGAATGATATGACAGAACAGCTGCCTACACTAGATGGGAAGTAGTACAAGGTAAGTTTGCTTCTATATAAAAATTCCATGATTTTAAGACATGATGTTTTGTCCTTCAGGCACTAATCATCTAGTGAACACATAAAGTGAAAATATAAATAAGTGTATGATGAATTACCTAAATAGATTAATGAAATACTCCTAGACTTGTGAAAACCAAAGATCTTTTCTGGCTGGGGAGACCAAACAAAGCATTTATTGGAGAAGCTAGCATTTGAGCAAGAACTTGAGAGTGGATAAGGTGTTCAATAGGCAGAAAAAGAGAGATATTTATGTTAAAGTTTATAGTCATGACAAAGATATGGTGGTGGGAATACACACATTCAAGAAATAGTAATAGTTTAGAATGGTTGTAGTACAGGGTATGTACTGTGAGTTTCCCGAGAGATAAGCTTGGAAAATAGAACCTCAATGATAGATTTAAAATTTGGAAGAATCTTTAGAAATCTTCTAGTATGGGCACCTGGGTGGCTCAGTTGGTTAAGCAACTGCCTTCAGCTCAGGTCATGATCCTGGGGTTCTGGGACTGAGTCCCACATCGGGCTCCCAGGTCCGCGGGGAGTCTGCTTCTCCCTCTGACCTTCTCTCCTCTCATGCTCTCTCTCACTTTCTCTCTCTCCCTTAAATAAATAAATAAAATCTTAAAAAAAATTTCTAGTTCAAACCATTAGTTTTGTGTAAATAAATTGAGACCCCTAATCATTAATGTACTCGGTCAATACTATCTTGTTATTATGTGGCTGAATATAGCCTTGAACCCCAGTCTGTTAAACCAATAGTTTTTATTATACTCTATTCTCCACTATATCTCACTGCCAGACTTGGGATGGCTGTAAGAATCAGGCAAAGACATTTGACCCTTTATCTGACACCTTTGGGGAGTTATGGAAAGATTTTAAGAGGAGTAAGTAACATAACTTGTTTTTTAGAAATATTTATATAATGGTTGGAGGAGAAAATAAAGACCAAAGGATAAACTTAGAGTTAGAAGGGAAGCTGTTTTCACTCTGGCCTGCTATCAAAAATGCATATTTTTAGAATTATACAGTAGCCAACATGAACTATGCTACTAGAGATCAGGAGAGTCATTAGGTCTAGACAAAGAGATCTAAGATCATCCAAATAAAAGTGATACAAAGTTTAAGCTATGGAATAAATGGAATAAAAGAAAAGTATGATAAAAAGTAGAAAACTTGGACCTCCTGGGTGGCCCAGTCAGTTAAGTGTCTGATTCTTGATCTCAGCTCAGGTCTTGATCTCAGTGTCATGAGTTTAAGCCCTACTTTGGGTTCCATGCTGGGCATGGAACCTACTTAAAAAAAAAAAAAAGGCAGAAAAGCCATAATTAAACCTTAAGTATTTTTCATATTTCTGGGTGGGAGGAAGAAACCAGTGTTAAAGATAGTGAAAGTGTGGTTAAAGGAGAGAAAACAGGAAGGAGAAAAAATTTGCAGCACAAAGCCAGGTTTTCAGGAAAATGAACCTGAAGGAGTTTGTTCTATGGTGCAAAGCGTTGAAAGGAGATGAATGTTATGTAAAGGCTGTTGATGAGATATTCACAAACACCTTTAAAAACACTTCTGTATTCACAGAGTAATACTCTGACACAGGCAAAGAGAAAACTTTTCCTCTTTTCTCCTTCAACGGGACTTGAGTCTATTTAAGTAGAGAATTGCTCAGTTGTCATGAGGGGCCACCAGCTAACACAGGGTCCTAAGTATATCCAAAAGCCGCTTAGGAAACTGTCATATCTGAAGTTTAGTGGCAGCTGCTGCATGTTTGACAAGGGAAAGTATATGTTTCATTTTATTGCATTGACTGAACCAGTCCCTGTGTAGATGGCAATTGAATGATAATGCTGTTGTGAAATACTCTGACTTTCTGGATGGGATTTCTCTGACAGCTATCTTACTCTTCACTCAATTGTTTGAATTATCAGGGTATAGAATTTGTAATCTGCAAATGGCCCCTTTGCTGTTTTCTCCTTTTCCATTTTAACGTTTTGTTTTTGTTTTTGTTTTAATAAAAAGATGAAGGCAGTTCTGGCATTTACAGAGGTGATACTACTAGTGGGTAGAGGTCAGAGGTGCTGCAAATATCTTCCACAATAAGATTATCCATCACCAATGTCAATAGTGCTAAGAGTGAGAAACCTTGGTTCAGATAGAACCCTCATTCTTTCACTGTAGCCAGTTCTGGCATTTACTAATTCACAGTATGTTTAAGAGAAGACTTAATGTGATCATGACTAGTTCTTCTATTTTGTTTTATTTGGTTAGCATTAAGCTTTCTTTTCACCCCTCTGAATCATTATATTTTATATACCCCTTAGGAAAAATTTACATTTATTAAAGTTGCATAATTATTATAATGGAAATAAAGTATCTTCCTTTTATACCATAATGGACTCACTCCTAGATTGCTCCTTTAACTGTCTCATCTAGGTGAATCAAAATGCAGCTTCTATAGATCAAACACATTGATTTTTTTAATGAGGTTATATGTTTATAAATTTCCACCAAATCATCTTTGAAATTGTATTAGTAAAATAACTCTGCAGAATAAGAGTGTGGCTAATAGAGAATAGAACATAGTTGTGTGGCTTAGAATTACTACTATTTTTTTTTTTTTAGAATTAGGAGTTAATTTTCTAATTAAAAAAACACTTTATTACATTAACTATACATTACTATAACTATTACATTAGCTATTACATTAACTATAATTATTAAAAATAATTTTGGAGTCATTAAGTCACATGAATTCACGGGTGTATGATTTAGCCTAGTTGGTTAATCAATGATACTTGGTAATTGAGGTCACTGCCCCTATATTAGCTCAAGGCATTGGCTTTAATTAAGGTGTTTTTTTGTTTTGTTTTGTTTTGTTTTGTTTTGTTTTTTTCCTGCAAGGGACATTTATCAATGTCTGGAAACAAATTTGATTGTCATATCTGGGGGGTAAATGGGTGATACTACTAGTGGGTAGAGGTCAGAGGTGCTGCAAATATCTTCCACAATAAGATTATCCATCACCAATGTCAATAGTGCTAAGAGTGAGAAACCTTGGTTCAGATAGAACCCTCATTCTTTCACTGTAGCCAATCTTTTCACAAATATATGGTATAACTAAGTGACCTGAAGATGCCAGTGCAAATATCTCCTTGTAAATCTTTCCCCCTAAAGGAAGGAGTGGGGTTGTGGAGAGGAAATATTAGAAAACTTGACACTTATATTGCTCTCCCACCATATACCAGATGCTCTATTAGGTGTTTTGCATACATTATTTAACTTAATCCTCACACAGAAACTTTATGAGATAGTCCATTTTTACAGATGCTTAAAGCGAGGCTTAGAGAAGTAAGAATACTTCCCAAGGTCATACTGTGCATCAGTAGAATTGCAATTTGCCACACCACAGTGAATGTTCTTTCACTAAACTGGAAAGGTTATGGGAAATAGTTAACATAGGGGTGCCTGGGTAGCTCAGTGGGTTAAAGCCTCTGCCTTCAGCTCAGGTCATGATCTCAGGGTCCTGGGATGGAGCCCAGAATCATCTCTCTGCTCAGCAGGAAGCCTACTTCCCCTCTCTCTCTGCCTGCCTCTGACTACTTGTGATCTCTCTCTCTCTGTCAAGTAAATAAATAAAATCTTTTACAAACAAAAATAGTTAATATAGATAGTGTAGAAGTGGCATAATATTCCTATGTGAATGCCTTCTCATTATTATTCAGTAAAAGTAGTGAAACACTGAGAACATTTTGCTTGCAAAAACTGATTCAAGAACATATCAAATTCTGTCCCAACTTTGACAAAGAATAGAAGCTAACAATCTTGCCTTCATAATAGAAAAATCATTGTTCAGTGAAAGTGAAGATCTTTCTAAAGTACAATCTGCTTCATCTTACTAGATGTTAAAAATTGGATGATTTCTGTGGGTCTTTTCCTGTCTTAAGAGGATACGGTCACCCAATTTTCTTTATTCTCTGTTTCTATTACTTAAATCCTAAATTGATATTCCATAAATAAGCCAATATTCAGGAATATGTACTAGAAAAGACACAGAGGGAGAAACACAGAGACAGAAAGAGAAAATATGTATGTGTCTAAGAGGGTGCCTTTAGGATACTTTAGTACCAAGATATGGCTGTATCAGCCATGTTATAGTGAAAATTCACTTACTCTACAATATTTTTGAAATAATGTTCAGAACCAATCTACATTATAGGGCCAGCTTAATTAAAATTCCTATATCTTACTGCCTTGGAGAGTGGTAATAAGAACAACAAAAACCAAGTAGGTGGAATAGTTTTTGCTATAATATGTTTAGATACCTAGCATTTAACAGGTATGTACATGACAACAGAAATATGTCCCATATTTAATACACTTTAGTCTTAAAATATATAAAGACTGTTTTATGATAAATATTTCATTAAATTGATTTGCTAACTATTTTGTGGGAGAATGGGCTTATTCATAACTCTGCTATGAGCTGACATGAGAAGGAAACATTTTCTCTGCCTCTCTCAAGGATTATACTCATATCTCTAAGTTTAGTGATTAGTGACTGTTTCGATGAATAAAAATATTTTACCAGACTTATAATTTTATGACCCATATCTTGGCTTTAACTTTTAAAATAAATTGTACATCTCTTACAGCATAATTAGAAAATTCTTAAATTAGAATCCTCTGACTGAAAAGTGGAGTGACTGAGGTAAGAGTATGTGTACAGTAGAACATTATTTTCTCTACATATAATTGCAGAGAACAAAACAGAGAGGTAAGGTGATAGTTTTTCTCTAATTTTGTATATGGGGACATTTGCAAAGAAGACATTGGGGGATGTTTTTGGCAGCATGTTCTTATACTACATATTTTAAGTCCACTAGAGATTCATATATGAGAAGTTTTAATCCCTAGAATTCTTTTAACTAAAATGCTCCAGGAAACAAAACACCCTTCACTGCAAAATGTTAGTAGGGCCAAATAAAGGAATATTCATGTAATGCTGGCACTCTGGTTCTTTTTTCTTTAAAGATTTTATTTATTTATTTGTCAGAGAGAGAGAGAGAGAGAGAGCACACAAACAGGGGAGTGGCAGACAGAGGAAGAAGCAGGTTGCTTGCTGAGTAAGGAGCCCAATGTGGGACTTGATCCCACTGGGATCATGACCTGGGCCTAAGGCAGATGCTTAACCGACTGTGCCATGCAGGTATCCTTACTGGCACTCTGGTTCTTGAAGTGATTTTTTTAAATCTAGCTCTAAATTCATGCTATGATAAAAGAAAAATAAAACAGTATTGGTATTGGAATGTAAGAGATTGCTTAGAGACTATTGTATATTTTAAAATTAATTAGAGTCAGAGAGAGGAAAAGCAACTCTTTATCACTGAAATACTCTATGTCAAACAAAAAATCAAATATTTGAGTTAAATTTTTTAAAAAGGGGCAAAAAAAATCATAGATTCAAGAATAATGATATTTCAGTCTTGTGAAACACTGCACTAATGCTTCTTTATAGCCAGAAGGTTGACCATTTTAATGTGCAAATGCAGAGCCCATAGGGATCTTGTTTAAAACCTTTATGGTCTTTTTTCTATTTGCACTTAGCTTTACAGTTTTAAATCCACTAAATATATTGGTGGCTTGAATTTGAAATTCAATAGAACTACTCTAAATTTTATTGGAATGAGACTTCATTAAAAGTAGGCATTAGAACTTTGATATTCTTCACATTGACCTCTAAAATCTAGGTGTTTTAGTGAAGGAAAGATGGGAAAAATGACTCATCCCAAATATTTACAAGATGAAAAAAATGATCATGAAATTTGCTGATGGAAAATACAGAAATGTCTGTATTTTGCATTAATTTTATTTCCTCCTACTTTCCAGTTTGTCTCTATTGCTCTCAAGAGACCCATCTTTAAGTAAGGCTACACTGTGTCTGTAGAGTAACCTACAGCAGGCTGACAGCCTACTGAGGATATCCTACACAGTGAATATTTATGACACCTCTGATTATTTAAAAATGTATTAAGTTTTAACTTTTATTATGATCTATGAAATGCAGGCTATGCATGTACATATGGATGGTGTGGGCATATACATGTCTTTGTATATCATGTCACTTGACTTGGTATAGAAAAAGAAAGTTCCATCTTTATTAGGAATAGTGTAATAGATTATTTCTTGAAGTTCACTAGCACTGTTTTTATGGAATAGAAATTCTCATTCAAATGACTAAAACTGCCACAGAGATGATGTAAGCTATTTGTTATGCATTTGACGGTTTAGTTATAAAGACAAGTATGACAATGGTAACTCAATTATCAATTTAAGATACATGTATTAAACAAATAGCATATAATTAAAATTTGAAAAAGAAAAAGCAGTTACTGACCACTAACAGTAATCAAAACAGGTAGGAAGTTAAGAGTTATACTTTACAAAATTAGATGAATTTTTGAATACTCTTTCCAATACTCAGTATTCAAAAACCTGCTAAAGTGAAAATAAGGACAATTAAAATTCCTAAGGTCAAAATGCATAATATGCATACAGATCATTTGGCTAATAAAGAAAATTGAGTGTGCGAAGGACTTGAACGTAAGGATTCAAATGATCTCTCTTAACAAGTGGCTTAGCACATAATTATATGTGACCATGAGGAAAACTTGAGTTGTTCATGTTACCATAAAAATATCAGAATATAGGCATTTGAAAGTGTTCTTTTTTCCAGATGAGACTACTTTCAAAAGTCTGAATTCACACAGATCAAATTCACATCAAAGGAAATAAAGGTGTTTAAAGAAGCAGGTCTGTAGTCCCTCTGGCAGCATAATTCTGTGACAAAGAGTGCAGCAATTCCAGCAGCATCCAGACAGCTTCACAAGAGTCCCAATCTGCCTAATGGTCCTAATGGCCTGTCAGTTCCCAGTACTGCAAAGCTATCACACATTTTGGCACACAGCTTTAGTAAGGCCCATCTAGGCTGGCTAGTGTGTGACTACCAGGTTGAGTCTGTGCTTTTTGGACTAGGGGAAATGAAATCTAAAACTGCAAAGAATATTGCTTTATTTGGGTATTGAGGAGGGCACATACTGCATGGAGCACTGGGTGTGGTGCATGAACAATTAATCTTATAACACTGAAAAAATAAACATATTTGGGGAAAAAAAGAAATATTTTAAACCAATTATGTTTTTGACTAGTTTGAGAACTTATCACATGATTGCCTTTGAGACAGAACATTTCAGCATTCTATTAAGGAGACTGAAAATTAAATTATTCAGTGATTTTCTCTTTATGGTTGTAAGTGCAGTAAGGCATAATTCTCCATGGTTTGACACAGATGTGTATTTTATAATGATAATGGTCAATCTTTGCTAGATAGAGAATGTTGCCTAAAATACTAGTGAACCACCTTAATTGATTCTCTGGTAGATTGTGGAATAAGTTGTGGAGTATAGATGGGGGAGAAAAGAAGCCACACAACATGAATCTAGATACTGAAAATGAAATCTGCATTTTTGAAAATGTGATTGGTTTGGTTATTATTATAACATCAAAGAAACCTTAAAGCTGAAGGTAGTTGGCTAAAATAGGTAAAATTGACAGACATGTTTATCAATAGATTATTGGTTTAATGGTTTTTTTATCCATAGTACCCAGGAAATGGGCATTTGTGTCAATTTGAATAATAGTGTCCTTCCTAAGTTTAGGCAAGCACTAGAATATATAAGGCCCAAATCAATGTTACTATGCCTCCCAAAATCATGAGTGAGCTACAATAATAATTTAGACCCCTGATCTGCTCTCACCTGAATAATATATAAATTGACCTCATCTTCCTCCAAACCTTTGGCAAAAAAACTTGGAAAAAAATATATATATATGTATATATATATTGCCTGCTATAAAGGACAAGCACTTGCAGCTGACATTTAGAGGATATGGAGATCTCTCTACTTGCAGATAAGGAGAGTTTCAAATAAAAATATATTTCCTGCAGTTAGGTAGGAGCCTCTTGGGATTATAGCTATAACCATTCATTCCCTTTTCCCTTTTCCTTTTCTGGTTGTAAGCTGACTTCCTGGATACTGGATATATTCTCAGGTATTTTATATCCATGCCTCCTTGAAGATGCCAATTTAAAAAATAGGTGCTTGGAGTATGGGAACCATGCTTTATCCCTCTCTGAGTGTTCCTACAACTTTGTATTTTATAAAATTGAGTGCTTAATATTTTGCAGATACAGTGAGTGTATTGAATACTGAAAAACCTCTGTTAAGAACCAAATACTATGCTAGAAACTGGGAAGAGATTGGTAAGCACATAAGATACCAGCTTTAAAATAGATTTATATTATAGGGTAGGGGACAGATATTAACTAGTAACACTTTGGGATAAATGAAATGAAGAAGGCAAAATAGGGTGATATAATTAAGAATGACTGTGCCAGAAAGCGTGAGTAATTTTAGAAAGGTTTCCTTAAGTAGGTGATGTTTGAATTAGACCAATTTTTCTAATATATGGCATTCTTCTGATTTGCACTTTGATATTGTTCTTATAATTAGGTTTTTAAATAAAAAAACATTTACCTCGGGGCGCCTGGGTGGCTGAGTAAGTTAAGGCCTCTGCCTTCAGCTCCAGTCTTGATCTCGGAGTCTTGGAATCTAGACCTGCATCTGACTCTCTCCTCAGCTGGAACCCTGCTTCCCCTTCTCTCTCTGACTGCCTCTCTGCCTACTTGTGATCTCTCTCTCTCTCTGTGTCAAATAAATAAAATCTTTTTTATTTATTTATTTGAGAGAGAGTGCACGAGCAGGGAGGAGGGACAGAGGGGGTTATTGACAAAGAAGCAAACAGACAAAAGCACTTGAGGACCAAAATCTCAAAGCAAAGCAGATGAGAAAATGCATTATTCTTAGTTGTAGTTTTTTCCTTAAAAAGAAATTTATTCTTAAAAATAGTCTATCTGGCCTTTTTTGGAATAACACCATTTTATTTAATGCTTTCCTTATCCACTGCTTTTATATGTGAAACATGGTGGCAATGAACCATTTTGTGGTGAGATTGTTTTGGTTACTCAGTGATTGTAAGTTCGTATTGATGCATAATTACAAAAATATGCTTATAGACAACTGAAGGGAAGAGAAAGGAAGAAGAGAAAAATCAACTTAGATGTAATAATGGCTTATCTTGCTAATTTATTATTAATTTATTTATTCAACTCTGTTCCACTGGTCTATGTGTCTGTTTTGGTGCCAGTACCATGCTGTCTTGGTGATCACAGCTTTGTAGTAAAGTTCGAAATCAGGCAATGTGATGCCCCCAGCTTTGTTTTTCTTTTTCAACATTTCCTTAGCAATTTGGGGTCTTTTCTGGTTCCATACAAATTTTAGGATTGTTTGTTCCAGCCCTTTGAAAAATGCTGGTGGAATTTTGATCGGGATGGCATTGAAAGTATAGATTGCTCTGGGCAATATAGACATTTTAACAATGTTGATTCTTCCGATCCATGAGCATGGAATGCTTTTCCACTTTTTGTGTCTTCTTCAATTTCTTTCATGAGCGTTGTGTAGGTCCTCGAGTACAGATCCTTTACCTCTTTGGTTAGATTTACTCCCAGGTATCTAATGCTTCTTGGTGCTACAGTAAATGGAATCGATTCTCTAATTTCCCTTTCCTTCTTTTCATTGTTAGTGTGTAGGAAAGCAACTAATTTCTGTGCATTGATTTTGTATCCTGACACATTACTAAATTGCTGTCTGAGTTCTAGTAGTTTGGGGGTGGAGTCTTTTGGGTTTTCCATATAAAGTATCATGTCATCTGTGAAGAGAGAGAGTTTGACTTCTTCATTGCCAATTTGAATACCTTTTATTTCTTTTTGTTGTCTGACTGCTGTCGCTAGGACTTCTAGTACTATGGTGAACAAGAGTGGTGAGAGTGGGCAACCTTGTCGTCTTCCTAATCTCAAAGGGAAGGCTGTCCGCTTTTCCCCATTGAGAATGATATTTGCTGTGGGCTTTTCATAGATAGACTTTATGATGTTGAGGAATGTTCCTTCTATCCCTATACTTTAAAGAGTTTTAATCAGGAACGGATGCTGAATTTTGTCAGCTGCTTTTTCTGCATGAATTGAGAGGACCATGTGGTTCTTCTCTCTTCTCTTATTGATTTATTCTATCACATGGATTGATTTGCGAATGTTGAACCACCCTTGCATCCCAGGGATAAATCCCACCTGGTCATGATGAATAATCTTTTT
>CM052801.1:58464462-58479526 GCA_028533885.1 Nasua narica | reverse complement strand
CAAAGAAGATACACAAATGGCTAACAGACACCTGAGAAAATGTTCATCATCTTTAGCCATCAGACAGTTTCAAATCAAAACCACACTGAGATACCACCTTACACCAGTTAGAATGGCCAAAATCAACAAGACAGTAAACAACAAATGCTGGAGAGGATGTGGAGAAAGGGGAACCCTCTTCCACTGTTGGTGGGAATGCAAGTTGGTGCAGCCACTTTGGAAAAGAGTACGGAGATTCCTCAGGAAACTAAATATACAGCTACCCTATGATCCTGCAATTGCACTACTCAGTATTTACCCCAAAGAAGCAGATGCAGTACAAAGAAGGGCCACATGGACCCCAATGTTCATAGCCACAATGGCCACAATTGCCAAACTGTGGAAAGAACCAAAATGCCCTTGAACAGATGAGTGAATAAGGAAGATGTGATACATGTATACAATCGAATATTATGCCTCCATCAGAAAGTATGAATACCCAACTTTTGTATCAACATGAATGGGAGTATAAGAGATTATGCGGAGTGATATAAGTCCAGTTGAGAGAGTCAATTATCTATGGTCTCACTTACGTGTGGAGCATAAAGAAAATCATGGAGGGCATTGTGAGAAGGAAGGGAAGAGTAAATGGGGGGATATCAGCGGGGGCAATGAACCAGGAGAGACTGTGGACTCTGAGCAACAAACTGAGGTGTTTGGTGGGGAGAGGGTGGGTGGTTGGGGGAGCCTGGTGGTGAGTATTGAGAAGGGCACGTATTACATGGAGCACTGGGTGTGGTGCATGAACAATGAATCTTGTAACACTGAAAAAATAAAATAAACATATTTGGGAAAAAAATAAACTGCAGGTTTGTTTAATAATTATAGCACTTTTCCCTGGGCTATCTGTTATCAACTTTCAAAATTATCAGGGGTTTATCCCATTCTAAAAACAACAATTTAATCCAAGCCATGTTTCCTTCAGATTTCCTTGTTAAAATAATCCATATATATGTACATACATGTAATTTAATATATATACAAATATATACATATATGTACATTTATTAAGTCACCAAATTATCTTGAATAGTATATTTGAAAATACAGAAAAAGAAAATTAAAATATAAATGATGAACGTCACTTGACTTTTCAGATATTTATAGGTTTAATTTTAGGTAACATTCTTATAGAATTCACAGTGTTTGAAGACAGTAGCAATAAATGAAAGTTCCTTCATCTGGACAGTGTTCCTCAGAAGCTTCCTGGGAGTCTAGCAGTTGGCTAGACACTGATGAGAACAAGGATGGGTACATAATGTAGTGATAAGAAAAAAGGACTGGGAAAAAAAAAGAATTATTGATTGAGAATCAAGAGATCTAGATTTTAGTCTTATGATAGTCTTCTCTGGATCTCAATTGTCTCAATGTGTATAAAATGAGGAAAGGTGAGATGATGACCTGAGGATTATATAGACCTAAGGTCCTACGGTTCTGACTCAAGAGAAATAGAAGACATTGATTCTTAACCCAAGCATGTAAAGCTATTTTAGAGAAGGCAGACAAACATGAATCTACTAGTGAAGTATTTTAAAGATAACATGAACAAGTGCTAGATATTACAGAACATAATATGAGGTATTAAATAACAAAATTCAACCAAGTAAATTCAAAGAGCTTAGTGGCTTTATCAAATTATTCATAAATTGGGTAGCACCCCATCTAGCAAGCAGTGAGGCACTCTCAGGAGTTGTGCAAAATGGAAGGTTTTTATAGACGGAGGGTGGAGACAAGGAAATTACTAGCAAAAGAAAATGTCCCAACCAAGACTGTTTGCTAGGGGATAAAGCAAGGTGCCCTATTATGAAAATTACCTCACATTTCTTTGGGAGATTGCAAAAACCCAGTGACCAACTAACTGGTGTTGTGAGAGACTCATTGGTGCTGATGGAAAGAAAATTTTTCCTGACTGAATGGTTAAGGCCAGATTTCAGGGGGAGGTTGAAACTGAACTTAGATTGGGTGTTTGGGAACTCAGTCTAAGTGACACCATTCTGAACTTGCAGTCTTCTTCTTCTTTCTTCTTCTTCTTCTTGTCCCCCTCTTCCTCGTCCTCTTTCTCCTTCTTCTTCCTCTCCCTCCTCTCCTTCTTCTTCTTCTTCTTCTTCTTCTTCTTCTTCTTCTTCTTCTTCTTCTTCTTCTTCTTCTTCTTCTTCTTCTTCTTCTTCCTCCTCCTCTTCTTCTTCCTCCTCTTCTTCTTCTTCATCTTTTTCTTTCCACATCGATAAAGTAGGATTGATAATGCTGCAGTAGGAGGACTTTTTGGAAGGTATAGTCTATATTTTGAGTCTTGCAAGTTCAGTAGAGACAGAAAACATTATGGGCTAAAACAAACCATGGAACAACATAGACTTACACCTTTATACTTAAAGTATTATTAGAGTGACCTAGTCACTTCAATTGGTCAACAAGAAATGGAGGCAATTTTCAGTATTTTGAAAGTGAACTACATGTTTTCAGAACTTTAGGTTTGTGCAGCATCACTTTCAGTTATCTTGGTGTTTCTCTTCAATAAAAATAAAACTATTTTTTCCTTCTGGAACATATTGTCTAGCAATTCTTGAAGTCATAAGTAATTATTCTGAAAATAGAATAAAAAATACTAGGTTAATTATATAAGATGAAAATACTAAATATTAAGAGAATGATAAATTGTAACTTCAATACACATAAGATTCTTCAATGTAGATGTGCATATTATTGCATGAATATTTTAATTTTATAAATTGGCTTAATGCAATTAGTAAAGACTTATAAAAGTGTTAGAAATAACTAGAATGAAACTTTCTATGTCACATATAATTTAAGAAGATACTTGATATCCATTTGATCATTTTTAAATATTTCATCATTATTTCCATGTACAAAGAAATCCATTGTCTTTTACATGAATCATGATTAGAATGCTTGTTTGTATTTTCTTCTGGATGCTTCTTATCTTTTTGAATAGAGTTACCTTTTCTTCCTTTTTTAATACTGATTATAAATTCGTTGCCTAAAATGTAAAGCTTCCATGGTGCAAAATATTGTAAAGAAAGATAAATGATTAATGGCAAATTAGGCAATACATTTCAAAATATATATGACAGATAATAGGTTAAGATCCTTAACATACAAAGAACTCTTACAAGTTGATTTTTTTTTTAATTTTATTTATTTATTTGACAGAGAGAGAGACAGTGAGAGAAGGAACACCAGCAGGGGGAATGGGAGAGGGAAAGCAGGCTTCCCACCAAAAAGGGAACCTGATATGGGGCTCTATCCTAGGACCCTGGGATCATGACCTGAGCTGAAGTCAGATGCTTATCAACTGAGCCACCCAGGTGCTCAGTTACCAGTTGATTTTTAAGAAAGGATGATCACCTCTATAGAAGAAACCTCTATATTACCTCTATAGAAGAAAGCATAAATGATGCATTAGTCAGAATTCAATCAGAAAAGCAATGGATAAACTGTGATGTAAACTATATAACAGAATACTTTATAGCAATTAGAATGAGCTCATGGGAAGTAGATACAATAAGAGTTTTTTCAAGTTTGGAGCTGTTATGGATAGTGTCTTTCCTAGTGTTCCATCTGCTACACACTTATTTGTCAATTGTACATACTACAAATATTTTATCCCACTTTGTGAATGAACAGAGGATCTGAATCTAAATGAAGTCAAAATTTTCAATCTTTTCCTTCATGGTTAGTGGATTTTGGTGCTGCTTAATAAACCTGCCCATGAACCTCCTAGAAGTTTTGTTTTCTGTTCATAGAGCTTTAATGAATTTTAAAGTCGTTTTTTTTGTTTTTTTTTTTGTGGTTTTTTTGGGCATATGTGTGGAAGGGGTCAAATTTCAATTGTTTTTTATATTCTGTTACATTGCTGAATGGCTGTATGAGTTCTAGCAAATTAGAGGTGGAGTCTTTTGGGTTTTCAGGATACAAAATCAATACACAGAAATCAGTTGTTTGTCTATACACTAACAACGTAAATGTAGAAAGAAAAATTAAGGATTCAATTCCATTCACAACAGGAAGAAAAACGATAAGTTACCTAGGAATAAGCCTAACAAAAGAGGTAAGGATTTATACTCTAGAAAGTAAAGAACACTTATGAAAGAAATTGAGGAAGACACAGAAAGATGAAAAAATATTCCATGCTCATTGATTGGAAGGATAAACATTGTTAAAATGTCTATCTTCTCCAGAGCAATTTGCACTTTCAATGCCATCCTTATTAAAACACCACTGGCATTTTTCAAAGAGCTGAAACAAAAAATCTTAAAATTTGTATGGAACCAGAAAAGACCCCAAATCACATATTTAGCCAACATACAGTACATCATTAGTTTCAGGAGTAGTGATCAATAACAGGTGCATATAAAACCCAGTCCTCATCACAGTTACATACACTCCTTAATGCCCATCACCCAGTTATCCCATCTCCCCACCCACCTCCCCTCAGCAACTCTCAGTTTGTTTTTTGGAGTCGAGTCTCTCATGATTTTTTTTTCTTCTCTGATTTCTTCCCATTCAGTTTTCTCTCCCTTCCCTTATGGTCCTCTGCACTTTTTCTTACATTCCACATATGAGTGAAGCCATATGAGAATTGTCTATTTCCAATTGATTTATTTCACTTAGCATAATACCCACCAGGTCCATCCATCTTGGTATAAATGGTAGGTATTTTTCCTTTTGATGACTGAATAATATTCCATTGTACATATATATCACATCTTCTCTATCCATTCATGTGACAAAGGGCATCTCTTCTCCTTCCACACTTTGGCTTTTCTGGACATTGCTGCTTGCTATAAACATTGTTGCTAAAACACTGGGGTGCAGATGCCCCTTCATTTCATTAAATCTGTATCTTTGGGGTAAATACAAAGTAGTGCAATTGCTGGGTTGTGGATAGCTCTATTTTTTATTCCCTGAGGAGTTGAGGAGTAGGAGGTTGAGGAAGTTGAGAGGAGGTTGAGGAACCTCCATACTGTTTTCTAGAGTGGCTATACCAACTTGCTTTCCCAGGAACAGTGTAAGAGAGTTCCCTTTGCTCCACATCCTCACCAACATTTATTGTTCCCTATCTTGTTAATTTTAGATATTCTAACTGGTGTAAGATGGTATCTCATTGGGGTTTTGATTTGTATTTCCCTGATGGCTAGTGATGTTGAGCATTTTTTCATGTATCTGTTGGTCATTTGTATGTCTTTTTTGGAGAAGTGTTTGTTTATGTCTTTTGCCCATTTCTTGACTTGATTATTTGTTTTTTGGGTGTTGAGTTTGAGAAGTTATTTATAGATCGTGGATACTAGCCCGTTATCAGATATGTCATTAGCAAATATCTTCTCCCATTCTCTAGGTTGCCTTTTAGTTTTTTTGACTCTTTCCTTTGTTGTGCAGAAATTTTTATCTTGGTGAAGTCCCAATAGTTTATTTTTCTTTTGATTTCATTGCCTTTAGGGACATGTCTAGCAAGAAGTTGCTGTGGCCAAGGTTGAAGAGGTTGTTGCCAGTGTTCTCCTCTAGGATTTTGATGGATTCTTGTCTCACATTTAGGTTTTCCATTCATTTTGAGTTTATCTTTGTATATGGTATAAGAGAATGCTCCAGTTTCCTTCTTCAGCATGTGGCTGTCCATTTTTTCCAGAACCATTTATTGAAGAGATTATCCTTTTCCACTGGATATTCTTTCTTGCTTTGTCAAATATTACTTGGACATAGAGTTGAGGATCCATTTCTGGGTTCTCTATTCTATTACATTGATATATGTGTCTCTTTTTGTGCCAGTATCATGATGTCTTGATTTTCACAGCTGTGTAATACATCTTGAAGTCAGGCATTGTGATTCTCCCAGCTTTGCTTTTCTTTTTCAACATTCCTCTGGCTATTCAGGGTCTTTTCTGGCTCAGTACAAATTTTAGGATTATTTGTTCCATTTCTGTGAAAAATGTCAATGGTATTTTGACATGGATTGCTTTGAATGTGTAGATTGCTTTTGGAATTATAGACATTCTAACAATATTTATTTTTCCAATCCATGAGCATGGAAAGTTTTTCCATCTCTTTGTGTCTTCCTCAATTTCTTTCATTAGTGTTCTATAGTTTTTAGAGTAAGATCCTTTACCTCTTCGGTTAGGTTTATTCCTAGGTATCTTATAGTTTTTGGTGCAATTTTAAGTAGGATCAATTCCTTAATTTCTCTTTCATCAGTCTCATTGTTAGTGTTAGAAATGCAACTGATTTCTGCACATTGATTTCGTATCCTGCCACATTGATGAATTGCTCTGTGAGTTCTAGCAATTTTGGGGGCGGAGTCTTTTGGGTTTTTCACCTAAAGTCACATGTCATTTGTGAAGAGTGAGAGTGACTTCTTCACCAAATTGAATGCCTTTTATATCTTTTTGTTGTCTGATTGCTGAGGGTAGGACTTCTAGTGCTATGTCAAACAACAGTTGTAAGATTGGGCATCCCTGTCCAGGTCCTGTCCTTACGGGAAAAGCTTTCAGTTTTTCCCCATTGAGAATATTTGCTGCGGGGTTTTTGTGGATGGCTTTTACGATATTGAGGTATGTTCCTTCTATCCCTACACCGTGGAGAGTTTTAATTGAGAAATGATGTTGTATTTTGTCAAATGCTCTTCCTGCATCAATTGAGAGGATAATATGGTTCTTGTCCTTTCTTTTATTAATGTGATGTATCACATTGATTGATTTGTGAATATTGAACGACCCTTGCAGCTCAGGAATAAATCCCACTTGTTGGTGGTGAATAATAATTTTAATGGACTGTTGGTCTTATTGGCTAGTATCTTGGTGAGAATTTTGGCATCAATATTCATCAGGGATATTGGTCTGTAATTCTCCTTTTTGATGGGGTCTTTGTCTGGTTTTGGGATCAAGGTAATGCTGGCCTCATAGAACGAGTTTGGAAGTATTCCTTCCACTTCTACTTTTTGGGGGAGGGTTATTTTTTTTTCTTTAGTCATTCATTTATTTCATTTTTGTATTGTTTTGTTTTGTTTCAGGGGTACAGGTCTGTGATTATTCTACTTCTATTTTTTGAAACGTCTTCACTAGCATAGGTATTATTTTTTCTTTAAATGTTGTGTCAAACTCCCCTGGGAAGCCATCTGGCCCTGAACTCTTGTTTTTTTGGAGGTTTTGATTATTGTTTCAATTTCCTTGCTCATTATGGGTCTGTTCAGATATTCTATTTCTTCTTCTTTCAGTTTTGGTAGTTTATAAGTTTCCAGGAATGCATCTATTTCTTTCAGATTTCCTAATTTGTTGACATATAGTTACTTGTAATATATCCTTAAAATTGTTTGTATTTCCTCGGTGTCAGTCGTGATCCCACTTCTTTTATTTATGATTTTATTAATTTCGGTCCAAACTCTTCTTTTTGATAAGTCAGGCTAGTGATTTATTGATCCGATTAATTATTTCAAAGAACCAGCTTCTAGTTTTGTTGATCTATTCTATTGTTCTTATGGTTTCTATTTCCTTGTTTTCTGCTCTTACCTTTATTATTTTTCTTCTCCTGCTTGATTTAGAATTTGTTTGCCATTCTTTCTCCAGTTCCTCTAGATGTATGGTTACCTTGTGTGTTTTGGGATTTTTCTAATTTTTTGAATGAGGCTTGTCTTATAATGTACTTCCAACTTAAGACTGCCTTTGCTGTATCCCAAAAGTTTAAGCAATTGTGTCTTCATTTTCCTTAGTTTTCATGAATTTTTAAAATTCTTATTTAATTTCCTGATTAACCCATTCATTCTTTATTAGGATGCTATTTAACCTCCAAGTGTTTGAGTTCCTTCCAAATTTCCTCCTGTGATTGAGTTCAAGTTTCAATGCATTGCAGTCTGAAAATAAGCAGAGAATAATTCCAATCTTTTGGTATCTGTTGAGACCTGATTTGTGACCCAGTATGTGATCTATTCTGGAAAAAGTTCCATGTGCACTCGAGAAGAATGTGTATTCTATTGCTTTGGAATGTAATGTTCTATATATATCTGTGAACTCAGTCTGGTCCACTGAGTTCATTAAAAGCCCTTTTTTCCTTATCATCTTCTATTTAGATAATCTGTCTATTGCTGTGAGTGGGGTGTTGAAGTCCCCTTGTATGAATGTATTGTTTTCAATGTGTTTCTTTACTTTGGTTATTGATTGGTTGATATAATTGGCTACTCCCAAATTAGGAGCATAAATATTTATAATTGTTACATCTTCTAATTGGGTAAACCCGTTAAGTATGATAGTGTCCCTCTTCATCCCTTACTTCAGTCTTTGGTTTAAAAATCCAATTTGTCTGATGAGGATTGCTGCCCCAGCTTTCCTTTGAGGTCCATTAGCATGGTAAATGTTTCTCTATTCCTTCACTTTCAGTCTAGAGGTGTCTTTAGGTATAAAATGAGTTTCTTATAGGGGTGCCTGGGTGGCTCAGTGGGTTAAAGCCTCTGCCTTCGGCTCAGGTCATGATCTCAGGGTTCTGGGATCAAGCCCTGCATCCGACTCTCTGCTCAGCAGGGGGCCTACTCCCCCTCCCCTCCATCTACTTGTGATCTCTCTCTCTCTCTGTCAAATAAATAAATAAATAAAAATCTTTAAAAAGATGTGTCTCTTGCATACAGCATATAGATAAATAGGTCTTTCTTTTTTATACAGTCTGATACCCTATGTCTTTTGATTAGAGCATTTAGCCCTTTTACACTCAGAGTAACTTTTGAAAGATATGAATTTAGTGCCATTGTATTACCTGTAAATCCTTGTTTCTCTAGATTGTCTCTTTCTTTTTGGTCTATGTTACTCTTGGGCTGTTTCTTCACTTACAGGATCCTACTTAATATTTCTTGCAAAGCTGACTTGGCAGTCACATATTCTTTCAGTTTTTGTCTGTCCTGGAATCTCTTTATCTCTCCTTCCATTCTGAATGACAGCTTTTCTGGATAAAGCATTCTTGGCTGCATGTTCTTCTCATTTATTACCCTGAATATGCCTTGCCAGTCCTTTCTGGTCTTCCAGGTCTCTGTGGGTAGGTCTGCTGCCAATCTAATGTTCCTACCCCTGTAGGTAATGGACCTCTTGTCTTGAGCTGCTTTCAAGATATTATCTTTATCTCTAAAATTTGCAAGCTTCACTATTACACGTTGGTGTGTTCATCTATTTTTGTTGATTTTGGAAGGGGTCCTCTCTACCTCTGGGACATGAATACCTGTTTCCTTCCCAGATTAAGGAAGTTCTCAGCTATTATTTGTTCAAATATACCTTATGGCCCTCTCTCTTTCTTCAGCCTCAGGCACTCCAATAATTTATGGGATCACTGATTTCTCGAAGCCTCTACTCATAGTCTATTAGTTGTTTTTCTCTCTTTTCCTCAGCTTCCTTTCTTGCCATCAGCTTGTCTTCTATGTCACTTGCTCCCTTCTGCCTCATTCACCTTAATTGTTAGAGCATCCAACTTAGACTGCATCTCAGAGCATTTTTTAAAAGATTTTATTTATTTATTTATTTGTTTGTTTGTTTGTTTGTTTGTTTATTTATTTATTTAACAGAGAGAGAGAAAGATCACAAGTAAGCAGAGAGGTAAACAGAGAGGAGGGGGAAGCAGGCTCCCTGCCAAACAGAGAGACTGATGTGGGGCTCTATTCCAGGAGCCTGAGATCATGGCCTGAGTCAAAGGCAGAGGCTTTAACTCACTGAGCCACCCATGTACCCCTCAGTTAGAACATTTTTAATTTTAACCTGATTGGATCTCATTTCTGCACTAAGAGATCTTTAGTGTCTTTTATGCTTTTCTCATGCCCAGCTCATAACTTTGTAATTGTTATACTGAATTCCGTCTCTGAGGTTTTACTCATATTCATATCAGTTGGATCTGTGGCAGAGTGTGTTACCTCTAGTTCTTTATTTTCTCATAACTTCCTCCTTCTGTCCTTCTGTTCATTTTACCCAGAGAATAATGGATGAACAAGTGAACAGAATCAAAAATTTCAACCATGACCCAAGCACAATACACAATAGAGAAATCCAAAGAGGTCAAAAAAAAAAAAGAAAGGAAAGAGAAAAAGAGAAAGAGGAAATAAAAGGGGTTGAGGGGTTGAGAAAGAACATAATCTCGCAAGGTGGTCAAAACTGGGTGATCCCCTTGATCCTGAGTGTATTTTGGTCTGTATATTAGAAGACACTAAATTCTAAAATTGTAAAGAAAGCAAAACTTATGTATATATACAAAAATAAAAAAAAATGAAAGGAAGCAAAAAATGAAAAATACATCTGTAGAATGTTAATGTATATAGTGAAAGTAATAAAAAATAAAAACAAAGAATTGATAAAATAAGAAACTAGTTGAAAAGTAAAAAAAAAAAAATTAAAAAAGGGAAAATTTTAACCTGAAAGAAAGAATTCATGAGAATAGACCTCAATTCTATATACTCTTTTCCCCTAGTGGTTCAGTTTTACAGTCTTGTGTGGTCCATAAACTTGCTGTGCACCTGTTCTTCTAGTTGGTCTCCTGGAGGGGGGGGGCCTGCTACTCTGCTATGCATGGGTGGAGTTGCACCACACCTTGCCAGGGAGCCAGACTCCATATAAGTTATTCCTGTGGCTTTTGTTCCCTGAAGGCTTTCTGAGCCCTTTAGAAGATCAAAATAAAAATGGCCAGACCCCAACCCCCAGCCCCAGAACTGTAAGATCACAATCCCCTCTTTTCAGTAAACCCTCAGGGATAAACAGTCTTTGGTTTTGTGTGTGCCAAACTCTGCAGCTTCCTGTCCTACATGCCCACACTGATCCTCCTGGGAGAAGACAGATGGCCCCACCTTACTGAACTCTGTAGGGCCCTGGCTCAGAATATGATCACTGGATCCTGCATGCACCCACTTTGCCCCTCCTGAGGGAAGCTGGAACATTGCTGCATTCCTGTTTTTTGAAGAGCTCTGGCACTTAGAACTATCCCCAGGTAGTCTGTCACACTGGCTCTCCCCCTCCCACCCCCACCAGAGGAAGGCAGAGGGGCCCCATCTTACTCTCTTTTTCATGGTTCCCATACAGAGAGTGGTCACCCTATCAAGCCTTGGCTTGTGGTTTATGGCAAACCGAGCTAAGATTCCCCTTCCCAAGCTCAGTTTCCTGGTTCCAATGCTTGGGAACTCTACTGGCTCAACCACTCTCATTTTTTTCTGTGACTCATAGAATCCTGGGACCACACTGTCCCACCTAGAACTCTGACCTTTTCACCACCTAAGCACTTTTCAGGCAGGGATGTCTCTTACTGGAGTAGATTTCTAAGGGTTCTGATTTTTCCCTCCTGGGCTATATCACTTTCCAGCAGTCAGCTTACTGAAGCTCCCTCCCTTCACCATTTATCTTCTGATATATCCCCTCAGATACATTCTCCTCACCTTTTACCTTGCAGAAAGTGGTTGCTTTTCTACTTGTAAATATTATTTTCTTACATCTCAGGTTGAATTCATGGGTGTTCAGAATGATTCAATAGTTATCTAGCTAAATTCAAGGGACCAGATTAAATGAGGTCCCCTACTCTTCCACCATCATGCCTCTCAGCTTGCCTTTTATTCTTAATGAAATATGTCCCTAGGATTCTCATGAATTAAAATATAAAAATAGTGACTTATTTTTATAAAAGCAGGACAGAAATGACTACTGACTGGACGACTGATTTTATGACATATACTCATGTGATACTTTACAATTAACTTTTATTGACTCAACATAGCTTTGTGTATAAAGATACCCATTGATTTTGCTATTAAGGTGACAAAGGAAAACTAAGGGATAATTTTGCTACCCACTTCAGGATGCTTTATTCAGTGAATGTTGAAATTGGTAATTCCTGAAATATTTAAGAATTTCTAGGGCGAAGTCAGTTGCCTTTGTTATGTTTCCTTATAAAGCTATATAATTACATGAATAAGTATTTCAGTTTCCAGAGAGTTAATATAGAAGTCTGTGTACATTATTGAGTCACAAACCACATGACTATGTGAAGGTATGTTAGGGTTGTTGTGATTTAATTTTGAACTCTATCTTCATAAAAGGACCTATTTTTTTGGTGAGAAATTGGCATATCTTTAGAACCCATGGGCATGAGGTCAAGTTCCTGGGGTAGACTCCTCAGGGGCTTTTCAGATGAGAGATCGAGGTAATTCTTGTCTAGAGGCAAAGAGAAATATCCTCTTATTGGACAAACTTATATTTCAACTTAAAATTTATATCAAGAGAAATTCAAAAGGGGCTTGCTCTAATGACTCAGTTTCCTTGTTAATTAATAATGACTGCATGTTATATAACATTTAGTAGATTACCATTTATTTTTTCATTGTTGAATAACTTTGACATATATCACTGTGTAAGTTTAAGGTATATAACATGTTACTTTGATACATATATATATCGTAATATATAAAATATAGTTTTATATTTATTATATATTAGTTATATTTTATTGTCATTATAATATTTATCACATCACATAATCATAGTACAGTATTATTGTCTATCTTAATTATACTGTCCAAAGATCTCTATGGCTTATTTACTACTTATTAGAAGTTTGTACCCTTAAATAACATCAATCCCCCTTTCCCATCCCTTGGTAACCACCATTTTATTCTCTGTTTTGTTTGTTTGGTTGTTGTTGTTGTTGTCGTTTGGTTTGGGTTTTTTATATTTCACATATAAGTCATATTATACAGTACTTGTCTTTATTTGATTTATCATGCTTGGCATAATGTGTTCAGGGTCAATCCATGTTGTTGCAAATGGTAGGATACTCTCTTTTCTCATGCCTGAATAATATTCCACTATGCATATGCACCACATCTTTTGTATCCATTCATTCATTGATGGGCATTTGGGTTATTTCCGTATCTTGGCTATCGTGAATAATGCTTCAGTAAACATAAGAATGCATATATCATGTCAAAATCCTGTTTTCATTTCTTTGGGTATATACCCAGAAGTGGAATTGCTGGATCATATGGTAGATATATTTTTAAAAATGTTAAAAATTAAAAACAGCAATACAGGCCATCCTCAAGAAGGAAGAAAAATCTCAAATAAACAACCTAGCTTTCAACAAGAAGACCTGTATTGCTATATATTTTCCTCTTAGGACCACTTTTGCTACATCCTAAAGATTTTGAACTTCCATGTTTTCATTTTTATTTGCTTCCATGCATTTTTCAAATTTTTCTTTAATTTTCGGACTGATTCATTCATTCTTTAGTAGGATATTCTTTAACCTCCATGTATTTGTGGTCTTTCCTTTCTTTTTTCTTGTGATTGACTTCAACTTTCATAGTGTTGTGGTCTGAAAATATAAAGGGTATGATCTCAATCTTTTGTACTTATTCAGGGATGATTTGTGACCCAGTACGTGATCTATTCTGGAGAATGTTCTAGGTTCACTTGAAAAGAATGTATGTTCTGCTGCTTTAAGACGAAATGTATTTAAAGCCTTTATTTCCCTGTTGATCTTTTGCTTAGATGATCTGTTCACTTCAGTGAGGGGGGTGTTAAAGTCCCCTACTATTATTGTATTATTGTCGATGTGTTTCTTTGATTTTGTTATGAATTGGTGTATAGCATTGGTTGCTCCCTTGTCAGGGGCAAAGATATTTAAAATTGTTAGATCTTCTTGTTGTACTGACCCTTTAAGTGCAATATAATTTCCTTCCTCATCTCTTATTATAGTCTTTGGTTCAAATCTAATTTGTCTGATTTAAGGATTGCCACCCCAGCTTTCTTTTGATGTCCATTAGCATGGTAAATGGTTTTCCACCCCCTCACTTTCAATCTGTAGATGTCTTTGGGTCTAAAATTAATCTATTATAAGCAGCATATTGATGGATCTTGTTTTTTTATCCATTCTGAAACTCTATGCCTTTTGATTGAATCATTCAGTCCATTTATATTCAGAGTAAATATTGAAAGATATGAATTTAGTGCCATTTATGACCTATAAATTCACTGTTCCTGTAGATTGTCTCCCTTCCTTTCTTGTCTTTGTTACTTTTGACCTCTCTCTCCACTCAAAGGATCCCCTTTAATATTTCTTGCAGGGATGGTTTAGTGTTCACAAATTTCTTTATTTTTTGTTTCTTGTGGAAACTATTTCTTCTACTATTCTAAACGACAACCTTGCTGGATAAGGTACTCTTGGTTTCATATTTTTGCCATTTAGCACATTGAATACAACACACCAGTCCTTTCTGGTCTGCCAGGTGTCTCTGGACAGGTCTGCTGCCAGCCTTATGTGTCTACCCTTGTAGATTAAGGATATTTTCTCCTAAGCTGCTTTCAGGATTTTCTCTTTATCTTTGTAATTTGCTAGTGCCACTATAATATGTCAAGTTGTTGACCTATTTTTGTTGATTTTAAGGGGAGTTCTTTGTTGCTCCTGGACTTAAATGTCTGTTTCCTTCCCCAGATTCAGAGTGCTCACAGCCTTTTGCTGGACCTCTCCCAGGAAAGTGGTTGAATGACCATGCAGCAGTTTGAAGTTTATGACAACATAGAGTGGAAAGTCAGCACCTAGACTTACCATTTTTAGCTGGCTTCACCACTCTTATGCCTGGGGACTCTGCCACACTCAGGCACCACCCATTCTTCTTGTGACCCTGAGGATCCTGAGTCTGAAGGAGCAGAGCAGGGCTGGTTCCTTTTGCTTACACCTGCCTTCTTGTGTGTGGCCCCCCGCAGGACCTGCCTCTGGGAGGGTCTGAGTGTGGCTCAGCCCTCCCTTGAGCTAATTAGCCCAGAGGGCCTATGGGTTGGGTTTGGGTTAGTCAAAGGAACGCGGAACCCCTGCCCAGGAAAGAATATAAACCCCGCCTTTTGCCCGCCAAACTTGTGTACCAATTCTGGCCAGGGTGATAGGCTAGATCAAACAGTTACTAAGCAACATTCTGTGTTACAATTTCATTGGCCACTGACCCCTCTAAAACTGTTGTGCTTTTTGAAACGCGCTCTCTTTCTCTACACCACGCCGCTGTGTCGGTGAGTGTGAGGGA
>CM052801.1:58451038-58464362 GCA_028533885.1 Nasua narica | reverse complement strand
AGCTCCCTGGTGGTATTTGGGGATCTCAAAATCTGGGCATAACAGAGTCCATGCTGTCACACCTGGGATTCTGTCCAGATTCACCACCTGAGTTCCTCTAAGCCAGGCACATCCCCCATTGTATCAGACTTCTAAAAGTTCCAATTTTGTACTCCTCTGCTTATAATACTTTACAGTAGCATCCTTAAGCATGTTCCCTCCCTTCTGCTCTATCCTCAGTTATAGCACACTGGATTTAAGTCTCTGCACCTCCTACTTTCCACAGAGTGGTTGCTTTTCTATTTGTAGACTTGCAGAACTTCTTTTCTCAGATCTCTGATTAATTTCTCAGGTGTTCAGAATTAATTGAAAAGTATCTGGTTGTATTCAAGGGACCAGACAAATTTAGGGTTGCCTTACTCCTCTGCCATCTTAACTCCTCCCCCATCAGTTTCAAATTTTTAATAAATAAATTTTCTTAAGCTAGAGGAACTGTAATAGAAATGTTTTGTAATTTCACTAACATTATGTTAAGCCTGTTTCAGAAATAACCCAAAGGTTTTTTTGTTTGTTTTTGTTTGTTTTTGTAAGGAACATTTTATCTTACATCCTAAGCAGGAATTATGAAACATTATAACGTGCTTGAAATCAAGAAAATCAGAAAGTATTTTTTCCATAATACTTTTTTTTAATATTTTTGTTTTTCATAATATATTTCCTTAGGGGGGAAAAAAACTAGATTTGGGAGTAGATACAATAGGAATGGTCTTTGAGAGGTTGCTGACATCAAATAAATAATCTACTCCTAGGCCATCCCTAGAGCCTACCACTCTTAAGGCATTAGCTATTTAAAAGCAAGTATTTTATTGAAGGGTTCATGCCTTAATTTGCTACCATTAACTTTTTAGCTAAATTGATAGGAACATCAAGTAACATAGGAACTCGGATGGAGAAAAGGTAAGAAGAAGCAACAAATACTGGTAATGGGGAAGTAAGAGGGTGCCAAGCTGACCCCTTCAGGCTTTCTTAGTGTTAACTAAACATGTGCCTCAATTATTTATTGCATCTGTGATGGAGTGATTTGTGGCCTCCTTAGTTATGTGATTCTTCTTGAGGATCTATCATCTCCATGTCATCCACTTGCAGTATTGGAGTTAAAAACAAAAGTATTCTTCTATCAAAATTTGTATATAACTAGCTTCAATTCACAGTAGTGTTAAGTTTAGCAGATCCATGTGACACCTACACTGCCTTTTCCAAACTTTAATTACACACAGCTCTGCTCAGGAAAAGACAGCAAATTTTTTTTTTTTTTTTTTTTTTTGCATTTGGTGGTGGGAGAGATGCTAATTGCCTGGGGACTAGATTGAACCCAGCTGACACAAATTTTTGCTTCTTAAAAATGTTAGCAGATAAAGAGAAATACCATATAATTTTACTCATGTGGAATTTAAGAAATAAGAGATGAAAATAGAGGAAGGGAAAGAAAATAAGATACAAATTGAGAGAATGGTAAACCAGGAGAGACTCTTAACTGTAGGGAACAACCTGAGGGTTGCTGGAGGGGAGGGGAGTGGGGGGATATAGTAATTGGGTGATGGAAATTAAGGAGGGCACTTGTAATGAGCACTGAGTATTATATACAAGTGATGAATCACTAAATTCTACTCCTGAAAGGAATACTACACGATATGTTAACTAACTTGAATTTAAATAAAATCTTGAAAGAAAAAAAATGCTAGCAGGTCACCAATAAAAAGCAGCATACAAAACAAAAAGAAAACAAAATGACCATCCCTTAAAAAATTGTGGCATGAGCATTTCTTGCTGGAATTCAATACTCTATTTCTTAATCTGCACTAGGCTAAAGTCCTTTGAGCAGAAAAGGATGCTATTCTGTTAGTGAAATTTATTTAATGCAATGAATTATGTCGTTTGGGAGACAGCAGAGAAAGGAATGAAAACACTCTTAGATCATTACCACTAGCTGTGCAAATCCTGAAACACTGACAGAATGACAGTCTCAATAAGAAAATAGAAGTAAAGGGTTGTGGGTCAAAGTTTTAAAGGAATAAAGGAGGTTGAGGGTCATGCTACAGTTTCTTTTGTTTAGTTTTAGTTCAAAAGGAAACGAAAATTTTATAGTCATTTAGCAGTTAGCTTTATTATATAGTTTTCTTTTTCATGTATAGAGATGATAAACTAGAAGATGGTAGGTTGCCTCTCATAAAAATATTGTCATTCAAAATAATGCTTGGATCAGAAGTAGATATAATTAAATTAGCAACCCTTCTCCCTCTAAGAAGGCAGTAAATAGTAAACCTTCAGGAGGTTTGAGAGGAGGATGTGGTTTGGAGGAGGAACTGGTTAATCTCCATATTCTTTAATTTGTTACCCTGTCTGTTCCCCTCTTATATGCAGTAGTAAAATAAATGTAAGAGGTGGCTCTAAACATGCATTTAGAATTATGGAAACTGCAATCTACTCCACAACCAGACTTGGGGGTAGAAGAATCCAAAAAATACTGTGGCTGGTGGAAGCCTTAAAAAAAAAATAAAAGGAGGGGCGCCTGGGTGGCTCAGTGGGTTGGGCCTCTGCCTTTGGCTCAGGTCATGATCTCAGGGTCCTGGGATCGAGCCCTGCATCAGGCTCTCTGCTCAATGGGGAGCCTGTTTCCCCCTATCTCTCTGCCTTCCTCTCTGCTTACTTGTGATCTCTCTCTCTCTCTGTCAAATAAATAAATAAAATCTTTAAAAAAATAAAAGGAAATGGACTAAGGAATGCCTTTAGAGCCCAGGAAAACAGCATGTACATGCCAGGAATAGTAAAAGAGCATTATTGAGTCGTGAGGTTTTTTGTAACCTAGAACATGAAATGCCTGCCTGAAGGCAGTCAAATTCAGATTTTTAAGAAAACAATGTATTGGCCAGACAAGTGACTCTCTGGGCTGCTACCCTCCAACATGTGCTAATTTACCCCTGCCCTAAGTCCTGGCAAATAAAGAAAGGAGTAAACATATGTTTAATTTATTAAAGGGAGCTTGAAAACTTTATCTGGGACTGGAAAGTGACCCTAAGCTTTAAATTTGGAAAGGTCTTTAGTGGTTTACTACTAGCTAGAGAAATCTTCATAAAGGAGGTGACATTTGGCCTAGAAGTTGAGAGATGTGTAAAATCTTGCTCATAATATATATGGTTTTGGATACGCACATGAGTAACAGCACAGAGGCAAGGGGTATGTTCAGGAAACTGCAAATAATCTAGTGTAACAAATGGTGATAAATGAGGCTGAGAATACAGGTTGGGGCATTGGAAAGGATATTGAGTGCCATAATATGAAGTTCGCTGTGTCAAATACAAAATGTAGTTGTTGAGATTTCTTTTTTTTCCCCCAAATATGTTTATTATATTTTTTCAGTGTTACAAGATTTATTGTTCATGCATCACACCCAATGCTCCATGCAATACGTGCCCTTCTCAATACCCACAACCGGGCTCGCCCAACCACCCACCCCCTCCCCTCCAAACCCCTCAGTTTGTTGCTCAGAGTCCACAGTCTCTCATGGTTTATCACCCCATCCGATTTCCCCCATTCACCCTTCCCTTCCTTCTCACAATGCCCTCCAAATTTTTCTTTATGCTCCACATGTAAGTGAGACCATAAGATAATTGACTCTCTCTGCTTGACTTAATTCACTCCACATAATCTCTTCTAGTCCCATCCATGTTGATACAAAAGTTGGATATTCATTCTTTCTGATGGAGGCATAATATTCCATTGTATAGATGTACAGCATCTTCCTTATCCATTCATCTGTTGAAGGGCATCTTCATTCTTTCCACAGTTTGGCAATTGTGGCCATTGCTGCTATGAACATTGGGATATATGTGGCCCTTCTTTGTACTGCATCTGTTTCTTTGGGGTGAATACCCAGTAGTGCAATTGCAGGGTCATATGGTAGCTCTATTTTTAATTTCTTGAGGAATCTCCACACTGTTTTCTAAAGTGGCTGCACCAACTTGCATTCCCACCAACAGTGGAGGAGTGTTCCCCTTTCTCCACATCCTCTCCAGCATTTGTTGTTGACTGTCTTGTTGATTTTGACCATTCTAACTGGTGTAAGTTGGTATCTCAGTGTGGTTTTGATTTGAATCTCTCTGATGGCTAAAGATGATGAACATTTTTTCAGGTGTCTGTTAGCCATTTGTATGTCTTCTTTGGAGAAGTGTCCGTTCATATCTTCTGCCCATTTTTTGATGTGATTATCTGTTTTGTGAGTGTTGAGTTTGAGGAATTCTTTCTAGATCTTAGATAACAGACCTTTGTCTGTAATGTCATTTGTGAATATCTTCTGCATTCTGTGGGTTGCCTGTTTGTTTTGTTGTTATTTCTAACATGGATTCTCTACTGCTCTTTGAGAAAGTTTCTTTGGGGGAAAATATTTCTGGCAGATTTGATGGGCAGTGAATTCTAAGGTCCACTGTCTTTCCATAGGGACATTAAAATAAAATAGTATCAGAGATGAAGAGAATGGTTTTTATTATTTACTTCAAACTTCTCATTTCACTGCTGGGGAAAGTGGGATCTAGGAAATTTATATAACTTGTTTAATGTTACAAGGTGACAAGAAACAGAATATTCTTTCTACAACCAAACTATCTACCTATCTTACCAGGTTTCAGTCCAATTTCTTTTTTCATGGCTGTTATTTTTTTGCTTTCATTTTTTTCTGATTTTGAAATTCTTGAAGTAAGTCAAAGTTACACTTCAAGGGAGCTATGTAAGTTTCTACTAATGAAATTAATAGTGCTTGATACTCTACAGTCTCCAAGTATGCAGGAAGATTTTTTTCATGGGATTATGGCTAGTCTCAGCTATTTTAGGTGAGCTGTGCTGATTTAAAATGTGTTGTAAATTTACTATGGCATGTCTGTTACCACAATTTTGGGTATGTTGATTTACGGATAGTCATTCTCTTTTCAGTGCTGATTCATTTTCTAATCATGAGCTGTCTCCCACAGTTTGCATCTAGGCAAGATTGACCTTATTCAAAGGTAGAAGAGATAGATGCTTATGTGGTGTGATTTGAAGTCCAATTTCTATCTAAATTTTGTAATTCATATGCCTCAGCTTATTCTTTAGGGGTCTGCTAAAGGCGTATACATTTTCATAATGTCATATCATCATTAATGATTATAGCTCATATCATTGTAAAATGACCTTTCTTATCTCCTTTAATACATTTTGCTCTAAATTTTATTTTTATTATATTCATAATGCCATCCTTGACACTTACTTTTTAGTTTGATTGATCTATCTTTGCAACATATGAATTTTCAGTGTATTTAGGCACTTTGTTTCTGAGAGAGATCACACATTAACCAGGTAACATATTAGTGGGGATTAGTTTATCTAATTTGCCCATTGTATCAGTTTTGTATTGCTGCATAAAAAGATTAACATAAATATGGTAGGTTAAAGCAGCACAAACTTACTAGCTCACAGTTCTGTAGGTCAGAGGTCTGGTAAATCTCAACTGGTTCTCTTCTGTGGGCCGCACAAGAGTGATATCCAGCTGTCTTCTGGGTCAAGTTCTTATCTGGAGGTTGTGGAAAACCTGCTTCATTCAGGTTGTTGGTCACATTCATTTCCTTGTGGTTTTAAGACTGAGCTATAATTCTCTTTGTGGTTGTCTGTTGGGATCTTCTTTTAGTTCTTGAATGTGTCCTGCATTCCTTCTCCATAGTCCCCTATGTCTTGAAGCCAATAATGGCCAAGTACTTCTTGTTTGAATCTCTCATTTTCTCTTCTCTTACTTTCCTGATATCAAATGGAGAAAGTTCTCAGCTTTTAAGAACTCCTATGATTAAAATAAGCCTACCTAGATAATGTAAACTTTCTAAAATGTAAGGCCTTTATTAAGAGAACATACTGCTGTCTATATTTTAAAGGGAATAAAAATATGAAAATTTGTGGGATATGAGTTAGTTCCCATGCAGGGATGGTGGTGAGGGATAGAGACCAATTAAAGGACAAAGTGTGATTGTCAGGGAGAGGGATGAAGGGTAGGGGAAGCATGTTGGAAGATGCATAGGTGAAAGCACATAAGAACTTTCCACTTTCTACTTCCATATTTTGTCTTGAACTGGTCCAGAGGACAATGTAAACCTGTTCTAAAACCACAGAGTATCTGCTTTAGGTGTCCTTTTCTTGAGACATGCATTTCAATTGCTATATAAAGAGTGCTATTAATTTTCCTATAGAATCTTACAGTGCTTAATAGCCACTGATAGGAAAACATGGAATAAATCGTTATTCTTCCAGCCTTGTATAACAGTAGTGATATGTGCAATACAAAATAATAATAGCATCATTGGCTTAGAACACAGTTCCATTAGGCAAAAATATATGTGACCTATAGATGGCAGCAAAGATCACAAAGCAGCTTGATACGGTGATTTTAAGGTAACTGCAATGAGTAGAGAAAAAACTTTTTTTTAAGGTTTATTTATTTATTTTAGAGAGAGAAAGAACATAAGCAGGGGGATGGGCAGGTGGAAAGGGAAAAGAAGAAGAAAAGAATCCTAAGCAGACTCTGATGAGCATGGGGCTCAATGTGGGGCTCAATCTCACAGCCTATGAGATCACAACCTGAGTGGGAACCAAGAGTCTGACACTCAACTGACTGAGCCACCCAGGTGCTCCCAAAACTTCTTACCTATAAGTTCAAACTGTTAGAGACATTTATAGACATCAGAGAAGAAACAGTGGACTGACTGACTTAGCAAACATCAATCAAGGATGGGGCAACCATCTTTAGAACAGAACCAGGATCTCGAAAACAGAGACTTCAACAAGAAATCGAGTGGCAAATTTATATGTATCTTCCAAAATGGAATGCACATAATGAATCAGTCTCCTCAGCTCTATAAATTAATAGGAAGTAATGAAAGTACCTTTGAATTATAAAAGTTAAGAGAAACAGTCAAGGAAAAAAGATTTTTTTGAAGAGTTTATTTATTTATTCGGCAGAGAGAGACACACATTGAGAAAGGGAACATGAGCAGGGGGAGTGGGAAAGGAAGAAGCAGTCTTCCTGGCTGAGCAGGGAGCCTGATGCAGGGCTTGATCCCAGGACTCCAGGATCATGACCTGAGCCAAAGGTGGACACTTAATGACTGAGCCACCCAGGAGCCAAGGAGGTTTTCTTTTGACTTGTTTGTTGTTGTTGATGATGTTTTTAGTAGAAATAGGTTATATCATCCAAGATTAAATGGGAATATGTCCTGTGACTTGGTATCTTCAATCCTCTCATTTATTAAATTCCTTCAGAACCACATGCAGAAGAATTAAACTGGACCATTTCCTTACACCACACACAAAAATAGACTCAATGTGAGACAGGAATCCATCCAAATCCTTGAGGAGAACACAGGCAGCAAGATCTTAAACCTCAGCCTTAGCAACTTCTTCCTAGAAACATTGCTGAAGGCAAGGGAAGAAAGGGCAAAAATGAACTATTGGGACCTCATCAAGATAAAAACATTTTGCACAGCAAAGGAAACAATCAACAAAATTAAAAGACAACAGACAGAATGGGAGAAGATATTTACAAATGACATATCAGATAAAGGGCTAGTATCCAATCTAAAAAGAACTTATCAAACTTAACACCCACAGAACAAAGAATCCAATCAAGAAATGGGAAGAAGACATGATCAGAAATTTCTGCAAAGACATCCAAATGGCTAACAGACATATGAAAAAGTGCTCAACATCACTTGGCATCAGGGAAATACAGACCAAAACCACAGTGACATACCACCTCACACCAGTCAGAATGGTAAAATTAACCAGTCAGGAAAGGACAGGTGCTGGCTGGATGCAGAGAAAGGGGAACCTTCCTAAATTGTTGGCGGCAATGCAAGCTGGTGCAGCCACTCTGCAAAACAGTGTGGAGGTTCCTCAGGGAGTTAAAAATAGAGCTGCCCGGTGACCCAGCAATTACACTATTGGTATTTATCCTAAAGATACAACTGCAGTGATCTGAAAGGGCACATGCACCCGAATGTTTGTAGCAGCAATGTCCACAATAGCCAAACAATGGAAAGAGCCTAGATGTCCATCAACAGATGAATGGATAAAGAAGTTGTGGTATATATACACAATGGAATACAATGCAGTCACGAAAAGAAATGAAATCTTGCCATTTGCAACTATGTGGATGGAACTAGAGGGTATGTTGGCAAGCAAAATAATTCAATTAGAGAAAGACAATTAACATATGATCTCTCTGATATGAGGAATTTGAGAGGCAGGGCGGGGGTTCATGGGGGTAAGGAGGGAAAAAATGAAACAAGATGAGATCAAGAGGGAGACAAACTATAAGAGACTCTTAATCTCACAAAAAAACTGAGTGTTGTTGGGAGATGTGGGGGTAGGGATAAGGTGGCTAAGTTATGGACATTGGGGAAGGTATGTGGTATAGTGAGTGCTATGAAATGTGTAAACCTGATGATTCATAGACCTGTGTTTCTGGGGCAAATAATACATTATGTGTTAATATTTTTTTTTAATTTCCTCCAGTGAATCCTAGTGTTATAAATTCCACACACAAAATCTTAATAGTGACAATTGAGATGCAACAGCATTTGCCCATTTTATATATACTGGGCTTGATCATTTGTTCCTCCTTAATTAAGGGGAAGGTGCCCTTAACCAAAACCTAGGCAGCACAGCTTTCAGGACAGACAAGCACAACTCACTAAGAATGTCAATTTTGCCTTAGACTAAATATCGGATGTATAATTTTTTTGTAATTAATTCCATTTACCCCCCTGGAAATATTATTCAGGCTTGGCATATGTAGATCATGTGTTTATAAATGTGCTTATTGGAAGTATAGTACCTGTTCATCCTTTTTTCCTAATCGTATGAGAGCACCAAGCTATTTGAACACACTTATATAACAACTCGTATCGCTGTTATTGAGGATAGGATAGCAGTGTATCCCCTTAAGGGAAGATCCCAGATAAGGATACCCTTTTTGATATTATAGTTATATGACTAGCTCAATTCAAAATAAGTATTCATTTGCAACTGAGATGCGGGTTCTAAACCCATCAGAGTACAGGAGGACCCTCAAATCTGTCTTATAGGATGTAAGGAAGGTAAATATTGGCTAGCACCAGAAGATTTGTCTTGTCACACTAATTCCATTGTTCAAGAAAACAAAAAAAAAAATAATGTTAAATCACATAAAGGAATGTAACTGAAATAAGGCATAGAGATTTTGTTTCAACATGATCACATCAAATTTCATAGATGGTTTTTAGAAAAACAGTGAAAATGAAGCATGCATATTCTAACATTTGTATGTAAAAGGCATCAAAGCATTACGTTTAGACAAACTAGGACTACAAATTAAGTTTGGGGAAAAAGCAACAGAACAGTTCTGCATGAACAGAGACTAATTTTCAGCCAAAACAAACTAAGGCAAACAAAATGCAGCAGTAATTGGAAGTATGGCAAGACTTCCATTAAACAAACAAACAAAAAAGGTAGAATATATATTTCTCATAGGCTAGTCTATGTTTACTCATGGAGAATTTGTGTGATACATACTTATACCTCACTAATATTAGATCTTACTTAATGCATTATCCCCTTTCTCCAGTGGTAATTGTCAGGGATTCATTTCCAGGAAGGAACAAAGAACATTGGATCCAGACCAGGTCAGGGATAGTGTTTGACCTCAAAGGAGTAGTAATGTCAATTGTGGAATTAGAATGTTGCTATAAAGCAAACACAACAGTCCAAATCAGGAGACGGGACTAGAATAAAAAGCTAAGAAACTTTTTCTAGCTTACAAACCATGCCTCAATTATAGCAAGGAGTTTGTTTAGGTGAATTGTTTTTTAAGTAAAAATTAGGAACAAATAATTTGAAAACAGTGACAGGCGTGATTGAGACTTTAGTAACAAGTTGTAATGAAATGATTGGTAATTTGAGCACAGTCTATGTAGATATATGGAGTACGTACATAACCACTTACTTAAATGCCAGTTTCTTTTTGGTTTAGTGCAATTAATTGCTGCAGACCTTGAGAGATAAGTAAAGAATGAAAAAAGAGAATTAAATGAATCCTATTATTTACATGTAAAATCTTTAGGACAAAGAACAGTAAGATACACCAGGTAAAGTTTAATTTAAAAGAAAATCATCATCAAATACTATATAAAATCTATATTCACATGGATCTTATTTAAGACTTAGGATCTTATTCATGATTAGGGAGACTTACTTCAAGCAGCTTCGAAGGCAAGAAGGCACCATCAAAGGCATATTAATAAATAAACACAAATTGCATGTACATGGGTATTTAACTTTTTGACTGCCACAGTAGAAGTACATCTTATTTCTCCCTCTTATTTCACTCTGTCTCATTCATGATAGATTACCTTGGTTAGATCACCCAACTTGTCCCTTACCAGTATGACTACCCCCAACACAAAAAATAAATAAATAAAACCACCTTGGACAAAACTTGGACAAACAGTGCATGTAGTTAAACCTTTATTAAATTAGATGACATTATAACATGAAATGGACAATAACATGAACAAAACGAGAGGAATAACCATTATATTTAAAGAGAATAAAATCATTATGTTGTATAAATGGGCTGTAGAAAGGAGACTTAAGGAGAGAAGACAAAAAAGATGTTTGAAAGATGAACAATAAGGTTACAGTGAAAGAAATTCAGAGTAATTGTAGCTTATCTTCTCTATTCTATTTTCCTATGGGTACCTCTCTACATCACTTTGTATCTTGAAGTTTTTGTCTCCCTTTTTGCCTTTATCACAAACTCCAAGGAAAGGAGAACTCAACCTATCCAATATTTATGTCACCATTACCTAACTTAATCCAGAACAACAGACTCCAACACTCAATGAAGCAGTGATTTTCAACCACGGCTCCTCAAAGAAGCAAATGGGGAGATTTTACATCTGCCTATGCCTGGTCCCAATACAAGTTGAGTGGGGCCTCAAGATTGGTATTTCTTAAAGATGTATTTATTTATTTGAGAGGGGAGGAAAGCAGGAGAGAGAGAGAGACCTGAAGCCTATCCCCCACCCCAAGTGAGGAGCCTGACAGGGGGTTCGATCTCACCACCCTGAGATCATGACATGAGCCAAACCCAAGAATTGACAACTTAACCAACTGAGCCACCCAGGAGACTCTAGAGACTTCTATTTTTATAAAATCTTTCTAGTTAATCTAATGGGTAGCCAGGGTTATAAACCAGTGTTAACTCGCTTGTTCTAAAATTTTATGTGCAGAAATCATTCTCTGGGGAACTTCTTGAAAATATAGATTTCTGAGCCCTATAATTTCATATCTAGTAGACCTGAGATGGGACTTTGAACTTCACGTTTTTAATAACTACCTAAGTGATATAGATGCAGATAGTCCAAAAGGCCATTTTGAGAAATCCTGAATTTAGGCTTGTCTGCTCCACATGCTCCAAAAACTTTAGTTTTTACTACATGATATATGAAATGTGACTGTAAGATAAATGTAATTCATAAACCTCACTGAAAAATCCTCCCTCATTGCCATGTCTAAGTAAATGGATTTTGTAATTGTCTTAGGTGGTGACCATTATAAAAAAAATTTCAACCAAGTAAATTTGAAGATCTAATTGGCTTTATTAAGCAATTTATGAATCAGGCAGCATCCCATCTAGCGAGTAGAGAGATGATCTGAGGAATTGTACAAAATGGAAGGTTTTTGTAACCAGGAGGGCAGGGTAAAGAAATAATTAGCTAAAGAAAAGAAAAGACTGTTTCAGGCCAGGACATCTTCTTTTGGGGGGAAGGGAAATGTCAGTGTTTTGATCATGAAAATTACTTTACTAGGGCAGATTAGGAAATTTCAGATTGATTGGTAAAAGGTCACATTTCTGAGATAGGTTGAAACTGTAATTAAATTTTGGTTTGCTGGTTTTGGGGAGGAAATGACTCCATTTGGAGATATTTTTTAAGACCATTTAGAAACTTTGGGAATTTTTTATCCATCATCCTGTTATTTAAGATAAGGTTCTCAGACAGATTTCATTAATAGAAAAAATGAAAGGTTTTTAAAAGTGAAAATTCAGTGACTATACTAATTTTCTTTTTTAAATTATGTTCAATTAATTTTCTATCACTATTTACCAAATTACCACAAATTTAGTGACTTAAAAACAACATATTTTTTTTCACAGTTTTCATGATTCAGGAATCTTGCCATGGCTCTAACTGGTTCAGAAAATCTCTAATCTTAGTGAAAGGATCAGAGATTTCAGGATCTCACAAGATCGAACTGTAGATGTTGCACAAGCTGTATTCATTTCTGGAGGAAAAAAGCTGTGATGTGATTTATAATAAGAAATATACATTTGGTCCTTGTGTTCTGCTTTAAGGATGGTAAAAATCAAAGTTAGATTCCTTTATATGGCTTTGTGAATTGAATATATTTGAACCAACTATCTGATGATGCTCTTTACAATATGACCCTGAATGTACAACCACTATTTTCTTTTTGTCCAATCTGGGATGAATTTAGAACAGAGTTCTGCACCTAAGCACATGGAGAATTGACTATTGTCATTCTCTGGCACAATTACAAATTTAGCAACTTTAAGAAAAAAAGGATATTTTATTTTATTTTTATTATACTTTATTTTTATTTTATTTTATTTTTGTTCTATTTTTTACATATAATTTATTTTGTGAATAGATTCACAAGCTCAAAAATGAACAAGTATAAAGAGGTACATGGCTAAAAGTCTACTTTCCATCCTTACACCTAGTAGATGTAAACTTGCAACCAAACAAGGTACAGAGTATAAAAAAATCCAAATCAACAGTTCGTGTGTGAATGTGTGTTGAATAGGGTAAGAAAATAAGTAATAAATTCACTCATGTTTTTACTTTTATTTGGAAATAATTTCAAACATCGAGAAAATTTGCAAGAATAGTATAAAAACACCTGGATATCCTTTGCCAGATTCACATATTAAGAGGTTGTCTCACTTGTTTTGCCTTTTTGCTTTCTCCCTACACACACACACACACACACACACACACACACACACACATCTGAACCACTGTTTTTTTTCTCCCCAAATATGTTTATTTTAATTTTACAGTGTTACAAGATTGATTGTTCATGCACGACACCCAGGGCTCCATGCAATACGTGCCCTTCTCAATGCCCACCACCAGGCTCGCCCACCCCCCCACCCCCTCCCCTCCAAAACCCTCAGTTTGTTGCTCAGAGTCCACAGTCTCTCCTGGTT